>OX376205.1:11734621-12084658 GCA_947363905.1 Lithophane semibrunnea
TGAAACGCTTTTGCTATTAACAAATAAACAATAGTAATGCTAGTTTAATCTTGGCTTCCATCAGTAAAGTAAAAGTAAATGAGTAATTAATTAATTTTAAACAAAATGATGAACTGGTTCTTGTATCTTTTTATCCTCTCAGTAACATAATAATAGTATTCTAGGAACGCTCCTGATAAGTCAGCCAATTTATTGATGTCTTAGACATTTGCAACAGGAATAGGACATCTATTCTATCTATTTAGCCCGTAATGACCCACTGCTGGGCAAAAATTCAGGTAAGGGAAGCCCTTTTCCACTCTCATATAGACAAATATAATTAACCAGCTCCGCCCCGCGGTTTCACCCGTATAAGTATCCCGTGGGAATATCGGGATAACAAGTATCCTATATCCTTATTCAGGTCATGGTCTACCCATGTGCCAAATTTCATCTCAATCCGTTCAGCCGTTTAAGCGTGAAAGCGTAATAAACAAACTTACTTTCGCATTTATAATATTAAAGTTAGGATAAGTTGTTGCCCGCGACTTCGTGTGCGATCCAGCATGAAAAGTAGACTATATCCTTCTCCAGGTCATGGTCTACTTATGTGCCAAATGTCATCCAAATCCGTTCAGCCGTTTTACCGTGAAAGTGTAACAAGCAAAATAAACTCCTTTACGCATTTATAATATTAGTTATGATACTAAGGGCTGATTTTACCAAAGTCAGATATCTTTTATCCGTGGAATAAAAATGGCGTCTGACAGTTTTTGTATGGAAAAACGGTCAAAAATTCAAAATTTATTCGCAGGATAAGACTTATACTCGGTATAAAAGTTTGGTGAAATTCGCCCTTAGAATATTTAGAACTAGCTTTCGCCCGCGGCTTCGCCCGCGCTGTATGTTAATAAAAATCCTATGTCCTTCCCTAGGGTGCCATCTATATCCTCTCCAAATTTTGTCGAAATCCGTTCAGTGGTTTAGGCGTGAAAATGTAACATACAGACAGACAGAGTTACTTTCGAATTTATAATATTAGTATGGATGTTCAACTCACATCATTTCTCCCACCACCAGCCTTGCCCATAGAAGCTAAGAAGCCCACATCCTTGATGTTCTTCCAGTTGAGATCTTTGCCGCGGTCGTAGAAACCCTTTCTCTCAAACAACAGCTTCAGCAGGGCTATGGGTTGTTGGGTGCCGTATCTGTCCACCTGTAAAGATAACATGATAGTAAGTGCCTTATCGTCTCCTAGCACTTACCCGCGACTTCGTCTGTGATCCAGGATGAAAAGTAGCTTAGTCTTTCTCCAGGTCAAGGTCTACACCTGTGCCAAATTTCATCCAAATCCGTTCAGCCGTTTTAGCGTGAAACCGTAACAAATAAACTCGTTTTCGCATTTATTATAATACTAGCTGCGCCACGCGGTTTCACCCGCGTAAGTATCGATCCCGTGGGAATATGGGGATAAAAAGTATCCTATGTTCTATTACAGGTCATGGTCTACCCATGAGCCAAATTTCATCTAAAACCGTTCAGCCGATTTAGGGTAAAAGCATCACAAACAAATAAACAAACTCACTTTTACATTTATAATGTTCGGGAAACTTGTGTATCAACAAACTTACAGCGATATGTGAACATATAATATTATGTTCTTGTATTAGAAACAGCCCGAAATGAAAAAAAAATGTATTCTTTAATTGATTAACCACGGAAAGCAGTGTTATTTTTCGTATTTTAGATACTTATACAGTAAACCCACGCAAAAAAAAGTATATTGGCGCCGGGTATCGATCCCGGTACCTCTCGCATGCTAAGCGAGCGCTCTACCATCTGAGCTACGCCCCCGATATGTTCTGCCACTGTAAAAGTTATCTAGTACTACGCACTTACTACATTCACTAAAGACGAAAGACCCTGTTCAATGTATTGTAAGCGAACTGCGTACTTATGGCATTAACTTGAAACTTTTATAGAAGGTGAGTTTCGTTGGATGTAGCGACCTTTACATATAAATACAGTCTTTGTTATGAATGCTTTAGCTCATGGCTTTATTTACAGCTCCACCGCGGTTGGTCCGTGGATGGGTGACCACCTTTAGACCCCTCCGTGCCTTGGAAAGCACGTTAAGCCGTTGGTCCCGGCTGTCATTCGTGGATCTTTGAAAGTCGTTACGGGTCGTCAGAAGCCCGAAAGTCTGACAGCCAGTCTTACGATGGGGTATCGTATTACCCAGTTACTGGCTTGTGGAGGTCAGATAGGAAGTCGCTCTAATGTAAAATGCTGGTATTCAGCTGCATCCGGTTAGACTAGAAGCCGACCCCAATTTAGTTGGGAAAAGGCTAGGCAAACTTCTATTAGTCGTCACCTCGGTAGTAACTCCCTTTCTAGCCAAATCATCTTTCACACAGTCAATCTATCGTTTCTTTGGTCTTCCCCTACTCGTATAGCCATCCAAATTCATACTCAAAACTTTCCTGCCGACATTTCCCTCATTCCGCCGCATCACATACCCATCCGCTGGGGCTCTGCATCAGCACTGGGGCTCTGTCTCGCACAGCGCTGGGGCTCTGTCTCGCATAGGGTCGCAGCATTATGCAGAGCGATTGCCGTTTCTTTCATCCTATTTGCACAGTTTCTCTAAAAGTCTATGTGCTATATTTACCAACACTACTGTACGCAGATAGCTTAAAAATAGCACAGATACTTACAATTGGCATGTTCATATCATCGATGAACACCAACATCTTCTTGCCGACCGGTGGACCGAAAGTATCCTTAGTCCTCTTCTCCACAACAGATTCCAAGTTACGTTGGACGTCCATTGACGATGTTCGCGAGGAAAAGTTCATTTGTTGGATTATCTGTGAACGGAAGTAACATAACATAACATCACGCCTGTATCTCCCTGAAGTTAGGCTTAGGCGTGCCTATAGTTGCGGGAAAGTCCCAAAGGGATACCGGGACCTTGGCAACAGGCAACTGAAGGAACACGGGTCGGTTTTAGTCAGTAAAAGTCTGACACGCATTTCCGCTGCGCCCAGAGCAGGAGAAGACACATGACGATTTCGCAACCCCAAAAAAAAAAAAAGGTTTGCCTATATTACACCCACATTTTGCCAGTTATGTGTAAGTGCGTTTATTCTGAAATATGGCAACTTCGCAAATAACTGTCAAATATTTACCTGTTTTGATTAATTTGGCAATATTACTTTATGGAAATATGTCTGTCTAAAATATTGATTATGAATTGCAATTATAACACTGAATTTAAGTTGTAACCGGTTTTCGGTGTAAAATGGCCTTTGGAAAATTTCCAAATCCTTTTTTTACAACTAAAACTAAATATTCGGTGTTACGATATTATTTATTGCATTTCATAATCAATATTTTTAACTTTTCTGTTACATAAAAACACAAAAAGAGAAATTTGGAGGCGCCGGGTATCGATCCCGGTACCTCTCGCATGCTAAGCGAGCGCTCTACCATCTGAGCTACGCCCCCGTTCTGAATTAAATTCAAATAGCCGTTTAGAATCGCGAGCGTCATTTGCGTTCTTATTATAGGACCAGTTTAGTGTCGTAATATATTACTTCCGTAAAAGTAGCACGGTTATAAATAGTTGAGCAACCTTTCGGAATATTATTAATAAGTGAACAAATAAATAACAGCCGATTTTTTCGTAATTTAAAAGCTGCATTTGGGTTTGGCCATTTACCATTTCCTATTTCACAGGGATCAGAAAAAAAAAGTGTCTGCCAGATAAATTAACCAGGACTTATTAGTAGGTGACCTTGAAGTTTTGCAGTTCTTACGTAACATAAGTACTCGATTAGTTTTCTTTGATATAATATTTATTAGACCAAAAAGAATAAACATGTTACACAATTTGTCTTAGTTACTTATAATTGTAGATTCGTTTAGATGTTTCATTTGTAATCATAGTCTGCATTTATTGGAAAAGGTTCCTTACAAGTCATAATCTAATAAGCGTGTACCACAGAATAGTACAGAAGGCGCACTCCGCATTTTAAGTATGAAGCGACAAGTACGTAGCGAGCTCGTCTTGTCGGGCCAATTCAGTGAGCGAACATAGTCACAAGATATAAGAGATACGCGATAGAAAGAGAGGCAACTTCAAGGTGAGTATAACTGTAGGTAATTAGAATTGAACTTTATTGTGTCGCAGCAAGAATCGCTTTTTATTTAAATGATTTTGCGGAGTAACCATCTGTATTAATCTGTACGTGTACTTACATATCTTTCTCCTGGTAATTCTCGAAGATAGTTAGTAATTATAGCAGTTTTTGATGTCCCCGTTTCACCAACCAGCAGCACAGGCCGTTCTACCTGTTGACAATTTATCACAACATATTATAAAACAAAGTCCCCCGCCGCGTCTGTCTGTCTGTCTGAACCCGATAAACTAAAAAGCTACTGAACGGATTTTCATACGATTTTCACCAATAGACGGAGTGATTCATGAGGAAGGTTTAGCTGTACAGTTCACTTGTGTAAATTGGCTGACATAATGACGATGTAGAATACTCCAAGTAGGATGAACATTAATTACATTTTATGTTCAGAGGTCCTAGACAAAGTGACATTCTGTCAGCGATAACGATGATAGAAAAGGCAAAAATGTATAGGACTGACATAAGCTATCGAAAAGCTTATGTCAATCCTGTTGAAAGTCGTTGTAGAAATACGAAACGCTTTCGAAGCGATTGTCACTTGTCTAGGCCCTCTGCTACCCGAGCGAAGCCGGGGCGGGTTGCTAGTAATTAAATAAGACATTGGAGAGTTTAGAGACCTTACGATTGCCGGCCTCCACTCAAAAAAACTTGATAGACACCTCATCAGCCAACGTCATTGGTTCTACGGTTCCTTGCAACTTACTTATTTTGTGGGGTTTGTTGATTACTTTATCACAAAATAGATGGGTGCAGAAAATCGCCTCGTTTGAAAGGTCTAAAATGCGCGCACACAGACACGCGTTCTCGTACGAGTGCAAGTGTACTGACTGGCATTTGTATAAGATCGTCGTAGGCACGCGTCAAAGCCAAAAGCAAAGCCAACCTTCTATATTTATACATTTTGTGACTTTATTATTTATTTAAGTAATAAGAGCACCAATAGCGTATTATATTACACATTCGCCAACGGCTTCAAAATCACTAGGTAAGGTATTACTATTGGTGACTTTGGTATTTTCATAATTGTTTTTTTTTTTTATTGTGGGATGTGCCTGTTCTCTACCTTGAATTTATATATTATTAGCGACCCGCTCCTGCTCGCACGGTTTTTACGACTTGACAAAACATCAAGATTTCTAGTTATATGTAACTTTAATACTAACGCATTATACACATAAACCTTCCGGAATAAATTCTCTAAACGATGGTGAAAACCTCATCAAAATCTGTTGCACGGTTTACAAGAAAAACGCGGACATGAAGACAAACACGAAAAGCGACTTTAATTAATAATATGTATAGATTTTCACCAATGTCAAATACCCTAATAATATACTCACGCTCTCCATAATTTTGATAAGCCAGGTAAGTCTCAGTGTGTCCACAGTAGGCACCAGGATAGAAGGGAACTTCATCTCACGGTCGTGAATATACTCCGGCACCAGCCACTCCCAAGCTTCCCAGGTCTTGGTACTCAGTTCCAGGCAGTAGTCGTACAGCGATGGGAAACCCATTGGGAAGTGTTCTGTGGGTTTCAGGAAGGTTTTATTACTTAAAGTCTTCATCCTGTTGTGTTATTTCCACTTATACGAATTTCAACCTTATGTTAGTGTTAATTTGGTTGCAGGAATAATAACAGCCGCACGGGTCAATCTTTCAAGTTAAGCTACGCTTGTCGGAGTTGGTCCGTGGATGGGTGACTATCTTTACATACTGAGACTCGTCCGTGCCTCGGAAAGCACGTTAAGCTGTTGGTCCCGGCTGTCAAACTCAAACTCAAAGCATTTATTTCAATTAAACCATTTACAGGCACTTTTGAATTGTCAAGGAGTCGGTCAGTCAGAAATATGAAGCTAGTTGCCCATTCCAAAGCTTAGTAGGTACCTATGGAGAAGAACGGGCAAGAAACTCCACGGACACTCTTTTAAATCAAAATATTGTTACAAAATATTGGTTACATCATTCATGTTGAAATTATACATGTGAGAACAATGTAGAAAGCACGTTAAAAGCGTCCGAAATTATAACATAAAAACAAATCAAAAATTAAAATAAGCCATGGCAGCTAAGAGATGACCAGTCACAGCTGACGGCGCCCGTTCACGAACATGACGCATGGATCAGCACCATTCAGCTCAACCATTTTGAAGGGAGCTAAATGATCCAACACACGCGCCTCCATCAGCGAGACATTTGAGTGAGCATGACATTCCCAGCCGCCAGGGCACATTCAAGTCAATTAAAGACAAATTACCCGGTAAATGGATCTATAGTACATAGTACTCACACCTGTGCTATGCAATTATATAATACAAAGGAAATTGAGTTTATACAATGCAAAGATGGTCTTACAATCTTCAGCAGCTCCAACATTATTTTCGAATGTTAATTAGTTAGTTGTGGTTGTGGAGCAGGACCAGCATTAAGCCAAGCATTTTTATCAGAAATGTAATCCTTCAACTTATAATATGCCTGCCTGCATAGTGTGCGTTTTATACAAGTTTTAAATTTCGTCTCGTTCAGTTGAAGTATCTGTCATTCGTGGATCTACGACAGTCGTTACGGGTCGTCAGAAGCCCGAAAGTCTCGTATCGTATTACCCAGTTATTGGGTTGTGGAGGTGAGATAGGCAGTCGCTCCATGTAAAATACTGGTATTCGGCTGCATCCGGTTAGACTTGAAGCCGACCCCAACATAGTTGGGAAAAGGCTAGGCAGATTGTTAGTGTTAATTTGGTTGATTTCAGAATGACTAGTATTATTGAAAAGTCATAAAGATGTTTGAAATTGTAGCGGAAAGGAAATACGGTACATTACATTTGGCATACATGTTTCGAACTTGAGAACATGATTCGTTCCTAGTTCCTAATTTCCTATCCAGTGAACTAAGAGAAGGAATTTAGTTTTTTTTGTGCCAAACCCTGTGCCGATATAAATATGTGGACAAAACTTTCGCCATCTGTCTAGGAGGCAATCAATTTACTGTCGCGGCGGGAAATATTAACATACATTCCTTTTGTCAACAATTTGTTTCATAGTTTGTGAAGCGAATTTTCGCCACTATTGTCGCCATCGTCCATACTACGTTGAATACACCGGTTCTCGTCCGATCACCGAAGTTAAGCAACATCGGGCGCGGTCAGTACCTGGATGGGTGACCGCCTGGGAACACCGCGTGACGTTGGCTTTTTATTTTTTCACTAAAATTTACAATTACACAGGTTTTTATAACTAAAATGAGCATTTTCATATCCATACCCATTCATACATAATTATGTGTACTCCAATAACAGCCATATGACATATGGTTTTGATATGACATATGACATCTGGTTTTTAGACGTCTTCACTTTAGTTAAGCCCAAAACACACACAGAGCGGGTGCGGGGCGGGAGCGGGTCGGGCGCGGGAGTACGGCGGGTATAATGAGTAATGAGCTAGTGGCGAATGAGCTGCTGGCGTTCCTGCAGCAGAAGCTGGATGTGATGGACGAGGTGTCCGCTGTCCAGATCTGTGCAACGAACTTCAGCGAGGAAGACATAGCTGCTGCTAAGCTGTTGTTGTACAGTGTACTGAACAAGCGCGACCAGATGGTGTCCCGCCGGCGTGACGGGACTAAGAGGAGCCTGCAGGATATAATCACGCTGTTCAAGGAGACCGACCCTGACGACGTGCCGACGTTTGTGGCAAAGGAGCTACACAAGCTTCCTCCCGTCACCTTCGACCACGTCGATGTAACCAGCCTTCTGAAGGACATTGTCTTTCTAAAGGCCCGCCTCGCGGATGTGCTAACGAAATTAGATGCATCTCAAAACACCGTCGCCGATTTGCGTAAAGAAGTTTGCGATTTGCGCAACAGTGTGGCGGTAATTAGGTCACCTGTCGATGCGCCACACGTAAACACATGTCGTGGAGCCGACCTCGATGTATCGTCGTCGAATTCCGCGTCAGCAGTTTCGTCGCCAGCGCATCCGTCGATTGCTGAGTTTGCAGAGCGCCCCGCCGGCGCGCCCCGCAGCCCCGTGCTCGTCACCGCGGCTCCTCCGTGTAGCGCCGCCCGTGCCCCTCGCCCCATCCCGCTGCCAGTGTCTGCAGCTCTGGCGAAACCCGTACAAAGGGATTTCGCTAGCGTCACCGCAAGTGCCCCTGGCGCTTTAAGGATCAAGCCCATGCCAGAAAAGGCGCCGAATAGGGCTGATAATGATGACGGTTTTGTGACGGTGCAAAGGAGGAAGCACCGATCGCGAACGAACAAGAACCGCTGCGGCAAAGCTCCTACGGGCCCCGAAGTGAGTCTACGTGCCGCAAAGCCGAATACACCGGTGTACATCTCCCGCCTGCACTACACCACTAAGGCGGAGGACATCGTGGAGTACGTGCGCCAAAAGACGAGATACGCGCCGAGGGTGCAGTTACTTGAATCGCGCCGGAACGTCAACTTCAAGGCGTTCGTCGTGCGTGTGCCAGACTGTTATCTGCCCCTCGTCATGGAAGAAGACTTTTGGCCGCAGGACGTGGTGTTTCGTCGTTTTCGCGGACAAGTTCCACTGGACAGCACAAAGTCTAGCTAGTGCAGATTGAAGAACTACTAACATAGTCTAAGCCTTATTTATTAACACAAGTTTTTGTTTATAGAATATGTATGTTTAAGTTAAGGTATTTATCTATGGGCCTGTGTCGCCTGCAATAAATGGTTTATTATTATTATTATTATTATTATTTATAATAATTTGTAATTCAAGGAATTATATGGATGTCAACACACAGAACGCGGGCGCGGGTCGGGCGCGGAGCGGGACCCGCGCGGGAGCCGCGCCCGCTGACACAACAGCGCGGGTCCGGAGCGGTTGTGCTATTCTGTAAAAATATCTCCGTGAAAACTAAGTGTAGTAAAATATCAAAGTGAGCTTGGAGTGAACTGTCACTGCCTTAGCATCAGTAGGTATCGATGACAATGACTCACTCCACTCTCACTTCACCTAAGTTTTCAAGGTAAGATGGTTACAGAATAGCAATGTGGGTGTAGCGGCGTTACATTCGTTGCAATACACGTATCGATGATATTCTCCATATTGATGTTTTTTTTACCCGACTACGGCGAAGAAAAAAGGAGGGTTATGATTTTGACCGGTATGTATGTATGTATGTTCATCTGTTCCATCCTATCTTCCAAACCACTTATCACAATTTGACAAATGAGGTATCGTTAGAAGCGTCGTGATTGTCCGCTGGTTATAGGCTATGTGAACATTAAATTAAAAATGGCACCCTCTAGAGGACAAAAAGTGAGGAACTTAAAAAAAAAATGGTTTAATCGTACCATGTTGGGTATCAAATGAAAGGGCTTAATGAGCACATTTCAAAAATATATATATTATGTATAACCCCAAAAGAATTAAAAAAAAAAACAAGTAATACAAACTTAAACCCAACTACGACTTAAAAGGTATAAACAAGACACCACTGACAGACAAATTAAAAATCCGGAGTCACACGTAATCTGTTCGATTTATGCCCTAACACGTGTGACTCCGTGACTTTTTAATTTGTCTGTCAGTGGTGTCTTGTTTATACCTTTTAAGTTGTAGTAGGGTTTTAGTTTTTATTACTTGTTTTTTATTAATGTCAAGAACCTACAACTTTTTCCATTTTCGCGTTCTTCTCTTTAAAATAAGTAAAAAATAATAATTCTTCGTCCGTGTCAGAATCACCCAACATTTTCACACTGCAACCGCTGCCGTCTGTCAAAGTACAACCGCGCCCGACCCGCTGCCGTCCCGCGCCCGACCCGCTGCCGCCCCGCGCCCGCGCTCTGTGTGAACACGATGAACCGCGCGACTCACGCGATGAAAACGACCCGACCCGCTCCCGCCCCGCACCCGCTTTGTGTGTGTTTTGGGCTTAAGTCTTGTATAGTCATAGTTGCATAGCTATTTTAAATTATATTGTAATTATATATTTTTAAGTGATATTTATTTTAGAAGTATGTATGTAAGTATATTCTCATAATGTATGTTTATATTTAATTTTTGAATTGTTTTTGATTTATTTATTCTGTTTCTCTTCTACTCTTACACGCGTTGTCTACATCTCTTTTATCTACTTTCCCATCGCAGTTATGCTGGAAGAGATTTCTTTAGAAATAAGCATTGCCTTTGTACGAATTCTTCTGTTACTTTCTTCTTTTCTGTATTTATATGTGTGTGCATAAATGGTTAAATAAATAAGTAGGTAAGAGTGTTTTATCTTTTTCACTTTACTGCCAAACCTGTATTTTTTTACATTTTTTTTTTGCCTCAAATTATCAATACATAATAATGGTTTTATTACTTGTAGTGGCTTTCTTCTCCGGCGTATCTTCGACGAGCATCATCGGGCAAGCTTTCTTGACGTACAAGTCAAAGTCCATTCGGCCATCATCAATTATGGACGCTCCGAGGCTGTTATACATCGACTGAAACAAATACACAATTATTAATTACTAAACTTGTAATTATTTCAAAGTATGCCTGTGTGGGAGCAGTGGTGGCCCAGTGGTAACGGCCGCGACTTACGAGTTGTAGGTCGTAGGTTCGAAACCCGACAGGCGCTTTACTTTGTGTTAATAATTTCATCACCACTGCTCTCAAAACGGTGAAGGAAAACATCGTGAGGAAACCGGCATGTCTTAGAACCAAAAATTGGAAGACATGTGACATCTACCAACCCGCATTGGTCCCGCGTGGTGGATTACGGCCCACTCCCTCTCATAGAGAGGAGGCCTGTGTCCCAGCAGTGGGAACATTATAGGCTGATTATGTATGTTATGTATGCCTGTGTCGAAAAGAAACAACTCATCATCAGTCAATTTGTCATCGTAAGGAAACTTGGACTTATAATTAAAGCTGACAAACACACTTTCGCATTTATAATATTACATACGATGCCCGCGGCTTCGCCCGCGTGGATGTCGGTTATTATATACTAAAACCTTCCTCGAGAACTCTATCCATTGGCGAAAACAGCATGAAAATCGGTGCAGTAGTTTTTGAGTTTATCGCGAACAGACAGACAGGGAACAGACGTACATACATACCGGTCAAAATCATAACCCTCCTTTTTGCCGTAGTCGGGTAAAAATTAAGTATTCCCAAATATATAAATATAATTTGGAGGCGCCGGGTATCGATCCCGGTACCTCTCGCATGCTAAGCGAGCGCTCTACCATCTGAGCTACGCCCCCCATACGTTCATTGATCGAAATTCGTCTCCAACTCAGAAATGTTTTTCAGTTATTTTTATTAAGAATTAACATGGATTTATTGAATTTACATGTGAGTACGTGACATTGATATGACGCTACCTTGAAAATCTTAAGCAATAAAACATTTGTTCAAAATTATCTGATAAGAGATAAAAGCATGTGTTAATATTATTAAACAAATGCGAATTAGTTTTATCTTGCTCGGCTTAGGGTCAGTTCATACCGAGACACGAAGCGACGCGCATTTTTTATGATCCGATACAATATCGAATTTATTTACTACACAATAAGGTACACGCGCTGCGCAGCACCGCGCATCTCAGCTTACTTTGACACGTGTCAACCCTCGTACTGAAATTATACCTTTTCGTGAAGAAAATAAGTTCGATAATTGTTAAAAAGTGCGCGCAGCGTTGCGTCGCTTCACGTCGCGGTCTGAGCTGACCCTAACAAATAAAATAATTAGACATTCTGACGCGCATTACTTACGGACGAGGCGCCAATTTCATCAATCAAAGTGAACGAGTTTAGCACATCTAAACCGCGTTTAAGAGCTTTCAGTGTCAATATTCCACAATAATGATGACGCTCACAAGTCTTGAGCGCGGTACATGTGTTGGTGAAATTCGCTATAAGTACATAGTACGAGCTATCGAGATATAAGTACTTACGTTAGTACTTATATCTCGATGGTACGAGCATAACTTATGGTTTACATAGTATGACGATCGGATTGCACGTACAACCGCGCCGTGAGTAGTAAGTCCGCGTCAATCATTCCAATTTATACCTTATGACAATTAGGTACATAAAGAGTCATAAGATAGATAAAACGTTTATTTGGTGCCCACAAAAGACATAACACAACATACAAATGCACGGTTGAATGATAACTAATTACATTAATAAATAAATAGCCAATATACAAAAAAACAATAAAATAAGAAAACAAGTTACTGTGACGACACAATTGGCTATCGCTCCCACCGCGCGCAAAGACGCATATTAAGACGCGTATTGTCTGTGCTTACCACCATGAACGCTGATTCGACAACTGTCGTGTTAATCTCTTCGTTGGCATCGTCACTGTTCGGGAGCAAGCCGCTGATCATGTAGCATAGCTGCACCACCTGGTAATGTATCAATCGGTTAAGTAAGAAGCTAGTCGGATTTTGTAGACTGCCTTTTCATCAGAGTTTGCTAAAAATTTGCTTTATAAATTAAAGTCGTTTTACGAGTTAGTCTGTAAGTCCGCGTTGTTCTTCTAAAACACGCAACATATTTTGATAAGGTTTTCACCATCGATTAGAGAATTTATTCCGGAAGGTTTATGTGTATATTAAGTTACTATGAAAGTTACATCATCATCATCTGCCTGGCCTTTTCCCAATTATGTTGGGGTCGGCTTCCAATCTAACCGGATGCAGCTATGAAAGTTACATATAACTAAGAAATCTCGATGTTTTGCCAACTCGTCAACACCTTGCGAAGCAGGAGTAGGCCGTTAGTTATATTATGTATAGGTACTGACTACTGTAGATGATTATAAGAGTAGAAGACGATCAAAGAAACGATGGTTGGACCGTGTGAAAGATGATATGGCTAGACAGGGGGTGACTACCGAGATGACGACTAATAGAGAAGAATGGAAGAAAGGCATGTTGCGTCGAAGTCAAATAAAATGGGATAAGAGCAAGAGAAGTATGAATATGGCTAGGCTTATTGGACTGTAGATTTATTGGACATCTTCTATTTTGTTAAGTACCTGGTACTTACTTGTTGAAAGGCCTACATTGTCCTCCCATGCCTACTAACACTGTAATTTTAAAATATTGTAAAAGACAATTATTTTTAAAAAAGTAACCCTAGAGTTTCTTGTCGGCTCTTCTCCATAGAAAACGACCAAACCGTGCACCTAGCTTCTGACGTTTCGTAAGTGCCCATGTAGGTTTATGTGAAATAAAATATTGTTTTTTTTATATTTTGATTAAGAAGTTTGTATAGTGACCAAGTTAAGCGGCGTCTGCGGCACGATAGTCTTGAGCGGCGTCTGCTGCTGCAGCCCGAACATGCCGAACACGATGTAGTTGATGGCGCCCGCCACGTAGTGCTCGAACAGCCCGTTCAGCTGCTCGCGCTCCATCTCGTTGTGGCGCCCGCGGAGCCATCTGTGGGGAGCGACGGGCAAACTTCAACAGAACCCGTCTCGTTATAGGAAAGAAGGAAAGCAAAACAAACCAAATAAATTTATTCAGCACAGACTAAGGCACACAACAAGACACGACATTACTTTAGTTCAAGTTTCGAGTCAGTTTTTGTATCTCGAACTTTATTCCGAAAGTGAAAATTGACAACTGAGACTCGTCTCTCATCTGTTCGTATTAAGCAAAATTGGAATAACATTGTCCATATTGAATAACATAGTTTTTCAATAGTGAAATAATAATCTAGTGAAAATACAAACCTATCCCAATAAGGCTGGTAGCCCAAATTCTTCGGATCGACGAACACCATGCCTGCCCTAGAGACAGTCGCAGGCGAAGCATAGTTCAGGTCGCCGACTTCAAAGAGTAGCGCACAATATGGCGCCAGGCGGATCCGCTCGCCATTGGCTAGCGTCAGAAGCTTGTTGTCGTCCATTACTGAGTTCATGTTCTCAATCCAGAGGGCGTCCACGTCACCGTCGAAGAGGGACCAGCGACGTTCTTCTTTTTCTAATGGCCTGGTATAAAAAGAATACATCATGTATATACATCATGTTTGTTTCCCGATGGGGTGGGGTAAAACTACATTTCGTTAGACCCTTAGCATAAGACGAGACTATTTGTTATTTACCGGGCTTAAATACATAATATATACTATTACTGTTTTTATACCATGCCCCCTCTAAAAAGCTTATTTTATTCACTGAAAACAGTGAATAAAAAGCACTTTTAATCACTGTTTTGGTGTTTGAATTTAGAACACCAATTTGTTCGAACTCCATCTCAATGATATACAAACTCCTATTTGATTTGATTTTCGAACAGGAGTTTAGCATTAGAATTAAAATTGTTTTGTGTTCTTTGCTGTCATTAGTAAATGGGCGCTATTTTAAATATTGTAAGTTGTACGAACAAAAAGTTTAATGTTTTCAAGTGATGAAGAAGATGTGTTTAATACCTGAGTTTATGAAAGAGAGGGCGGCCGATATAGTAGAACATTTGCTACCTAACAAATCACAGCTGGTTTACATCAAAGCCTACGATGAGTTTTGCAAATGGAAAAATGAAAATCAAGCTGAGCACATTTTCAGAGTCTGTTTTCCTAACTTATTTTAATGAGTTGTCGAAAAAGAAGTCATCGACTGATCGACATTATGGAGTATGTATTCTATGCTTCGGTGTAGTTACTATAAAAAACAAGGCATAACATTGACATAACAACATAGTCAAAGTTGCAAGTTCTTTTTCTCGTAGGTCATGGTATAAAGTATAGTATGCAACTCTTGAATAAAACGGATTTATATCGAGGGCCATGAATCGCTCGCGTCGTTCAGGATTCTAACACTTGAATCACTCCCTACGGTCGTAATTCAATCATCATGAATCACTCCCTACGGTCCTGATTCAGTCGTTAGAATCCTTCACTTGCTCGTGATTCACCTATGGCCCTCGCTTTAAATCCGGCCTTTATTCACTAATTGCATAATATACTATTAAATAGGCTTGACCTTGAATCGAACCTCGGTCTCTATACTCAGAAGTCGCGCTAGCGATCATTAGATCATGAAACCGTTTATTCCCCGTGGTCCCTTCGTGAAGTATAATGCTGCTAAATTACAATAGGTAGGTACTAACGATTTTAATACTATCTTGCATTCATGCAAGCCTAGTACTTTTTGTTAGTTATAAACTATTTATGTGCCTTTCATCCAAATCTTAATAATGGGATAATAGTAATGATTGTAATACTATCTTGAATTCATGCAAGCCTAGTACATTAAAATTCGTTTAACTTAAAGACTTATAATATCTAATCAGCATTGCCATACAACGTGGCAATGCTGCCAGCCTTTTGGGCACATTTCCTGTTGACAGCGATGCAGACAATTTTTTTGATGCCTTTTGATCATTTTCCCTTGTAAATAATTTTTAGTACATTTTGTTAGGTTTTGATTGATGTTTGAATATTCAAAGGGGCGAGTAGATAGATACACTTATTAGATACCCCAACCCGCCCGTGATTTAAATCTATAGAAGTTTTAAATCTCAAACGATCGTAAACGATCCGTGTCTTTACATTGACCACGGGGAAAAAAATTCCTCGTGGAAGGGATTCCAGGGACTACGGCAGGGACCATGGGGAATAAACGCAAGAAACCTTTAAAAAAAATATTGAGCTTTCTATCCCTGCAGTTCAATAACATAGTGACCCCTGTAGATTAATCTTTTATTAAGCGTGTATTGCAAGGACTACAATACCTGTTCATTTCCCGGAATATTTTAGAGTACAAGCCATCTGTCCAGTCTCTGGTCACAGGATCCAGTATTCCATACAGCTCTACTACTGAGCAAGCCTGAAAATAGTCATCATTTTGTCATTACCATAGAAATATAAAAAACCGGCCAAGTACGAGTCTCTAATTTTATATAAATTTTTCAATTTATATAAATAAAATATCTTCTAATGTATAAAATTCTCGTGTTTGTTGCCATATTCCTCTGAGACGGCTTGGCCGATTTTTATGAAATTGTATATGTATATTCGGTATGTCTGAGAATCAGTCGTAATCTATTTTCCATACCCCTAAGGGCTGATTTCATCAAAGTCAGATATCTTTTATCCGTGGAATAAAATTATCGTCTGACTGTTTTTGTATGGAAAAACTGTCAAAAATTCAAATTTATTCGCAGGATAAGACATAAACTCGGTATAAAAGTTTGGTGAAATTCGCCCTAAGTGATATAGGGTAGGTAGGTAGGGTAGGTACTTAGTGCTACCCGTGCGAAGCCGGGACGGGCAACTAGTTTTTTTTATATAATTAAATCTCTCACCTTAGGATTCACAACAGTCAGTTTAGTGGGCAGCCCCATTAGTCCGTTCGTCTTGACGATCGTGTGCAGTATAACTGTCTTGCCTCCGCCTGTGGGGCCCACGATCATGCTGCAGTGCCGCGTCATCATCGTCTCGTATAACTGTACCACTTTGTCGACCTGTAATGATATAATACTTTAAGGTAAAAGTAACTATTTTATTTGCCCGCAAGTTCGCCAACGTGGAGTTTAGAAATTACCCCACGGGGACGTACCACCAGGATAAAAAATATCGTATGTCCTAACCCAGGTCTACATGTGCAGCAAATTTCATCGAAATCCGTTTAGTTGTCAAGGCATGTTATGGTAACACGCAGACAAACATGACTTTCTTTCGCATTAATAATATTATATATTAGTATTGATTATTATCCTAATCGTAATGCTAATCCTAACTAATATTATAAATGCGAAAGTCAGTTTGTTTGTTTTTTGCACAACGTGCCCCTGTCAGTGTCATTCAAGCGCAAAAAGATTCTTGTAGCACTCTAACGAGTTTAATAGGACAAAGTTAAAAAAGTGATCATTGTTTTCGTATAGTGTTTGCACACTAACTTGATGAGGCAGCACGATATATCCCTCCTTCTCCAGCACCTCAACGACTGCTGCGTTGAAGTCCGGGTAGCCCACGCGTGGACACTCCAGTCCAGGGAACAGATCTTTGATCAGACCCAGAAATAGCGGGACGTCTTCAAACACGAACTTCGGGTGGTTCATGTCTCTGAAATAAGAAAGGCGTGTGTTTAAAACACAAGAATAAAATAATCTTTTAACACCTGCACGCTAATGTCAAATTCTATGTTATGCAAACCTAACCTAAAATAAGTCATTAAATTACTAGGCTCTAGCCGGACAATAATATTGTACTGAATTTCATTATGACCCGCTGGTGCATACTGTGATTTGAATTTGGAACCCCAACTAAAAAAAAAGTTTCTCTAAATATTAATATAATAGTCTAAATATTAATTCAGCATATACCTGAGAGCTCTCATGAGCACCATGATCTCGCTGAGGCCGGACGAGGCCCTGCGCAGCGTGCCGGCCATGCGCAGGACTGCCGTGAGGGCGCGCAGGCCCCAGTCGTAGTGCGACTGCTTCGACAACTGCTGCTGAGCCACGTGGTACAGTACTGTCATCTTCTTGGCTAAGACCTGGTGATGAATTACAGGGACTAAATAATACAGCTGCGACAGTCTAAAAGTACTTGAGATTGAAGAATCTTTCCAGCTCATTTTTTTCATCATCTGCCTAGCCTTTTCCCAACTATGTTGGGGTCGGCTTCCAGTCTAACCAGATGCAGCTGAAGACCTGTATTTTACATGGAGGGCCTGCCTATATGACCTCCACAACTCAGTAACTGGGTAATACGATACCCCTGGGTAAGACTGGCTGTCAGACTTTCGGGCTTCTGACGACCCGTAACGATTGTCAAAGATCCAGAAATGACTTCCGGGACCAACGGCTTAACGTGCTTTCCGAGGCACGGAGGAGTCTCGGTATGTAAAGATGGTCACCCATCCACAGACCAACCCCGGCAAGCGTAGCGTAACCTGATGGATCGACCGGTGCGGCTGTTATTACGTAGCCACGAGCTCCTCAGCTCATTTTTTTAAACGGTTTAAATAAATTCCACTATCATGCATTTGTCTCTTTCAAATAGTTCTCCTTAACCGATTCTAATGAAGCTTTACACGCGAATTTTACTCCGCCTGAACCCTTACCATTGATTGTCTGCTGATTTTGAACTTATAGTGTAGGTAGACAGTCTAACAACCAGTCTTACCAAGGGGTAACGTATTACCAAGTTACTGGGTTGTGGAGGTCAGATAGGCAGTCGCTCCATGTAAAATACTGGTATTCAGCTGCATCCGGTTAGACTGGAAGCCAACCCCAACATAGTTGGGAAAAGGCTAGGCAGATGATGAGTGTAGGTAGACAGTATAGACTTGGTCATTGGGCTCCTTGGTAGGTCTGTATTTAATCAATCGACAAGATTTTCTAGTCCCTCTTTTTTTTTGAGGTCGGGCTGTCATCCAATGACTTCTCCCGCTCTGGGCGGAGCGGAAGAGCGTATCAAACTTTTACTGACTAAAACCACAGATATTATACTACGTACAGATACCCAATCCCATACAAAGAAATGACACCACCCTAAGTCTGGCTATTGAGCTGGCAATTTTTCGATCTCCATTTTTTTAACAGATGGCAGCATCAGCGACTCACTAATTGCCAGAGACTGTAGTTTTTTTAACGCCATCTAGGAGTCTTGCCTAGATACTACGCAAGACTCCTAGATGTTTTTCTTCCTTTTTTACGTTTTTTCTTCCTAGGTGTTCAATTTTTATATTTCTACGTAAAGTACTAGATTAATAAAAAAAATTGTTTGATTTTCCTTAATGAAACGACATAAACGCAAGTTTAAAATGACCCTGTCATCACTTGACTAAAACGCCATCTATTGCAAAGACCTCTCAACAAAATGATTAGCAGATGGCTACTTTATCATTATATGGGTTCGAATTGAAGTAAACGGCTTAATTTAAGTTTTTTGTTGAAAATCCGAGATTTATGAGTGTAAATACATAAATCAGCATTAAACAAAGATGTTTTGATTTTTACTAATATTACCTCAGCCAAAATTTGTCGTATAACGCTTTTTAGTGATTGTTAATTTCATAAATTGTTACTTATGCTGCCAACTATGATTTTTTTTGAAGACTAATTATAATTTGTTCGAGTTGAGACCCCATGCTAAAACCCACCCGTGCTCCTTCAGTTGCCTGTCGCCAAGGTCCCGGTATCCCATTCGGACTAACCCGCATCCCTGGTAGGAAGATTGTCTAGCCCCTTACCTTAGCAGTCAAAAACCCGTCAGCGAACAGCGATATCAGGCATATCATCTCGAGATCCGGCAGGATGCAGACGACGGGTCTGAACAACGCCTTCACGGACTCTGGCAGCTCCGTGCGGCCCGCGTACCCAGGGTTCATGGTGATGAAGATGCCCACTTTGTTGTCCATGGCTATCTCTTGACCTTCGAACTAGGGGAGAGAAATACCGTCATATTACAAAACGAGTTTTTATTTTGGTCCAAACTTAAATATTCCAGCCAGATTTTGTATTTCGTACCTTATTCCGACTGAGATAAAGTTCTTAATACAAATTAGGCCCCTTTGCACCGCAAAACACTATCAGTGGTTTGAAGGCGACAGAGACAGAATGATAATAAGGTGTTCTTTGATTAAAACCACGGTGTGATATAAAGAAAAAATAAAATTAGTTTTTTGGAATTTATCAGAACAAAAAATACTTAAAAACAAATTTAAATAAACTGTGGGTTTTGTGTCAGCTCCAACGAACGCTTGTCTAGGAGTAACTAATTCATTCGTGACTCGACGGTCTTACGAGAGTCACCTGTTTTTCGAAAAATCGAAATCTTCTAGGAAATACTGTTGTCGAAATCCAGCTTTTATTAGATAGACCGCCTATTTAACAACCTAGTAGAACAGTAACCTTCTTTTGGGCTTCACTGCAGTCAGGTAAAAAAACCACTCACAGTAAATCTCTTGAGCTTCATTAAGAGCGCGGACCGGATGCACTGCAGCTGCGTGGAGATGACGGACAGCACGGAGATGTCGATCCTGTTGAACTCGTCGAAGCAGCCCCACGCGCCGCACTGGCACAGCCCCGCCAGGATCTGCCCCACGGCGCGGAAGTCCATGCCTTCCCCACAGTTTGTGACCACGCACAGGAGCCCTAGGGCTTTTGCTAGGTCTTTTGTTGTTTCTGTCTTGCCAGTGCCGGCAGGACCTAGAATTTTTTTGGTGTAGGTGTTTTTTTTTTCTGTTTACTGTCTTATTACTTTTGTATTTATTTATCTTTGGAGCATAGATATAAGTAAATTTTGTATAAACATTATACAAAATTTACTTATATCTATGCTCCGCAAAACCGTTTTCACGGTTTGTCTATGGGAACAGAACTAACCATCTTAACTAATTGGTAAGGTTTATTAGTGTTGTTTCGAATGTTTTCGGCTGATACGGATCGTGCAGAAGATATTTTTGGGCTGAACTTATGATGATGATACACTAGACACATAGGCAGCATTTGCATCAAGAATTAATTGGCTTCAAAACGGGACGTAAAAATAATTTTAACATCCGATTGGAATACTGAAAGAGTTTCAACAGGAGAGGATTTTAATTCTACTATATGTAAATAGATCCTGTGTTACGAAATGTATTCATTCCAGCAATTTCTAGTTGGAAATGTAGCATTATGTTTTTTTTTCTCATATTTTACCTGCAGGCGCTCCACCAAGTTGCATGGTGAGAGCTTGTGTGATGGTGAGGTAGATTCGATCAGTGAGCGGCGTGATCACCAGTCGACCGTTCAGACCCATGTATTCGCAGCCGTATTCAAAGATACCTGCAATAATTAGGAATACTTTTTATTTTTCAGACAATTTATTTTAAATAACATGTATAGCTCCATCTCTTTCCCACACTGAAGTAAGATTAAAATAATAATGCAGTATGAGGTTGTTGTATGCCCCCAGAGCTCTGTCTTAGAATTTTTATGTTTTATATGAAAAAGGCAAGAGTCCGACTTGTGTTTTTTTCTGACACAAAATAGATTTCAATCATCTAGTAGAATAAACTCTCTTTTGTATTTTGTGGCGTCATAGTTACTATTAACAATTTTTTTGACTATGCATAGATTAAAGTTTATTATAATAATAATAATTTCATCACCACTACTCTCAAAACGGTGAAGAAAAACGTCGTGAGGAAACCGGCTTGCCCTAGAACCAAAAATTTGAAGACGTGTGACAACTACCAACCCGCACTGGGCCCGCGTGGTGGATTACGGTCCACTCCCTCTCACAGAGAGG
Source organism: Lithophane semibrunnea (assembly GCA_947363905.1). Classification (NCBI taxonomy): domain Eukaryota; kingdom Metazoa; phylum Arthropoda; class Insecta; order Lepidoptera; family Noctuidae; genus Lithophane; species Lithophane semibrunnea. Next base: position 11,756,020 of record OX376205.1, read on the forward strand.
AGGCCTGTGTCCCAGCAGTGGGAACATTATAGGCTGGTTATGTTATAATAATAACCTGTGCACTGCTTGATCCACAAATTATCATCTTTCTTGAGCCAGTAGAACCGCAGCTGACTCTCCCATTCGAACTCGCTGGCATCCGTCACGTTGTCACGCACAAACCCTTCGATTATGTCACGTGCATGCACGTCAACTGTGCATATTGTACGGAACTTAAGGCGATCGTTCGATGATAGGTCTGAGGAACGAAGGAATTTGATATGTAGCGAGAGAAATACCGAATATTTGATGATACAAGTTCTATAGTAATTTACCGGGCTGCCTCAATTTATATTATGACCAGTGATCGGATATTCGGGCGCATATTTACCTAAAGGCTGTATGTAAAACTTTTTTCTTTCTTTCTTTTTTTCTTTAAAGTTTGTGTGTTAACCAGTATGGACAGCGCTTCAGAACGGGATAAGTCCCGACTTCCGAGAACGACGAATCCCACACATTTTATTTTTTATCTGGGAGCCATTCTCAGATAAAAAAAAATGGGTGTGATTTTTCAATACATTTCTTGCCTAGTTTTACATTTATATTACAAATAATTATTACACTTAGGAATTACTTCTGCCCTCTGCGTTATTTATGTTTTACATATATTAGCAATAGTTAATACGCTTAGGAATACTTGTGCCCTCTGCGTTATTTATGAAATAATCGCGAACCCGGGAAAAAAAGAAGCAGCTTCCATATTTTTATACCCTTTGCCGGCAAAAAATATACTTTAGGTAAATATGCATCCCAATATCCGATCACTGATTATGATACAATGTTTGAGATGATTTTTTCGAATGTGACATGAGATGCGCTTGTGATGTAGTTACTTAGCAGGAGCGGAGTTGAAACCGATTGCCTCAATGCTGGCTGTCTGAGTTCGCAAAATTTTGTGACGCAGGAAGCAGTCATATTGTACTATCTACTCACTTATGCACAATATGCATTATCTTTTGCTAAAAAATTGCAAGAATCTAATCTTAACATACGAAAGGATTTCATGCTTTTTACACATGTGTTATGAAATACTTATTGGAAATGGAAGGGATAACACTATAGTACGCAGTCGTTAAGGGGGATGCGGTAAGGTAGCCCGAGAAATTCTAATATTCTTACGTTTTTTGCAATTTGCAGGTCAGTATCAAGTTGTTGATCTAAATATGATTTGTGGCCGTAACAAATATGGATTTACAGAATTATAAACATTAGAATAAGCAATAGAACTGTAAGTGCATTGAATTACAATTTCATGAAATCATGACATTTGGCAATCATATTTAGATCAACATACAACCTGATACTGACCTGCAAATTGCAAAAAAACGTAAGAACATTAAAATTTCGCGGGCTACCTTAGCGTACCCCTTAATAATACCGGTCTAATTTTAGAAAAAGTTCGGCTTTTTAATATTTATTTGAAAGTCTTCATCCATAATTTGTGTAAAAGTGTCATATTATTGGTCGGTTACTTTACCGTATTTGATGATAAACGTATTGAAGGTTCTTACTCTGCCTCACTTTAACCACAAGCCCTGCTAGCTGTTCGTTCTGCTGCATCAAATGTTCCTTCATTGCTCTCTTGTTGCCCTTTCGTGTGCGTATGAACGTTTCCTCCGTTTCAGCCGTCCACCACACGCCGTTGGCGGCTAAGCAGACCATGCCTTGGTATTCCATGATCCACTCGGTTCTAGAGAAAGTGTTAGTTATTGTACATTTTGATGCAAGTGTGCAATGACAAACGCTCACGAACGAACGACATTTTTCTACAATAACAATAGATCATAAACATAATAGTTTGTAAAAAAATATTTGAGAAGGACGCGCGGTGATTAAAAAAAAAAAAATAATTATGATAAAATGCCCCAAATTCTGACAGGCGAATCAACGAAACAAATGGTTAACAGGCTGTCAAACTCATGTAGACTCCAGTGATTTTCTGACTGCAAAAAAAATACAACCGATCAAATCATAATTATGGCTTGCGTTTATCTTTTAAGCCCAAAACACACACGGAGCGGGTGCGGGGCGGGAGCGGGTCGGGTCGTTTTCATCGCGTGAGTCGCGCGGTTCATCGTGTTCACACAGAGCACACAGAGAGTCACACAGCACACAGTTCACAGAGAGTTCTATAATAGCCCTCCTCCTAATTTTTATGTTGTTATGCCCGACAGGGCCCACAATGCTCCAAAACGAATGTATGTCTTTATGTACCTACCACCTAAGTTCACATTGTGGAATGCAATAAACGTATTGAGTATTGAGTATTGAGCGCGGGCGCGGGGCGGCAGCGGGTCGGGCGCGGGACGGCAGCGGGTCGGGCGCGGTTGTACTTTGACAGACGGCAGCGGTTGCAGTGTGAAAATGTTGGGTGATTCTGACACGGACGAAGAATTATTATTTTTTACTTATTTTAAAGAGAACAACGCGAAAATGGAAAAAGTTGTAGGATCATGACATTAATAAAAAAATCATCAATATGGAGAATATCATCGATACGTGTATTGCAACGAATGTAACGCCGCTACACCCACCACATTGCTATTCTGTAACCATCTTACCTTGAAAACTTAGGTGAAGTGAGAGTGGAGTGAGTCATTGTCATCGATACCTACTGATGCTAAGGCAGTGACAGTTCACTCCAAGCTCACTTTGATATTTTACTACACTTAGTTTTCACGGAGATATTTTTACAGAATAGCACAACCGCTCCGGACCCGCGCTGTTGTGTCAGCGGGCGCGGCTCCCGCGCGGGTCCCGCTCCGCGCCCGACCCGCGCCCGCGTTCTGTGTGTTGACATCCATATAATTCCTTGAATTACAAATTATTATACCCGCCGTACTCCCGCGCCCGACCCGCTCCCGCCCCGCACCCGCTCTGTGTGTGTTTTGGGCTTTAGTGTTAACAGAAATCTATTATAAAATTATGATCATTTTAAGATTTTTTTTCTGATCACAGACTCTATATGTATAGGCGAATTATATTTCTCTTTTTTATTGCAAATGGTACTAAATTGTACATTTCAACTGAACCAATTATATTTTTAGCTTCAATAATTTTATCTGCTATATTGTCTCCTCACCTTGCCACCTTCCAGTTCTTCCCGTAGTAGAATATAGACTTTTTGGTGATAAACTTGTTTGTGTTTTGCATCTCAATGAGTACCAGGTTCATCCAGTCTTCGACGCGACCCTCGGTGTAGACCACATGCCGGAAGTCCAAAACCTAAAAAAAAAACAATACCAAGGCTATGAGGAAAATTATTATATTCGTGACTTGTTCTTTCGATACGAAGATCAAATAATTGTACAGTCAACCTCGTAATTGCTTTACCACGCTAAGGTGGTCGTCACGTGCACGTCATAAAACGACAAGTTCTACTTTGGCTTTAAGAGCGTTCATTCTATAAGTTGGCAACGTCACAAATAGCTGTCAAATATTTCGCTGTTGTGATTAATTAGGCAATATTACTGTATGACAATATGAAATATCGCTTACTAGTGAACTGAAATATTGATTATGAAATGCAATAATTTATCGTAACATCGAATATTAAGTTTTATGCACGGTCTTAAGAGCACAGGAGCCCTAAAACGGCCAGTTTACCCCAACATACAAACTCACAAAGTTTCCTAACTAATATTATAAATGCGAAAGTGAGTTTGTTTGTTTGTTTCGCTTGGACGCTAAAACGGCTGAACGAATCTGGATGAAATTTGACACATGACCTGGGTTAGGACTTAGGATACTTGTTATCCCGATATTCCCACGGGATCGATCGAGACTTATGCAGGTAAAACTGCGTGGCGCAGCTAGTATATAGCATAGATTCAGTAATAAAAAGCCGAATTACCTCTGCTTCAGCGGATATCATTTTGGCGGCCACGGGGCGGTTGGTGTGGTCGACGTACAGGTCCAAAGAGCGAATATTATCGAACATCTGAAAAATACTTACTTATTTAATCCGATCTTCAAAATAAACTGTCAAAAACTAAATTGAAAGAAAATAATCGTATACAACGACAAATATGATGACACGTATGATAAGAGATCTTTATTTTAGGCTAAATTAGAAAATTACATGGCCGGGCAAACAAAATAAAAATTATATTTCGGAAGAATACGTTTTTTTTTGAATGTTTTATTATAGGACTTAAGATCTTTTGTGTTTTGATACTTTAAGCTCCTAAAGCATAAAAATACATGATTACTGAACTGTCTCTCTTAAATACAGATTACTCAGTGATCTAGCTAAGAGAGCAGTGATTCACCCAACAATTTCATTGTACCTACACCATATAATTAATAATGCATACTTTAGAAATGTGCATCCTTTTGTGTAGTAATAAATAAAGTTTAAAGTTTATCTATGAAAGTTTTCCGTAATTTCTATAACATTCTTCTAAAATCAACCTTTGGACCGTAAGTTTTTTTTCATTGAAAATCAAAGAAAGGGTATCTTCGTTGTTAATGGTGATAATACAACAATGTTATTTAACAATGTTATTTAACCATCAAAAGCACTTACTTTAATCATATGTTCCTGCACACAGCTGCACTCGCTGCTACCGAGAATGGCAAGCAGCTCGTCCGTCGAAATGAAGAAGAAGCGAGGAAATATTCTCCGCTTTGAGTCCAAGTAATCATTTAACGATTTCTGGCACCTGTAAATATTTTTATCTACACCCATGGTATAAATTCTCTATAAAAGTATCTGAAACAGTTAGCTTATAGCCAACATTAAAACATCCAGTGTCATAGTAACCATAATATCATCCAAACGGGTGTTATAATGTTGTACTGAATTTCATTATGCAACTCATTAAAAAAAAAGAACATTGTCATTCACGAGCGTTTCACTAACAAAGCACCATAATTTAAAAACAAAACACATTCGAATTCGAAAAGTTAAAATTCACGTCGTACCGCGCCATTTTTGTTCGATATCGGTATTGCAAAGAAACTTTTATGGAAGATTCATATCATGGGTGTAGATAAAATCTTGTATGCAACTGTATATAATTAGGTATTAAAACACTCATGTGATACTATGTGATAAACCCACATTCGTGTTTTAATACCCTTTATTATATAACAGTTGCATAAATAACTATTATTTGGTACTCTTCTCGCATGAAAATCATTACCGAACCAAAGAGTCATCACAATAATGCATATTATGCAGTTATTAACGGTTACCCAGTTTCTGAGTAGTGGAGGTCAGATAGACAATCACTCTTTATAAAATACTACCTCATATACCTCAACATAGTTGGGAAAAGGCTAGGCAGATGATAGTATATACCCAGCAGTTATTATGGCACATCAAGTTATATTAAAAGTTGGGCTTTGTCCTGTTTTTTGCGTCTTGAGTCCTATTTCAAATCGATCGTTACGCGAATACGCGTTCTCGCGTCCATATGGCACTTTTTATTCGATGAACTTGAGCACGTTCTCGCGCCGACAGAGGGCGCCTTCTACGCAGGCCCAGTGCAGGGTGGTATACGTCTCATGTCTTCGAATTTTTGTTCTAGGACATGCCGCTTTCCTAACGATGTTATCCTTCACCATTTTGAGAGCAGTGGTGATAAATTATTTACACAAAGTAAAGCGCCTGCTTGAGTTCGAACCCACGACCTACAAATCATAAGACCAGGGGGCCAAGTCTATTAATTTACAAACGTGTCAGTGGTCTCGCCATGATGAGTTTTTGATAGATTTTGTATGGCATATCTGTTAAAAAAACATCATTGCGAGACCACTGACACGTTTGTGGTATTCTGTAGACTTGGCCACCAGGCTGTTACAATTAGGCCAATACTGCTCTACTGTACAATGGGCGGTCTCAATACCTCTTTTACTACTCATACTCTAAGCACAAAATCACTGACCTCTGCAGGCCGAGGCCCAGGTTAACGAACTCCTCTAGTCTACCACTCATCATGCAGCAATCCACCACGTTTAGCCTTTTAGCTGTATCCAACATGATCTGAAATATTTTATACATTATTAAAATTCTCACGCTAGCATTCATTCCATTTTCATTAAAATCATCCCTTAGGCAATCTTTCTATCTCCTGGTATCCCTATCCACCTACATTCATGGATATTTTTGATTTATTAGTCACACATGCTTTTTACATGACCCAAATTGAAATGAAATGAAATGAAATTGTTTATTCTGTAAATAGGATATTGGAATCACTTTTACACGTCATATTAAAAAGTTGTATAAATAAGCTAGAGGTCTAAGAGGTCGGCGTTTCCTATCTGACTACTCTGAGAAGAAAGGCCGAAACAAACTCAGAGGTCACCGTCTCCTTTAAAGTCCTGACATAATCTTGGTCAGGCCATATGAGGACCATGTAGATTAGAGTCTGAAATGGTCTTTTGAGGAAAGAACCACACAGATTTGAGTGGAATTGAACAGGCTTTTCCATTAGGAATATCTCAACAGTAGCCTGGCGTCTGGATTTTTTCCAGTTGATGGAAATAGGCTCGACCTTTAGAGGTATGAGGAACAGGGTGTAAAGTTCACTCAATCCCTATAGAAAAGGGAGGATCCTCCGACCAGACGGATGTTGTGTCTAACGGGCAACTGCCCGACAATTGATGTTGGAATCTTGTATAATATGTCCATCGCACGGTAAACTCTAATTGCGCGATGCAGGATTTTATGTAATGTCAGGATTTTGTGTGACGTCAGGTCTTTGATACGTAGTTTGCATGCGGCGATGTAGATGCCGCCACAGCCCTATATTACATGGGATTTAAACATAACTGGCGAAATGTGGGTGTAGTATGCAACTCTGCTCAACCGTTCGGAGAACACTGGCGTAATGTAATTTAAATACCACACTCACCTTCACATCACCACTACCACCACCACCCACTCGTACACCATGTTTTTACACTCACCTTCCTAAAAGACCGGTCAATATCATCGAATTTCTTGGCTTCCTCGGGTAGTTGGACGCGGATATCACCTCCAACGAAAATTCCTTCCAGGTACAGCCACTTGCGCTGCGTGGCAAACCACTCTTCAATAACTTCTGATATGTGGGACAGGCTACGTTCCCATTTGTGGACCACAGCGAGGAATGGACCGATGAATCTGGAAAAAAGGAAAAAAAAAAATGGTTTGCCGTTTTTGTGCATCTTTTTGCCTCATCTAGTTAAGAAGGTTGGGGTTGATTAATTTTGAAATAAATATTATGTTAAAGTTGATGATTGATGCTAGGTCTTATGTGAGGCGAAAACACGATTACATAAAATTTTCTCGATAGAAAAAAATTCCAAAGTTACCTCTGCACAGAATTATAAACCGCTGGTATTCAAAAAATACTTCAAATGAGATCATGAAACTTTGCATGATAACTGAACTAACTATAAAGCAGGTCTTAAGTGTGTAATTTTTTTTTAATTACCATTATTTTCACCGTAAAAAGCAATTACCTATACTTTTCGACGCTTTAGAGCCGCTAGCGCCCCACTCCGTCTCGTTCTTACTCAGGTCGCGAGTAGTACGGTGCGAGCGGGAGCCCTTAAATTTGTTTGGCCCAAAACTCAGCCACCCGAATACCATTCGCTGACGCAGCCATTAGGTCAAATATAAGAAGGCATGAATTATTATGTAATACTAACTGCGAGGCGGCCATGCTCTGCAGCGTCATGGCGTCATCGTCCAGCTTCACGCTTATCTCGTCACACGGGTTGAGGGTATACCCGCGGTCTTCCCCGCGGTTGAAGTGTCGCGCTACTGTGAAGGCTATGGCAGCCCATGTGTCTTGAACTTCCTTCACTCCTCGTTCTATTGCTAACTCCTGTAAATGTATGGAAAGTTTGCATTGTCTTAAATATTTTTACTGTCAGATATGTTTTTTTTTTTACTAGTGTTCCTTATACATCTCTTGGTCCATGGTTGGGTGGCCATCTTAACAAACCAAGACCCCTCCGTGCCTCAGAAACCAGGTTAAGCCGTTGGTCCCGGCTGTTATTTGTAGATCTTTGACAGTTGTTACGGGTCGTCAGAAGCCCTAAAGTTTGACAGTCAGTCTTACCAAGAATCGTGTTACATAGTAGTGGTCAGATAGGCAGTCGCTCCATGTAAAATACTGGTATTCAGCAAAAAGCTAGACAGATTTGGGAAAAGACTAGGCAGATGATGATGTCGAATTATTTTCTAAGAAAAATAAAAACAAAAAACCGAATTATTTACGTAAAAAAAAAAACGTGTCCAATATTTAAAAAAACCTATCAGATGGACCAAAAAATATTTGTTTTCCCCATCCCTCATTTAGGAGCGTTGATTATGAAAGTTAGCAACGTCGCAAATAGCTGTCAAATATTTACCTGTTTTGAATATTTTGGCAATACTATGGGAATATGAAATATCTAACTTAAAATACATAACGTTAAAGTTGAAAGGTGAAAAATTGAGTATTCAAGTATAGTTTAGCTTACTTTAATAGCATGATTGACAATCGTCTCAGCAACTTCTTGGTACTTGTGCAGCTCCATAGCGAACATATTCTCCAGCGTGAAGCGTTCCGGAGACATGTCGAAGTCCTGACCTGAATAACAGTTCAACATTGAAGTTTTATTTATGACTAGCTGTGCCCGCGACTTCGTTCGCATGGATGTCGGAAAACAATAATATGTCGCTTAGAAAAGTTGTACCTTCATTTAAAAAGGGGGAATCTTTCGACCAGGCCTGGTGATTTTTCCTAGTAAGAAACTGCCAAAAAACTTGTGTTTTTATTTAAGAAAATGCTTCTCTTTATAAAATATTACCGGTGGAACCACCTGGAGCGTACACAAAAAAGTTGCTAGGGTTGCTCACACGCGAAAGAGCTACATAAAGTTGGCCGTGGGAAAAGCAACCAATACTAAGATCCACCCCCGCAACGGATAATGTCTGGCCCTGAGCTTTGTTAATGGTCATGGCGTAACACAGGCTGACGGGGAATTGCACACGCTTAAAACTAAACGGGAAATTATTGGGAATGAGAGGAATTCTTGGAATAAAAACAACATCGGCGCCGCAACCTGTTAAGATTTCGGCTTCGATGACGTTTTGTTGGTGATTGGTGACTTATGAGCCGAGTGCCGTTGCAAAGTTTGGGAGGACTTAAATTTCTGAGAAGAATTATTGGCACTCCGACTTTTAAACAAATTTTGTGTGCTGAAAGACCGGGTGTGTTAAGGGATTCTAAGAACTCTACTGGATAGTGTGTGGCATCTTCTTCTTCGGGAACCGTATTTATCGATGTATATTGTTGACTTTCCCCAGAAACATGTGCCAATATTTGTGTATTTATTGCTGTCCGATAGTCGAACAAATCAAATCAACCATAAGGCCTCTGCCTCGAATCTTGCGGGCAGCGGGGCGGCGGCGGCGGCGGCGGCGGCGGCGGCGGCGCGGGCGCAGCAGGATCTTATGCGTAAAATCAAATGGACCGGTTCTCGAAAACAGTTGCGCGGAAGCGGCGAGGCGGCGGGCAGCGAGCGGTGCATTCCAATCAAGCGGTGACCGCCCGCGCGTCTGCATTGCAGTGTTGTTGCCCACAATAAATTGAGCGTTAGGAATAAATTTGAATCAAAAAGATGTTGCCGCCATTGTTCAGACATTTCTTTCGCGAATAAAAACAAATATCTCGACGACAAAATCGTGAACACAACACTACGCGGCTATAGTGACGCGCGATCTGCCCGCTAGTTTCGAGAACGGGTCTTTGATGCCCGCCCCGCTCCCGCGCCGCCGCCGCCGCCGCCCCGCTGCCCGCAAGATTCGAGGCCGAGGCCTTACACATGCCAACAACGATCGAATCGAATGAGCGGCGGTCACGAATCATACGAACAAATTACGAAGTATAGTACAGTTCGATTCAAACTTAATGGCGGCTCGGAACATGAGGCGAGTCGCTGCGCAGTAACAATTTCATGTGACAGCGGGGGTGAGGGGTGGGGTACTGCGCAGCTAAAAGCTAACTTCCGAACCGCCATTAAGTTTGAATCGATCTGTAACGACTCGTTTCTTGACTTCTTAATTTGAACCTAATGAACGAAACCAACCAAAATACCAAATCAAAACCAATCAGATCAATTAGGAGTGAGGCGTATTTATCGTCACAGATAGAAATCACAGATATTATAAAATAGCAGATAGCAATTGCTGCTAACGATAAAAAATATCTGTTACTTAAAATCACAGATCCTCAAGAATGTTACTGTTAAAACTTCGGATACGATTTTCGACTTTACCGAAAAGAAATAAAGAAGATATTCAATTGAGTCAATACGTATTTATCGTCTGTACAAAAATCACAGGCTGTGATTTTATAACAGATAGATACGATTTTCGACTTTAAATCAAAAGAAATAAAGATGATATTCGATTGAGATACGTATTTATCAAAAATCACAGGCTGTGATTTAATAACAGATATTTGGATCTGTTATTTTTTGTCACAGTCACAGTGATCACGTTTATATCGTGTCGTAATATCGTGTATCACCTGTTACAACCCATCTCTAAGATCAATACTTTCAACGAATGACAACCCAACCAACAATTTATTATTATTTATTTATTATTATTATTATATTATCGACACTAAAGAAGTCAAAAACAAAGATACCTACACTAAAAATTATTTGGAATATCTGGGCGAAAGTCATTCTTCGAAAACGTTCGAACACTCTGTAAGCTAAATAAACTATGTAGAAAAGTGAAAAATTAAAGAATAAATACCTATATTTTTTAAGAAATTAACATTTGTCACTATTCTTTCATGATTATCAAGATTTGAAAGATAGGTAGCGCCACCTATCGCACTAATACTAAACTAATAAATAAACAACGCATCTGGAAAATTTTAATTAATCTAACTTTAGAGTTATATTCTATACACGATGTATCGCGTTAAGTTTCCGCGCAAAGAAAATGACGGTCATATAACAACACACGATCTCACAAACCTAGTAATTAAGAAGTAAGTATCATTTCGCGTCAATAGATGTCGTTACGTGTATGTACATTACGTAATGAAAATTCGTTCTTGAACACTTTAAATTGATATTTTGAATATCTTTTGATATTGTGAAGCGATTGCGATGAAACAAAAACTAATTGAAACATCGAGTTACACACAATATTTGAGTATAAAAGTTAACCATATTGATTTCGTACTTTTTACGTGATAGTGGAACAATCAAACTAAAGAACATACAAACAGACAGACAGACAAACAGACAAAAATTCCAAAAATGGTAGAAATGGAATCTGTTGGTTATTCTTGGACAACCCACCAATTTTTTTTTTTTTTTTCATTGTACAGAAACGCCTCGTCTACAGATTTATTATATGTATAGATATAGAAGTCACCTTTTCACAACTTAACGGATGAACGGATTTTGATGAAAAAAAGTTATTATTCAGTTCTATACAGTTACTTTAGTGTCTTTAGGTTTTCTTTAGCTCTGACAATAGTGAGGCGAAATAGAAGAATGTTATAAGTTTATAACGTTTATTACTTAAGGCACCGTGCATTAAAAAAAAATTGTCAATTACTTATCTAATTGAGAGAAAGCTTGAAATTTATTTTCTTCCTTTCTTTCAAATAATTGAAGTCTGTGAGACTATAAAAGTACAGCTTTCGTGGTGATAAACCATTCGTGTCAGTCACAGCACCTGTTAATAGTTGCATCATTTTTGCGCTCTCGAAAATATGATTTATTTCCGTTTGTCACTTTTTGGACCCGCACATATGTACAACTTAATAATAACATACATTCTGCCTCAACTTTAAGTAAGAAGGTGCTTTCTAATCAGGTATTGTATAATGTTATTACTTAATTTTAAATACAACCCTATGCAAAATGTTTTGCTTGCGTTACATTACGCGCTGCCGTAAACAGCGATTTTTCACACCTAAATAAAAATTCGTTTCCTAGTCATTTTTGCTCAATGTTACTTAGTTTGATGTACAGAATGCGTCGATATCGGCTATGTGACGTGTTTATTGAAACCCGTTATAATCATATGGTTCCCACCAGTCTTTTTCATGAGTTCCTTCCAATGTCTCTCGCGCATGGCTTCGTTCTTCAGCGACACCATCAGCGGCACCACGCCCTTGAACTGCCTCATCTTCAGGTCCAACATCAGACCGCTAGGCGACAGCCGGGCTACCTTTGTTAATTTCCTAAGAAACGGTATTTATTTTAGTATAACTTCTTCGATGACTGATGAAACTAATACTTATGTTGGCTGTTAGCAAAATTCTTTCTTTATTTAGATGGTAGCCGTAAAAATACACGGTGTTAGGGTAAACACCGTTATCCTTGAAACCAGTGGTTTCGTGTCATTTATAGAACGTAAAATCAATGGAAAATTACGACTTTTTTTTCTATTTTTAATTACATTTTACCACTAGAGTATCTTACCCTTTCACCTATGCGCTAGGGCAACAAACTTGCGTCTCAACATGGGTGGGGGGCGTGGAACGGCACCTGATCGGCCGCGAGCGCGACCCCTCCCTCAGTCAGTCAGCTGTTTCGCTAGTGAGCACGGTGACGATTGGAAACTTTTTAAAGTCTTTTAATGAAAATAACTTTTTTTTTTGTTGTTACTCGGTCATTATTTTATTTTTATATTTAAGTTAACTACATAATTTGAGTGACAACTGTGTTTACCCTTACAGCCTGTATAGATTTTGGTCAGAAAAATTATAACCATTTTTACTGTAAAGAGTAGGCACACGCGAAATATTACTGGGTAAACTTAGCAATAAACAATACAAGATACATCGGGGCAATGTAATGGACAGATGAGAGTGTCCGAGCATCGACTTCAGTGGCATGCCATTGGAGGCCTATGACCAACAGTAGATTACCATAGGCTGATGATGGTGATGAAAAACTCCAACTCAAAGCATTTATTTCAATGATAGTTTCATTGAAATAAATGCTTTGAGTTGGAGTTTTTTTAATTTTCAAGGAGCTGGTCGGTCAGAAAGATGAAACTAGTTGCCCATTTCAAAGCGTAGTAGGTTTCTTTGGAGAAGAACAGGCAGAAACTCCAAGAAATCTTTTAAATAAAAAATTGTTAATTAAAAGAAAAACAGAGGCCAACACTGAATTTAAGGCTTTAACATTTGTTATCATCATAAAATCAAGGCCCTATTTGTCGTAACCCACTAGTTCCAAATTCTCATCATAATTTCAACCAATAGACCACCACTGCTGGATATAGGCCTCCTCAAGCGTCGTCAGTTTAATATTCCCGAGCCGCGTGAAGGACGCGGAAATCTGCTGTATATGTTTAATAAAACCGAAACGCGACAGGTGATAGGCGACAATCCAACAATTTCACAAGGTTCTTTCATACATTATTTGGTTTATTAAACACTAAACAGCACATGTCGTAATAATGTGTAAATTATGTTATTATTTTACCAATATGTCGTATTGTCAGTTATAATCAGTGATCGGAATAGGTAGAGCTAATCTACCTAAAGTTCGAAAAAGAAAAGAGACAAAGTGGAGACGCCTTACGACAAAATATTTTTTCGGGACTAATGTCCCATACCATAAATTGTTGAATAAAATAGTTTGAATTTGGAAAATTAATCAAGAATACTTTAATGTTTAGAATGTCTTAAAAGTCATGTAAAATTCAGCCACTGGTGCCGATTCTCTTGTACTTACACCGAACTAAACTAACAAAACTATACATAAATTCCTTACTTTTTACTAAGAGAATCTTAAAGCTATTCTGCCAAAAAAAATCTCTAAATTTAAAAACTATTTTGACACAACTAAAATTGAATTCGACAATCGCTACTCCACTTAGTACATATTTGTTTGACCTACTCTGTGTTGGATCATTAAGTTCCCTTCAAAATGGTTGAGCTGAATGGTGCTGATCCATGCGTCATGTTCGTGAACGGGCGCCATCAGTAGGGACTGGTCATCTATTAGCTGCCACGGCTTATTTTGATTTATTTTAAATTTTGAATTGTTTTGTATCGTTTTATCTTTTATTTACGGACTCTTTTAACCTGCACGTTTTTCTACATTGTACTCACATGTATGATTCCATAAATCCATTCCATTGAATGATGTAAACAACATATTGTAACAATATTCTGATTTAAAAGAGTGTCCGTGGAGTTTCTTGCCCGTTCTTCTCCATAGGAACCTACTACGCTTTGGAATGGGCAACTAGCTTCATATTTTCTGACTGACCGACCCTTTGACAATTCAAAAGTGCCTGTAATTGGTTTATTTGAAATAAATGCTTTGAGTTTGAGTTTGTAATTTTTTTTGAGCCGGAAGCGCGCTTGTTTTGCCGCGTCGACGTGTTTTATATGGATTTTTTTAATTTTTGTATGAAAATTTTAAAAAAAAATTACCTACATGTTAAGTATAAGGGGTTTATGAGTTTCATAAAGGGGGTCGAAATTTTCATTATTTTTGCAATAGGACATACCATTTTTGCGATATAAGCAAAGGAAAATAAAAAAGATACAGTACTGTTTTGCAACTGAAGTCGAGGTGTTGGGTTGAATTTAAGTTCATGACATCTTATTTTACTCCACACTTTTAGCATTTATATTATATTATGTACTTAAGTGATGTCCCGAAATCCCGACATTAGTCCCGAAAAAATATTTTAGTCGTAAGGAAGTCTCCAGTATTTTTGTCTCCGTTCTCTGAACTTTAGGTATATTAGCTCTACCTATGCCGATCCCTGGTTATAATAAATAGGGCTAGTTCCATCAAGCCTAATGAAGCTCTTACCTATATTCCTTAAAGAACTGCTCAATACCGTCTACAAGTGCTTGTGGATTCAGATTAGCCCATAGAGTCTTCGACCATATCTCCCTGGCGTTTTTCTGAGCCTTATAAATCTTGTAGACCAAATCCATGTAACCAAAATCAGTTCTAGCGCGGTTAAAGTTTGAAAAGTCTGCTAGAGGATTGTCAAAGAGCTGTTCTGCTTGTTGAAGCATCCTCTTTCGGCCTTCAAGTTCGTCGAAGTATTTGTTGAATTCCTGTTGGATATTGAGAAATGCCATAAAATACAGTCTACACAATAGTCACAGGATACAGGGTGACAAAGATCTTTTGGTTCTCGAATCACGGTGACATGGGGGCGCTGTTGGTAAATATTTGTGAAATTGCTCAGTGAAATGTATTGCCCCATTTAGGCACGCGACAAAAGATTCTTGTAAAGCTAGTGTACAGAAGTTCGGCTCCTTGGAGCCTTTACACACAATGCGTAGCGACGCCGTAACGCAAAGATTTCGCCGCATTTGCGATCACATCGTTACGCCGGGTCTTGCAACGAGCGAAAACGCACGCCGCGCAAATACAAATACGCTTCACATACAGTGAGTATTCGGTTGAGATAGACCGGGATAGAGCTCACAGAGCCAATGTTTCAGTTTAGTCCTGCACTTTTTAGCTGTGCAATGAAATTAAATGAAATGAAATTGTTTATTCTGTAAATAGGATATTAGAATAATTTTTACACGTCATATTATAAAATAGTAAAAATAAGGTAGATGAGATCGGCATCATTGCGTGTTTTTATGAAGTTTTCTCTCCGTCGAGTTACCTATCTACTGCGGTCGCCGATCGTCATCGGTCACTCAATAGTTGTTTGGAATTGCATAGAGTTGTTAACCCATAATTTTGTAATCATGGTAATACAGAATAAGCAAATATTTCCATGATTGTGAAAGCTTTGTATTAGACCTCATAATGCGCATTGTTTTTTCGAAGATAAAAGATAGTTCCCAAAGCACATACTTTACTCGAGACATCAGTATTCTGTTATAGGTATAAGGTACCTAACTAAAAAATAACGGGTGTAAAAAGACCTTAACGAAGCCAAAAGTCACTTGTTATTCCCGACATTGTGATTTTTTTTTTGTTCCGGTCCATACCTGGGAACTTTCTGGTTACGGATATATTGAAGGTCAAAGTCCCAAACTTTTTCAAAGGTTTTTTAAAGAAAGCAAGTTTTAAACGTAATAACTTAATTTTAAATAGCCCCACAAACCCTGAACCGTTGCATGCACCCGTAAACACAATGTTTTGCGTGCGTGACGTTGCGCACTACCCGTAAACAGCGATTTTTCACACCAAAAATAAAAGTGGTTTCCCAGCAATTATTTTTGTGCAATGATGTACAGAATGCGTGGTTGACGGCTATGTGCTGAGTCTTTTTACACCCTATTAGTTACCTCCATAAGAAGTAATCCTCTGTCCATATCATCTCCGACGGTACCGGGGCCTACGTTGTCGAATTTCTCAACGAAATCGTCGAGCTCCTTTAAGAAATTCGCTATTTCTATCACGTTCATTTTAGAGAACTTGTCTTTTGTTTTTTCTAACGTCGCAGCTCTGAACAGTGTCGTTTGGTACAGATTTCCCCAAGAGCTCTGTAATTCCTTACCAAATTCTAGATCATCTTCTGGTACCTGTGAAATGGGAGGGTTTTAACGATGAAAATAGCCCAACAATGGATCACTTTTGTGATACCTACTGAACTTTTCATTAAGAGGGGCGGGTCGGTGGTTCATTATAAGTAAGTAAAGCGATCCTACAACCTGACGAAACGTGAAGATTTCGTTTTCTACTCATTGGTTCATGTCAAGGACAGTTGAAGTTTTCTCAGAAATTGTTTTGTGAAAGTCACGTCGCACTAGCCTGCATGAGCCTTAATGTGTGAAATACATTAAAAAACTTAGATAAACCACAGAAATGGACGGGCCACTAGTTTAAATAAATAAACAAGGTTAACTTACTTCAATATTATGCTGTCTCAGCATATGGAATATCTCCTGCATATTCTGGTACTTGCACTCGGCGGTAACGGTCATTTGTTGCACTAGAGTAATGGTAGCCATCACCAGCTTGAAGTCATCCAGACCTTTTATGTTCATGTTTACCGTCGCCCGCAGATTCTGGTTGGATAAAGATTACACAGCTACACATCAAGCTATGCATGTCCAGTCTAAGCTGACCTCGCATTGTACGGAAATCCTATACAATGCGAGATCAGCATAAACTGGAAACGTATAGCTTGATGTGTAGCCGTGTGTACAACGAATGAGCTTTTATTTATAACTCGACTGCCAAAAAAGGAGTGTAATGTTTTCAGGGTTCATAAATCCTCCCGAGTGACAAGGGCTATACTTGCAGGTGGGGGATGGACCTTTTAGATTAAAAAGTGTTCCACACAACGATAATGGTCCCTCGACAGCAATGACAATTTTATTTATCTGTTTTGTCAGCGAGTAAATTAAATGATTGACCTATCGCTTTGTTAAACAGATTAACTAATACAACTTGTTATTTAGTTTTAGGTTCGTTTTTTTGGCAGGTCAGTCGAGTTTTTAATTATTTTGTTATGCTCAAGGCCGCAGTTTACATTCACAGCTATATCATTAGTTTTCGTTCCGATTATAAGCCAAAGTTTAATCGCACAACATGACAAGCAACATAATGATGATATGATATTGTATTTAAGTAACTATACTGTAAAAATTTAGTGAATAAGGCTTTGCTAGAATTTCATTTATTTCTATAGAGAATCAGCATTTGAGGAGCTGTGACTAGTAATAATAACCGCACGGGTCGACCCATCAGGTTAAGCATCGCTTGCCGGGGTTGGTTCGTAGATGAGTGACCATCTTTACATATCGAGACTCCTCCGTGCCTCGGAAAGCACGTGAATCCGTTGGTCCCGGCTGTCATTCGTGGATCTTTGACAGTCTGTACGTGTCGTCAGAAGTCCGAAAGTCAGACAACCAGTCTTACCAAGGGATATTGTATTACCCAGTTTTTGGGTTGTGGAGGTCAGATAGGCAGTTGCTCCATGTAAAATACTGTTATCCAGCTGTATCCGATTAGACTGAAAGCCGACCCCGAAATAGTTGGGAAAAGGCTAGGCAGATTGATTGAATGTTTACCTCTTGGGCAACAAGCATCTAGACGTAGTGGCTTAGGGCCAGAGTTATCTGTCAGTGAATTATGTAAAAATAGTTGGGAAAACCAACGAACTTACATCAACTAGATTCTTCAGATCATGCATGCTATTTCTGGTCTTCGTTGCAATGCACGTTCCTAATATATCCTTCCACTCTTGCGCATGGTCTTGTATCTGCTTTATAATGGGCCTTAGATTCACCCTTATAGCACCAATGTCGATAAAATTCACGTGTTCATCGAGGTCAGCGATGATGTCTTCGAAAAAGAAGAATTTCTCGTCGTATTTGTAGATTTGATCATATTTCTGTACGTATTTCTCGCAGGAGAGGTTCTTGTCGAACGACCAGAGGTGAGAGTATTTGTACCATCTAGAAAAAGTAAATTGTATTTAGATTATTGAGAAAAGCGATTGGATTTCTGGGGGCCTACCACCACCACTTACAGCAGCATTCTTTTAATATTACTTCAGTGTAGGAAAGAGATGAAGCTCTACAAGACGTGTAGCTCTATCTCTTTCCCCCACGAAGTAAGATTAAAATAATACTGCTTGCAGTGGTGGTAGGCCCCCAGTTGTCGATATTATTTTTTAACGTATGTAGTTATTTACGGGAGAAATAACTTTAATTATTTAACAGAAGCAAGCGTTTTTCGAGATAAGAGCTATTTAGCGCTTATAGTAATTGAAATCTTACTAGCGACCAGCCCCTGTCTCGCACGTTTTTTATGACTTCACAAAATATGAAAATTTCTTTATTAGTTACTAGCTGTTGCCGGCGACTTCGTCTGCGATTCAGAATGAAAAGATCCCGTGGGAATGTCGGGATAAAAGGTAGGAAGGAGGAATATTCCTGCAGGAAGGAAACTTAGAGTCGTTGTAAACAATGATACACGTGACGGAACAACCTTATTAAATGAAATATAATCCTATTCCATTGTCATAAGGTTCATATTAAAATGAATAATAATTTCCAGTTAAATAAAAAACCATACTTGGTTATATAAGTGCTGATATCCGAAGTGAGTCTAAAGATCGTGTCTTGTATAAGCAGCGAAATGTCATTGATGGCTTCCACGCGGAGAATATCTTCGAAGAACGACCATGTGAAGAACTCGTTGCCGGTCGCCGTTGCTATGCGTTGTGGAGCGCACGGGAGGCAGGTCTTCTTCATCCATCGGGGGAATGTTGTTAACCTTAATAGAATCATAATATAAATCACGCCTGTAGAAGAGTTAAGCAGAGGTGGTACCTACACCCACATTTCGTGTGGATTTTGGTCATATTAGACCGATGATTTTTACGGCAGTCCCTGGAAACCAAAGCTGTAGGGTCTGTCTCGTACAGTCACGGACTTTAATTGATGAGCCAACTTCAAACTTTTCAATTTTGCAGTTTCATACATTCACGACATTACACGAACTCAAATCGCACGCTCGTAAACAAGATGACAAATAAATTACTTTTAATCGGAAATAGTCTTAGCCATAGAGGTTGACTAATAAGTTTTCAATGATAAAAATAAATACAATGTTGCATTAAGTTTATCCAATCTATTTGATACCGACCTCCTTTGAATCATAGCTCATTAACTCGATAATGCTGAAAACTTAACTGAAGACAGTGACAGTTGAAATATGGATGTCAGAGACGTTACTTTCGAACTTGTCGAAATGAGTATTAATATTTCTCCGTACGCTAACGTTACTATCGCAACAGTAACCTAGCAACGATTGTTTATCTTTGCTCGGTTACTGTTGCTATGCTAGACCTGCAATTGGTTGACTTTGGGTAGTCACTCTGCTGTCAATTTGTAGTTCTGGCTCTCAGGTTAGCCAACCGGTAAAGATATGAAATATAATTTTCTTCTTCTAATACGAAGACATAATATATCACTTTGCGTGTCGGGAACCGAATAAACCCGATCCGCATTACACGGCTAAAATACGAACAGTGCCAGGTGCCTCATCAATTAAAGTCCGTGACTGTACTTGTGTTAAAGAAAGAAAAATTGTTTATTCTGCTCAAACTAAACGCACATTACAAAATAACTAATTTCAATCTATTATAACTACAAATTAGCCAAAAGCCTCGTATTTAATATTATAAACTTATAAAAGTAAAAAGAAAAAGAGCAAAGTAAGAGTAAAGTAAGTACAGCAATATTATCAAGTAAATGCACATAATAACCAGGCAACATTTTAGGATTTCATTTGCATATGAGTCATATAAACACTTTCAATTTTATTACGGAACCCTATAAAAGTAACAAGACTCTTCGAAATAATATTTTTTTGGAAAATGTAATCAAATTGCGATAATAATTTGTAATTTTTAAATTCCGGGATAAAAAGGTCCGGAGTCATGCATGACTGACTATCATTCCGGGATTTTAGAGGGAGGTATTATCCGCTGTGTTCTACAGAGTATATGTAATATACAGGGCGTCCCACGGACATGCCACATGGAGGGAAAGTACCTTGAATATTGTAGATGGAACATTTTACTGAAAGAATTATTTGAATTTAAAAAAACAATTTGAACTGCATTCATAGATATTTAAATAATTACATGGTTGAACCGGGAATCGAACACGTTACATGAGAAAAATAATCACCCTGTAGCTTTATCATACCGATCGAAAGGCTTCATCATAAGGATTATTTTTTGCTAAATAACATAGTGTCACAAATAAAAGGAAAAACATGAATCTACCTGTTTATGTATTTTCGACTCACATGCTACTTGGCTTTTCTAACCTACCTGTTAAGATAATGTTTGGCGTCATATCCGAGTATGTTGCACACTTCCGTCGGTGTGGGCCGCATGGTGATGTCAGCGGGCACCCACACGGCGTCAACTTGGAACATAGGCACCTTCCCGCTAAGGTTCTGCTGGAAGTCTTCCAGGTTTTCTAGGGTCAATCTAGGAAAAAGACCATTAGTTTGTAAGCTCTGTATTGAAACGAAGTTTCTAAGTATTCAATCTAATGATGCAGTTTTAGTAGCAGTGAAGAAGGGCGAAGGGCGTTTGTAAAAAAGTGTAATGTAAAGTTTTGAATCAAAATAAAGTAAGGCCCTGTGATCCCTTTTTGTATTAGTTCCGGATATGCTTTTGTATTATTTGCTAATGCCGGGGCTACATTGTCGCGTTATCGCTAACTTTACTTCGCGCGCTCTCTTTCGCACACCACTCGACGTCTCGCTGAGCAACAGAGAGCGCGCAAAGTAAAATTCGCGATAACGCGACAATGTAGCCCCGGCATAATAGTACCGGATATGCCAACCGCGCACTCTTGAAAAATTCATTCTGTATCCAATACGCTCAAATTCGACACCTATTAATGGTCAGTGACTGTAACAGCTGACAGCTGCCAAAGTAAGTCGCAATTTTAATTAAGAATTAGTATTATTTATTAATAGCAGGGGTTGGAAATTGTCACAGAAATTGTATTGACCAGACAAGATGGCGCCGTTAGTTCCGATTTTAGCCACGCGCCAAAAGACCCTTGAAGCGTTGAATCTATAACCATATATCTATGTCCTTGCCCTTACTAACCTGACGAGACATTTGAAGATCTTCATCTCCCAGTGCGTGTAGTAGGCGTTCATCATGGCCGACGTGCCGGTGCAGGTGCCCAGGATCAGGTACTCCAGCTTCATGAGGATCGGACCGATGCGCTCGTACATGCGCCCGAGAGCTGCCACGCGGTCGAGACGCTCGTGTTCTAGTTCCACGAAGAAGGCCTAAGAAACAGATGAATGTCTATAACTAAATAGAAAACAAAGTCGCTTTTCGTATCGGCCTGTGTGACCGCTTAGATCTTCTAAACCACACAATTTTTATGCGATTTTCACCATTATTTAAAGAACTTAATCAGCAAGAACTAGTGCTCAGGGTAACGAATCCGTCAACGCAACGACTCCGTTTATGATGGGGCTGACATATCTTTGATAAAAGCCCCTAAACAAAATCCAGATTAAAAAAAAAAAAAAAAAAAAAAAACGACTCCGTCAACGCGCCGCCACCGCGCTTCTAAGCTGTGTTTATGCAACGTTGCCAGCCCGCTGCGCGGCAGCTGCCGCCGCGCCATTATGGCTTTATGCCTTAGGGCTTTATCACACTAGCGAGTTGCGAGCGAGTGGAAAGCGGGGCGAGTGCGCAGCGGGCTCGCCGCGAATTCGCATCGTGTGCGCGGCGAACACACCGCGAAGACGCCGCGGGTGCGCAGCGATCTCACGGCGAACGGCTCTGTCGACGACGCACTCGCCCCACTTTCCACTCGCTCTCAACTCGCTAGTGTGATAAAGCCCTTATGTCAATACCCATAAAATCTTTTGTTGTCCGAATTTAATTTTTGATTGATTGATAAACACAATGTTGCAAAAAGCGATGTTTGACACCAAAAATAAAAGTCGTTTCCAGCAATTATTTCGTGCAATGTTACTAAATTTGACTGACGGCTATGTGATAGATCTTTTTACACCTTGTATAAATAATCAAAGTACATTTGTACTCAAAATTATAATGTCTTATCTGTCTGTATTTTTCTGTACATAAATAAGTAAACGAACAAAAAAGGTTCTTACTTTGCAGGGATAGAGCCACGTGGGGTCAGGGATGCCGGTCTCAGGGTCCACATAGTCCTCCGGTTTCAAGAGCGGGTACAGGTCGAACGCTTGAATTTGATCCACCAGGAATTGGATCTCTTTCTCCACCATCTTCAGTTGCTTATACACAGCTTGTAAGGCATGTTCACCTGTGTTTTTATGACACACATGTTGAATTTCACGAACGCGCGTCAATACTTTTGACCCACCTTGTACTTATGTATATTTCGAACAAACCTTTAGTAATATCCTTGATATATTCTCCAATGCTGAGCGCAGTCCACGTGACTCTAGTGAGCCCTGGCAGGATGTGCCTCTCCATGTCCAGAAGATGTCTTTTCATGAGGAAGGTTTCCGAAGTACTGAGTGAGAGCGTGCTCTTGTTGTAATCTTCTATCACGATGGTTAGCGCTTCCAGTTCGTAGTATAGCCGAGCTTTCTGCATGGCTACGTCGCGAATACATGATGGTAGGTCGAAACCTGTGAAACACAGCTATGTAGCTGTAATCTGAACTTTCTGAAAGCCTGTTCTTTGTCAAAAAAAATCACTGTCTATGTTTGACCAAATTAAATTTAGCCTTAAAAATATGATAGATGTTAAGAGACTTGGTGATAGAGTTAATTATAGTTCATTGCTATCGCGGCCTGCAACTGTGGCATTGATGGAGGATCGTAAAAATGAGCAAAAAAAAATCAAAAAAATGTAGGGAACACCTGATTTTTTTTTCGCGATTTCATTTTTGATCCCATAGTGAAAGTGATATGAGTATAATGACCCCTTACGAATAAAATATCACCCTGTATAAATGCAATAAAGGTAACTTTCATCTTTCACAAGGGCGCCCGCAGACACTGCAGACAGGTTTAATCAAACTCAAAAGGTACTGACAGTGCGCACACGAAACCAACTGAATTTCCAGACGATCCAGCCCAAGATCCAGCCTAAACAGTGAAGTCGTCTGTGGCGGCCCTTTAGGCATGTCTTCAGCTGGGGACCTTTTGCGCCACTTGAAACACTAGTGTGCTGTGCTGCGGGTGTTTGATATAAAAAAAACTTACTTTCAGCCTAATTTGAATACAACGACTTTTGATTTTAATTTACTTACCAAGTTGTTCCAGCAGTTCAGCCTCGCGAATGACGAGGAATATTTGCTCGTCGAAGTTAGGCTGGAAGATGAGCTGGTACTCCTGTAGCAGCTTGTGTACCGTGAGGTCACGCCATGTCACATCCAACTGGGTACATAGAAAGATAATCATAAACGTTGCTTTAATGTTAAGAGACGTTTAAAAGACAAAAATGTATAGTTAAACAGGCGCTAATCATTACATAACTTTAAGCAGCATTTATGAATAAGGAGGGTAATTGTTTATCGAGATTATGTTAAAGCAATGACTGATAAAGATGTATGGAAGAAAAATACATCAAACAATTGGACTAAGGGTCGCGACGTGAAGCCACGCAGCGCTGCGCGCACTTTTTAACGATTATCGAACTTATTTTCTTCACGAAAAGCTATATGAAATTATAGCTTTTCGTGAAGAAAATAATTGCGAGGGTTGACACGTGTCTAAGTACGCTAAGATTCGCGTGGCTGCTCAGCGCGTGTACCTTATTGTGTAGTAAATAAATTTGATATTGTATCGGATCATACAAAGTGCGCATCACTTCGCGTCTCGGTGTGAACCCTTAGGCGGTAGATAGTAAAAATATTCAATTCGTTTTCCATGTAAATGTTGACTTTCAAGAGTACCTATTGATGGTCTAACTACTAATACGGAATTTATCGGGTTTAAAAATGGGTAAATGCTAGCCTCAGTTAATACCAATATACGCGGGGTTCGCAACCCCCTCTACATACATCTTATTCTATAATAATTGTTTTTAGGGTTCCGTACCTCAAAAGGAAAAAACGGAACCCTTATAAGGTTCACTTCGTTATCCGTCTGCCGTTCGTCTGTTTGTCAGTCTGTCAAGACCTTACACATCGACCGCGTTCGGCGCTCCGATTGGCCCTTCACCAGTGAAGGCCAGTGAAGGACCAATCGGAGCGCCAAGCGCGGTCGATGCGTTAAGTCGAGATAGTTAAAAGAAACTCGAACTAGGGCCGCAGAAATGGATGTTTCTGATAACGGTGTTAGAATCTGTACTTACCAACCCCTCCTTAGCTAAAAGGGACGTGGAACTTGGCGACCTGACGTTCTCATAATGTTGTCCCGGTATTCTCATCAGCATCACTGAAAATTATTTCTTTATAATTATTTTATTATTTATGTACACACAGTAAAATACATAATAGATACGACATAATTAAAATATGAGTACAAAGGTACAAATTATCAACGAATTAGAAAAAAATTGGTCTCATATTTCAAAATGGCGCCATTTGATTATTATTTTTATGTAGTTTTCGTGTAGTTATTTCCTGCTTGACAGCTATACTTGAGCAGAATGGTGCTGTCAACAAAATTATCAGTTGTCTCCAATCATCATCTTGAGTTAAATGGAATAAATTATTTTCAGAAATTGCGCTTTGTTTAGGAAAAGAACCATTATTTTTACAACACAAAAGTTTGAATTAATTTATGTTGATGTGAGTTTGTTAGTAACTTTAGGCATTTACCAAATTGCTTTTTTATGCATGTTTCTTAATTCATTTTTTGCGTGTAAGCCGAGTACGTGGAAGGTATATAAGGGTACTAAGGATATATATAGCGTCATTTTACTACGGGAAGCCAAGTTTTCATTCACTTTTCTTCAGGACTATGAAGTTAAGACGAGTTTTTCGTGCATATTCAATTAGACCAGTGCCTTCGCTGTTTTATATTTTCCGGGATTAAAAATAGTCTCGGTCCGTTTATAGATATCAAATTACTTCAATGCCAAATGACATGATTAACGATTCGACAGCTAAGCTATAAAAAACGAAAAAAGTGGTTTACGCACGGCACCGCGCACCACCGCGGTCTCAACCAATTCGACCGCGCGGTGTACGTGTGTTAGGCATCAGCGGATTTAATAGAGGCCAATGCAACATGAGATTCGCTTCACCGCCTACCGCTACGGTGCGCGGTGCCGAGTTTTAACCGCCCAGGTGAATTTGTAATTTTTTTGAGGAATAGATATCTTAAACGTTTGTCAGCATGGGTACTTACACGCCTTATCCCTTTTCCTTTTTTCAGCGATCTCCTTGTTGACAATGTCTGTGGGCTGCAACGACGTCCTGGAGCCCACATTTCTCTTCTTACGTTCTACGTGCGCTTTACCAGCCGCTGTTACATCCATACCGCGCCCGGCTGGTGCAGCAGCCACTACAAAAATTTTGTGGAAATTAACATTTTTTAATAAACTGTAATTCTTTTATCCTTTTTAGAATTCCGTAGTCGACAAGGAACCCTTATAGTTTCACCATGTCGGTCTGTCTGCCCGCAGCATAACTCAGAGACTCTTAGTAATAGAAAGCTGTAATTTGGCATAGGTATAAATATTAATCATGTCGACAAAGAGGGAAAACCAAATAATGGAAAAAAATTTTTTTTGGTTACCTCCACTATACGTAAAAAAAAAATCTCATCTATTCCATGGTGGAGAGTGACGTTGGAAAGGTAGTTCAAACATTTTTGGATTCAGGGATCCGTTTGCGAAATATTAAAGTGCTAATTTTTGTTAGAGTCAAGTGTCCGGCCCCCTTACCAGCTAAATGGTTAGTTTTGAATATGTGTGGTTCGACACGCACATGGCCGGTTATTTGTATTAAAAATTATTATGATGGTGCGCTCATAGCAAGTATTTTGAAAACTAAGCATAAAAAAAAACTGCTTCTAATAGCCTTAAGAGATCGTGTATATTATTAATAGAAAGTCTTACCATTTTCATCGCTTGGGTTTGCTTGTAAAATAAACAAAATTAAACCTTTTTTTACAAAGAAAACACTCGAATACTAAGTGGAAAATAGCTTTAATTTCAGAAGTCAGTGGCAAAAAAAAACGTAAATTCGCACTTTTTAAATATCAAAAGTACCTAACTAAAGAGTTAATTTGTTTTTGTTTTGCATATCCATACTAATATTATAAATTCGAAAGTAACTCTGTTTGTCTGTATGTTACCTTTTCACGCCTAAAATACTGAACGGATATCGATCAAATTTGGCAAGGAGATAGATGGCATCCCGGTGAAAGACATAGGCTACTTTCTATCGACATACCACGCGGGCGAAGCCGCAGGCAGAAGCTAGTAATATTATAAATACGAAAGTGAGTTTGTTTGTTACACTCTCACGCTAAGACGTATGAACGGATTGGAGATGGGTGGCTTTTCATCCTGGATCGCAAACAACGTTGCGGGCAACAGCTAGTCCTACTAATCCTACTAATATTATAAATGTGAAAGTTTGTGTGTTTGGATGTTTGTTACTCAATCAGGCAAAAACGGCTGAATGGATTTGGATGAAATACTAATATTACAAATGTGAAAGTTTGTGTGTTTGGATGTTTGTTACTCAATCAGGCAAAAACGGCTGAATGGATTTGGATGAAATTTGGCGAACAGATAGCTTATAACCTGGATTAACACATAGGATACTTTTTATACCGATATTCCCACGGGATCGAGACTTACGCGGGTGAAACCGCGGGGCGCAGCTAGTGATGATATTTGTATGTTCTCGGTGCGGTGGACAATCAGTGATAGGCGGACTAGCCGACTTGACTTGCTTTAACTTGACTTCGGGTTTACAAAACCAAAATTATGATTCTAAAATCCTACTAATATTATAAATGTGAAAGTTTGTGTGTTTGTGTGTTTGGATGTTTGTTACTCAATCAGGCAAAAACGGCTGAATGGATTTGGATGAAATTTGGCAAACAGATAGCTTATAACCTGGATTAACACATAGGATACTTTTTATCCCGATATTCCCACGGGATCGAGACTTACGCGGGTGAAACCGCGGGGCGCAGCTAGTAAAGAAATATAACATACCAGGCTCCTTCTTAAACTCAACCTTGAGAATATTCTTCTTCATCACATTATCCACAAAGTGGGCTGCTCCCGACACCCATTGCTTATACTTGGCGTCTTCGTATTCCTTGATTGCTTTGGAGAATGCCTTGTATTGAATGAAAGCTTCCTTCCTTTGTTCGGACGTATTTAGTTCTGGGACCTGGGAAGTTTTAAGAGATTAAGAGATTTTAGACGCGAAAGTTTGTTAGTATGGATGGATGTTTGTTACTCTTTCACGTAAAAACTACTGAATGGATTTGGATGAAATTTGACAAACAGATAGTTTATAACCTGGATTAACACATAGGATACTTTTTATCTCGATATTCCCACGGGATTGAGACTTGCGCGGGTGAAACCGCGGGGCGCAGCTAGTATTACATAATTTTTACATGTAATTACTGGGCTTATTATCGAATATTTAAAATATTAGTACTTAGTTTAATAATTTTAGAGAACAATGTAACATTTTTGTAATCAAACTTAAGTATGTATTTAGTGTAAATCGTTATTGCAGTCCCATGGTTACATCTCGTGCTAAACTTGCGTTAATTCAATGTCAACATTTTAAAACAGTGCTCTAACCATCATCATCTTCCTGCCCTTGTCCCATGTTACTTGTGGTCGGCGCAACACGTTTTCTTTTTCCACTCTACCCTGGCAAACTTCACGCTATCATTCACTCCATTCTCTTTCATATCATTCCTCACACAATCCATCCATCTTTTTTTTGACCGGAGCGGGAGAGCCGCTCCAGCCATTACTCATCATAAAACATTGCTCTAACCATGTAGATATTTACATACCTAAGTAAACTACGTATAATGTCTATTATAAGGCACTGGAAAAATTAATGAATTAGTGTACCTTTTGGAACTTCATGATAGGTTGTTTCATCTTGTTGAAGAGGGCTCTCGCCCAGTAGATGGAACCAGCGATCGGTGGGTGGTTGCGGAGAAGTGGAGGGTTTTTGCGGTAACGCTGTATTCGAATTTAAGTATACATTTTTATAATATATGGCAAAAAAATTAAATGTAAATAAATCATTATTAATTTTGGTATTCAATGGCTTGCTATACTCGCTTACTTCTATGAATTTCAGTAGTAAAAGCCAGCACGGAACAAAATATTTTCTACAGTCTACAGTTTTCGCTCGTCTCAATTGATGTGTATGAGATTTCCGCTAGCTATGTTTAAAACTTACACTCGCGACAATCTAAGAAGTCCCTTTATGCTTTGTGTAGCGATAAAAAAAAATGGTTTCTTATGAACTGATTCTCGAGACATATCGATTGAACATACTTAGAGAGTTTGTAATCGAAGACATATCTACATTGCTTACTAACTAATTCTCAAGGCTTATCGTTTTATTATATGTACGAGAACGAAACGTCCAAAAGGGACTTCTTAGATTGTCGCGAGTTTAAGGAGGAAAAAAAGTTTGATGACCGTGACCCGTGACTTTTTTTGTCTGTAAACATTTCCGCAAAAGCATTAAATTCACAAGCATATATTTTTAACGCAGTTTTGCCTAGTTTACAATAAAAAAATCCTAGATAGATTTTTTTAAACGGAAGCTAAACTACTTAATATTATGAAGAGGTAAACTTGTTTGTTTGTTGTAAGACGTAGTGTCTGGAAGTACTGATCCAATTACAAAAATGTTTTCACTAATAGAAAGCTACACTATTGCCGAGTCTCATATGATGCTTCATGGTATAGTTGACTTCCAAACGTGTGAAGCCGTGAGTAAAAGCTTGTATAATAGTATAAAGTATACCCCAGTACTCACAGTAAACTTATCCTCAATAATAGTGATCTCCTTAATAAACTGTCGCATGACGAGGTCGAACTTGGTGGCCAGTTGCTTTTTGATCGACTCACGAATGTCGAAATCGAGAAACTTTATCAATACTGTCAGCGATTCTTCTGCAGACCTAGAGGGGAGAGAAGATACTAATAAAATGGTTCTGAAGCTTATTTGAAATGTCGCCTTCTAGAACTTTCAATATGTCAATTTTTTTTTTCTTCGTTTCAATCTGCCTTTACATATCACATCGATCATCATCATCTGCCTAGGCAGAGGCCGACTCCAACATAGTTGGGAAAAGGCTATCATCATCTGCCTAGGCAGAGGCCGACTCCAACATAGTTGGGAAAAGGCTATGTTGGAGTCGGCTTCCAGTCTAACTGGATACATACAGCTGAATTACAGTATTTTACTTGGAGCGACTGCCAATCTAACCTCCAAAACCCAGTTACTGGGTAACACGACACCCCTTAGTAAGACTAGGGAATGCAAATCCGTTCTGTTTTAAAATCCGGATTTTTAAGAACAGATTTTTTGTCAAATCCGGACTATGCGGATTTTATGAACTTTTTATTAAAATAAAAAACACTACTCATATCAGTTTGTTAATGTTATTTTAGTTGTATTTTTGTAAAGAAAGTTAAAAACTTAAACCAACTACGACAAAAACGCCAAATAAAAAGTTATACACAGACATCGAAGTCGGTTTTCGTATTGCCGGAGTCACACTTCATTGCTAAGTCATGCATACCATCGTGTTTGCTGACATAGAAGAAAGCAAATACATTTATTAAGCAAAGATTAAAAGGTACATATCTGTACTAGTATTATGAAGAGGAAAGATTTTTTTGTTTGCTTGTACCGAATAGGCTCCGAAACTACTGGACCAATTTTAACCATTTTTTCACCAATAGAACGTGAAATTATCAGGAATAGGCTAAAATTGATAAAAAATAGAGTTCCTTAAGTAAATTGCAATAATGTAACCCAAAGTAGCAAAATTTTGCCTATTAACTTCACTTATTGGTGTGCGCCGAGAAAACTATTGATGATACATAAAAATGATTGTACTACATGATTAAAGTACTCATTATTACCTACAAAAAAGTCGGCGAGGGAATATTATAACTCATAGTTAAGTCACAATAGCAGCTTTTGTGTTCTAAAATTTAATTAGATCGCCAGTAGAAACAAAAGTTGGTTACATTCGTATCGTAGTATTAATTCTTAGTCAAATCAATAGTTTTATCATCAAGGGTTTTATGTAGCAGTAAAATACTTTTTAATTCATTCGAATCGGACATTTAATTTCGAATTTATTTAGTATACAGAAGATAAAAAATACAATAAAAAGTGTAAAATGCGATGTAAGAAATTAGCAGGGAAGTGTGCCTCACGGGTGCGCCAAAAAAGCCCAGTTCAGCAAATATGCCAGACAACTTTAAGTGCCTGACCTTGGTTGGCTGGTTTTCAACTGGACCTGAAGTGTGAGGTGATGGATGTTAATCAGTTGTATACTGCAACGTGTCTATGCATTCTTAAATTAAATAAACTGACATTGTCGAAAGTCCCAAAGACATGATCGAAGAGAAGTACAGTCGAAAAAATTGAATTCTGACCCACCATAAGCTTATTTTCTTACATAAATTCAAATACAATTAGGTCGACGTTCGCGTAAACATACATTTCCTTGGTAACGACCTTGTCATCTGCCATATTTGTTATTTTGATGGTTTCAAACGATTTATCGTCAAAGTGGGTCATGATTCACTTAGCCTGACTGTACACACGGCTACACATCAAGCATTATTATATACATTTCCAGTATAAGCTGATTTCGCATTGTGTGTAAGATAGGGCGCTAAAGGTGGGCTTGAAGATAAACAGCACAGACTGCATCGAAGTTGAAGGCCAGCGTATTAAAAAAGTTGAAAAGTATCTAGCAAGTGTCTACATTGGACAAACCATCAGCCTGGACAAAAACAGCCAGGAACGCGAACTGAAGCACCGAATGCAACTGGGCTTCTGGCGCACACGTATTTTCCGCCAAGCTGGCAGTCTTCCGGTGATGTCGCTACACTACTTACTTCTCGACACCACAGTGTGCCAGCAGGCGTAGCATAGTGCTTTCTATCTCTACGAAGAATAGACATAGCTTTTTCTATACAAAGTGACAGTTCGTTTCTTCATTTTTGACATCCACCGTAGAAATGTTTCTACAATCTGTCATTTTGTCTTTAATTTCTAACGATCTTTGTCTAGGTCTTTTTGTAGGTAGACTATTTCGGAAGAAAGTTTTCTATCCTTACTGTCAAAATCACACTGACAACCGATAAATCCTATGACAAAACAAAGAATTCTGAGTCGGATTATGTAAAAGAGTGAATTTCGTAAAAAGTGCAGTTGACTCTTTCTACTTTGCTGCCGTCGTACTGTCTACTGTCTACAGGAAACGTGGTTTTTGTCTACTCTTCCGTCGGTGCTCATGCTACGCCTGCTGGTCCCACATAATTTAGATCATTTATCATGTATTTTTGTGCGTATTTCAACTATTCGTACTTTTACTTTTTTAATTTGTACAACAAAGCGGTCAAATGCAGCGGGACTAAGAGTCACAACATTTTAAAATCGACAAACTGAAAACACTTAGTGCGCAAAACTTACCTCAAGTTCCCAAAACTCAGATTAATATAATTCTTGGCCTCTTCTTCGAGATACCTAACTTCGGTCCAGAAGTCTCCCATGATAACATCCCAGTTTTCTTTATTATCGAAGACAAATAGACTGAAATCGATCGTTCTGATCGGAAAGACGAGGTTCTTGACGCGTTTGCGCACGGCGTCGATCAGTGTTGGATCGCTGATGATCGATTTTAGTTCTACGCCGAATATACGCTCGTAGTCTATTAGGACCTGGAAGAGTTAAATGGTTGTAAAAATGAACTTTAAAATGAACCAATGAAGTTGGGCAGAGCATTCGGTTAATTATCGACTTAATTTTAACAAGGGTGATATTGCTTTGGCATTCAAAAACGGTTAGAATGGCCATAGTTCAGTTGATGGACTGATCGAGCAACGCCCCGCGCGCCCCGTTAACTAATTTAAATAATAATTTAATTAATAATTACAACGGACTAGTTACCCTATAGTAATAGACATAGGGTTGATATCTACCTGCACCATATCCCCCAAGCCAACAATAGCAACAATGCCCATATAGTTAGTCTGAGTGAACAACAGCGGTTGATCAAACTACTAACACGCTGCATTTTCCACGAGGGATTATTTACCCTATAGTAATACACATAGGGTTGATATCTACCTACACCACATCCCCCAAGCCAACAACAGCAAGAGTGCCCATATAGTCAGTCTGCGTGAACAACAGCGGTTGATCAAAATACCAACGTGCTCCCTTGTCACGAGGGAATAGCTACCCTATAGTAATAGACATAGGGTTGACATCTACCTGCACCACATCCCCCAAGTCCTTAGGGACAGTGCCCATATAGTCATTCTGCGTGAACAACAGCGGTTGATCAAACTACCAACGTGCTCCCTTGTTACGAGGGAATAGCTACCCTATAGTAATAGACATAGGGTTGACATCTACCTGCACCACATCCCCCAAGTCCTTAGCAACAGTGCCCATATAGTCAGTCTGCGTGAACAACAGCGGCTGATCGAACTCCCAGCGCGCTCCCTTGTTACTCAGTTCTATGCTGCGTCGAGTCTCTTTGTATAACGTGTGCCACATCTCCATTATCTTCTGTCCGTTTCGGGCTAGGGCCAGGACTACTTCGTTAGGATTGCTAAAAATTTGTTATTTGCGCTTAGACACAGATGAATACAGATAGTTCACTCCGCATTTTACGTATGAAGCTACAAGTACAAGATGGGACCGTCTTGGTGGGCCTATTCACGCCGGTAGCACACCTCCGCCGCGAAATCATAGCAGCAAAATCGCAGTGGTTCACTTGTACTGACTCGCGTCATGATCCCCTACGCGAATCCGATTCGTGTGGCGGAACATGACACGAATCCGGCATTATTTTCTTTAAATCAACTGGACCGGTTCATACAGTGGCGGTACTAGCATTATTAAATGAAACCGATCACAAAGTAATTTTGTCCTTCAAAATTACTTACAACACTAGTTACCAATTCCGTTAGCAAAAAAAGGCAAAACTTTCTATACTTACTCAAAAAGCTTATGCACGTCAAGGATATTCTCCAGCTTGGCGTTAAGAGCCCATGAGATCCTAGACAGCAATGGCACCATGGTCTCATCAGAGCGGTACCCTTTGGACAGCACCCACATCATGTAGATACTCTCCACCAACTCCGGGAGGATTTCTATCACTTGGGGTAGCGTTGAGTCGTCTTCTATGACCTGTAAGGATATTGTAGTCAAGGAAATGGTTTATTTAGCACATTACGTGTGTCTGTTAAGAAATTGCCGTACACAGGGGGTGCCCACCGTATAGCCGCTTAGTTTATAATTTACTAGCTGCGTCCCGCGGTTTCACCCGCGTAAGTCTTGATCCCGTGGAAATATCAGAATAAAAAGTATTCTATGAGTTAATCCAGGTTATAAACTATCTGTTTGCCAAATTTCATCCAAATCCATTCAGCCGTTTTTACGTGAAAGCATAACAAACATCCATCCATACTTACAAACTTTCGCGTTTATAATATTAGTTAGATTATGCCCTAACTGGACGCCTAATGTATTGAGACACCCACAGGAAAGTCCGGTTAAGTAGCCGACAAACTCCCAGGTTGAAATGCGAGACGCTATTTTAAAAAAAACTGTCATCTTCAAATGATTGGTAGATCCAGAACCATGTTATAAATTCGTTATACGATAAACATGTCAGGAGGACACGCGGTCACGTGGTCGTTGGCGTTCATTCCATACTAACATCGTCTGTTTTCTATGCTAGTCCAATATTTTTTTCTTTTTAATTTTTAATATTTTTTCGCGATATCCTGACTAATATTATAAACTCGCTGCGCCTCACGGTTTCACCCGTATATGTGTCGATCCCGTGGAAATAACGGGATAAAAAGTATCCTATGTCCTAATCCAGGTCATGGTCTACCCGTGTGCCAAATTTCATCCAAATCCATTCAGCCGTTTTAGCGTGAAAGCGTAACAAACGATGAAGGACGGACATAGGCTAATCTTCATCCTAGATCGCAAATGAAGTCACGGGCAACAGAAAAAGCTATGTTTTAAATGCGAGAGTAACTCTGTCAGACTGTCTGTTACCTTTTTATGCCTTAAGGGCAGAACGGCGTTGGATAAGATTGCCACACGGATAGACCATGACCTGGGTTAGGATATACAGGGTGTTAGGGTAAACACCGTTATCCTTGCAACCAGTGGTTTGATTTCATTTATAGAACGTAAAATTAATGGAAAATTACAACTTTTTTTAATATTTTTTTTTAGATCTAAATTTTACCACAAGAGACGCAAGTTCGTTGCCCTATGCGCTAGGGCAACGAACTTGCGTCTCAACACGGGCGGAGGGTACGGGATGTGATGTGACCTGACCGGCAGCGAGCGCGATCCCTCCCTTAGTCAGTCAGCTGTTTCGCTAGGAAGCACGGTGTCAGATATAAACTTTTTAAAATCTTTTAATGAAAATTACGTTTTTTTTTTTGTTGTGTTCGGTCATTTGTTTTTATATTTAAGTCAACTACCCATGGTTTGAATGACAAGAGTGTTTACCCTTACATCCTGTATAATACTTTTTATCCCGGTAATACGTTACCGTGGGATGATTTCCGGCCTGCATGCGGGTACAAGCGCCACCGCGGGCAAAAGTTATTTCTTAATAACTTATTAAATTGAACTTTAACGTT
Source organism: Lithophane semibrunnea (assembly GCA_947363905.1). Taxonomy (NCBI): domain Eukaryota; kingdom Metazoa; phylum Arthropoda; class Insecta; order Lepidoptera; family Noctuidae; genus Lithophane; species Lithophane semibrunnea. The sequence continues at coordinate 11,791,349 of OX376205.1, forward strand.
ATACTTACAGTAAAGAAACGCATCAAAGTGGACAGGAACTTCAAATTATCATTTGCCATATTGTATTGCTCCACTAGTTTTTCTTTGTATCGTGTGAAATTCTGTAATAAAAAAATATTATATTAATGGCAGAATGATAAATTAGTACTAATAATTCATGATTGTCATTCAGAGGAAATGCATTTACTGCTGGACGTAGGTATATCCTAAACATCACCCCAACGACAAGTCCTGCGCTTCCCGCATCCAGCGGATTCTTGCGACTTTTCATTATCATCGTCATCATTTCTGCCAAAAGATGTCCACTGCTGGACATAAGCCTCCCCCAAGCACCGCCACTTCGACCGGTCCTGTGTTTCCCGTGGATTCCTGCGGACTTCACCAGGTCATCGGTGCACCTTGTGAGGGGCCTTCCAACGCTACGTCGTCCGGTACGCGGTCGCCACTCCAGAACTTTTCGAAGCTTCACGACCTTACACAACACCATCAGTGCAACATCTTGTAAACAACAATAACAATATCTACCTACCTGAAGAAAAGGAGACTTGATTTTTTTCAGTAGGGTCAGTATCTTGACCACCATCGGTTGCTTGAGTTGCTCAACCAATAACGATATCTCTGCATCTCGCTCTCGCCAGTACTTGTACTCCGCCACTGGACCGTCACCTTCACGAGTCTGTCAATTAATTAAAATGACGCGACTTATGAAAACTAGGATTTTCAACCAAGCCGGTGATTTTACCCGACTGGCAGCATCATCACCTAGTGTAAAGTCTAGCGTTTCCTAAGCCTGCGGTGGCCGCCAAATAGCGTCCGTAATTTACCGGCGACTGACGTCACTGAAACGTTTAAATGAGTAAGTTGGTGTGTTTTCCTAGGCGCGGGCCTCACAGAAGAGACGCGAGACGGGGACGGGACGCAGACGCGCCAATAGTATGCAGATAGAAAAGCGACGCGCCTGCGTCTTGTGCTTTCTATACGTTTGTGCCAGATGAAGTCCCGTCTCACGTCTCTTCTTTGTGGCCCGCGCCCTAAGAGCGTTTCATGACACCGTAAAGTCAAACACCGGTACCATCGTTTTCACTGCGGCCGTTATGTGGCCGCCACCGTTCTTCTAGGAAACCGTGTATTCCGATTTTAAATCAGAATTGAATTTGTTAAATGTATGAACTATGGTCTGAGAAAAAGTAATTTTAATAATTAACTTATAAGCGTTTTGGGTATGTGTTTTAATTTTCAGGGTATACATTGTTTGCGCAACGTAAGGTTATGTGGCGCCATCTGTGTTGAAAACATGTCACCTGCCTACGCTGCCTGGCTATGAAGAAATTCTTATACAGAAGCATAGGTGACGCTACACTTTTGAAGTTTTAAACCAAGGGACAGCAAGTTATAGCCATAAAACGACTCTTAGTTATAAATTAAATGACTATTTAATACGCTTGAAAAGATCTAATTAGGTTTATAACGACCAATCAAAATCTGGAGTACAGTCGCCAGCCAATCAAGATACTACAATCTGTCAAATTTCTTTAGTAGACTTTAAACTTTATGGCTAAAGCATTAGGTTCAAGGTTGATTGGAAAAGTTTGAAAGTTTCGGGTAGCTTGATGTGCTGGCGTCTGTACAATCACGGACTTTAATTGATGAGCCACCTGGCACTGTTCGTATTTTAGCCGTGTAATGCAAATCGGGTTTATTCGGTTCCCGACACGCAAAGTCATATGTCTACGTATTAGAAGAAGAAAATTATATTTCATATCTTTACCGGTTGGCTAACCTGAGAGCCAGAACTACAAACTTGACAGCAGAATGACTACTCAAAGTCAACCAATTCCAGGTCTAGCAACAGTAACCTAGCAACGATAAACAATTGTTGCTAGGTTACTGTTGCGATAGTAACGTCAGCGTACGGAGAAATTCTCTGACATCGATATTTCAACTGTCACTGTCTTCAGTTAAGTTTTCAGAATTATTGAGTTAATGAGCTATGATTCAAAGGAGGTCAGTATCAAATAGATTGGATAAACTTAATGCAACATTGTATTTATTTTTATCACTAAGAACTTATTAGTCAACCTCTATGGATAAGACTATTTCCGATTAAAAGTAATTTATTTGTCATCTTGATATTTCAACTGTCACTGTCTTCAGTTATGTTTTCATAATTATCGAGTTAATGAGCTATGATTCAAAGGAGGTCGGTATCAAATAGATTGGTTAAACTTAATGCAATATTTTATTTATTTTTATCATTGAGAACTTATTAGTCAACCTCTATGGATATTTCCGATTAAAAGTAATTTATTTGTCATCCCGTTTAAGAGCTTGCGATTTGAGTTCGTGTTTAATCGTGTAATCTCGTGAATGTATGAAACTGCAAAATTGAAAAGTTTGAAGGTGGCTCATCAATTAAAGTCCATTAAAGTTGCTTATAGAGTATACCTAAATGGCAATTTTTGTTTAAAGCTTACCTTGCCCAAACAGGTTGCAATAGTGTTGTCGATATGCTCCTGCCACATCGTGACAGCCTCCTCCAGCTGCGACACGAGCTCAGGTTCGAAGAACTCTACAGTGTGAGGGCGTTCTTCGGTCAACATCGGTATGTTCGGCATCGGGAGCTGGATGTCACCTTCTATGTGTTCTATGGTCCTGGATGGTGAAAGAGCATCGTGTTTACTTAGTACAGAATACATTATATGACTTGTACGTGCGCTCAGGGGCAGCTTTTCCTTTAGTTAAAAGCATTCAAAATCTTGTCGCAATCTTATCTCAGCGACATTCAATGTTAAAAACCGGTAGTCGGACTCGCGGATGAAGGGTTCCGTACCATTATCTATAAAAACGGCAAAAAAATCACGTTCGTTGTACGGGAGCCCCCATTTTATTTTAATTTAATCATTTATTTTTAAAGTGAATATGTAACTAAATATTCTGTGAATATTTCAAACGTCTACGTCTATTTATTTCGGTTTTTAGTATTTGTTGTTATAGCGGCAACAGTTAAACATCATCTGTGAATTTTTTTTTTCACAGATGATGAATTTCAACTGTCTAGCTATCACGGTTCATGACATATACAGCCTGGTGACAGACGGACGGACAGACAGCGGAACCTTAGTAATAGGGGCCCGTTTTACCCTTTGGGTACGGAACCCTAAACATGTAGTTAAAGACCGTGCAAGATACGTTTGCGCCCGACTGGTGGCGCCGGCGTGCTTAATACTGCAATATTTAATATTAATTAATTAAATAATTCTATACTTAGTTTGACCTTACATAAATGACAAAACGGCGGCATACTTATTAGTTCCGATTTCAACCGCGCGCAGACTTAGGGCGCTTTCAATTTATGCGTTTCGTGTCGGACCGCTGCCGCACGCTTACCGTGCCGCGGGTTATATCTTGCTATCGGGCCGCTGCAGTACGGTAGCAGTCCGGCACCGAACGGCTAAATTGAAAGCGTATTTTACTGCCGTGCGTTTTTATCTCAGTGATGTGACATCAGTCAAGACGAAGAAATGAACACGTGATGCTTGCGACGTTGCCGGCCTGTTGTCGAGCGTTCGCGGTACCGGCGCCGCACTGTTGCCGCAACGCGCGCTATGTGTGAAAAAAAGGATCGTCCGTGCGCTGTACGACTAACGCACCGCTTCGGCACCGCAGCAGGCCGACAAGAAACGCATAAATTGAAAGCGCACTTAATCTTGCGACCTCTAAACGGTATTAATTTTTTGACAGATTGATATTGCGATTAGATTGCGAAAGTTCTTATAATACAAGAATTCAGGTCGGCAACAATACCGGATGATGCGGTTAAAGTACTGGTTTGCCTATTTGAATACCTCATATAAGTCTAATTTTGGTAACTTAAAAATGGACGTAAGTGTTGAGGAAAATTAAAAAAAAATTGCATTATATGTTCTAATGCAGAAAGAGATTAGAGAAACAATTACATAACTTCTAACAGTACCTTCATCTACACTAATATTATAAAGAGGAAAGATTTGTATTTTTGTGTGTATGTTTGTAATGAATAAACTCAAAAACGACTGCGCCGATTTCAAAAATTCTTTCACCATTAGAAAGCTGCATTCACCCTGAGTAACATAGGCTATAATTTATATAGATTACACGCGGGCGAAGCCGCTGGCGGCAGCTAGTTTTATATAGAAAACTAATATCTCTTTCATTAAAATTGGTATACAAACCAATTAACAATTCCAACGAGAGCTTCTATATCTGTTATAACTTCATCGGCAGAGGACTTTCCTTTAACTTTAGCTTCGCCTACAAAAGTGCTCGAAACCGCCGAGTCCTAGAACATTAAATGAAATTAAGGGTCAGTTCAGACCGCGACGCGACACTGCGCGCAAATTTTAAGAATTATCGAACTTATTTTCTTCACAAAAAGGTATAATTTCAGTGCGAGCGTTGACATGTGTCAAAGTAAGCTGAGATGCGCGGTGTTGCGCAGCGAGTGTACTTTATTATGTAGTAAATAAATTCGATATTGTATCGGATCATAAAAAAGTGCGCGTCGCTTCGCGTCTCGGTGTGAACTGACCCTTACACAGGTTAACAACAAACTGCTTAGAGTACTGGATCTTACACAGGTTAACAACAAACTGCTTAGAGTAATGGATTCATACCCTTTTTTGAAAGGGCGAGGCTCTCTAGCCTTGCTGAAGCGAATCCCGCGTGTGATGCGTGCCTAGTTATATGGCGGTGTTCTAACTGGCGCAAATAGTCGTGTGAATACTAAATCATTGAAACAATCGAAACGTGCAGTCACATTCCACATCTCGCGCGGGATTCACCTCAGTGTGGCAAGATTTTATTTATTTATTAAGTCATGGTCTACCCCTGTGCCAAATTTCATCCAAATCCGTTCAGCCGTTTTAGCGTGAATGCGTAACAAACAAACAAACTCACTTTCACATCGGCTCTTTGTTATCTTTACAATCGTTATCCTTGTGTTAGCTGATGGTTTTGTATAGAAAAACCTGTGTCTATTCTTCGTAGAAATAGAAAACGTCATGTGCCTGCTGTACTTAAATAAAAAATAAAAAATGAGTAAATACCTCGCCATCTCGAGTCAAGCGCGGTGATGAAGTCCTACTTTCTTCTGGAACTGAGCGCATCATTCTAAAAATAATAAATACTTTCATTAAAAATTATGAAAGGTATAGCAATACAGGGAGTGGTAGCCCAGTGGTAAAGGGAGCAGTGGTGGCCCAGTGGTAACAGCCACGACTTACGAGTTGTAGGTCGTAGGTTCGAACCCAGACAGGCGCTTTACTTTGTGTAAATAATTTCAACACCACTGCTCTCAAAACGGTGAAGGAAAACATCGTGAGTAAACCGGCATGTCTTAGAACCAAAAATTCGAAGACATGACATCTACCAACCCGCACTGGGCCCACGTGGTGGATTACGGCCCACTCCCTCTCACAGAGAGGAGGCCTGTGTCCCAGCAGTGGGAACATTATAGGCTGATTATGATAGCAATACACAAACTTTTAAATTGGGCTCCTAATAAATGATGGTTCTTTCTTTCTTTTTTTATTTTCTTTCTAATAACTTTTCAAACAGACGTGCGATAGCCCTCACACTACTCTCAAACACTGCAAGCCCAGTACCTAAGCTAGAATCTGCAGTGACGTCCAACCAGAGATGCGTTAAAACGCCGAAACAATGAAGCAAGTCTCAGTAAATGATGTAACTGTGTAGGAAGACTAGGAACCCGCAATAAAATCAATCAGAAACATCGATCACTCTTTATTAGTGATCGATGATCAGAAAGGATAATCATCATCAGCCCAACTTCACCCACTGCTGGGCATGGCTCTTTTCTTGTGCCAATCTCCAAACTCCTGTGCTAGCCCCATTTAGGTTCTACAAGCAATGAAATCAGGAAGGATCAGTAAGAAAACGTACAATTTCGACACCGCGTGTTGCTGTTATGGAGGTAACAGCAGTTCGGTAGACCCTAAGCAGTCAGCCTTACTACAATCTTGCTGATTGGCTAATAGTTTTGTGGCGGTATCTACATCGCCACATGCGAACTACGCATCAAAGACCTGACGTCACATATTTATGTGACGTCAGGTCTTTGCATTGCGCAATTAAAGTTTACCGTGCAGTGGACATAAATATATATAAGAACCCAACATCAATCGTTGGGCAGTTGCCCGCCAGACACATCACCCGTCTGGTCGGAGGATCCTCCCTTTTCTATGGTGGATGAGTGAACTTTAGACCCTGTTCCTCATACTCCTAAATTGGTGACCCCAAATATGAACGTCAACGCAGCCTTCGTGACGACAACTACTCCAGCGTGACGTCATCATCATCACTCCACCCACTAACCAAAGCATAAGATAGTATTTCATGCTGATTCCTGGAATACGGAGGGAAGTCTTCTACTTCCCTACACATCCAGAGAGACGTAAAAAGGAGGTCTCAAAAAACTCCTTTTTTTTTCAATTCACAAACTGCAATAAGAACTGGCTACTAACCTTCTCTCAGCGTTCTCTCCTCTAGCTATGTTAGACATTCGTCTATAGTCCGACGGTCTAAGGTAGCTCACCTGAGTAAAACATTCAAAAGAACAATAAGTACCTATTTATAGCAACTGCAAAAAATCTAGCATGTAAATCATGAATATAATTTTTTATGAAAAATAAGCGCTTTAAAATAACCTACTTTTGAGAGTTATAAACGAGCAAAGTCTTGAGTTTGTTTTTTCTAAAAATGACATCTCATTTAAGTAGCACAAAGTATGCACAAAATAAATATTGGATCAAAATATAATATTTGCACACAATCGTTATAAGAATGAACCAAGTAAAGTCTATTTTCTTGCAACAATGTTCTGTGACTACAAAGCTGCACGCACCTGTGACCCGGCATCCGCAATCACGTGATGACCACCAGCAAGGGAGACTTGTCTCGTGAGCATCGATTGGCTCGCCTCCGTGTTCACTGTGATCTCACGGAACTGCTTCTCAAACAACTCAACGGTGGCCTGAGAAAAAGAAAAAACATCATCATCATCATCTGCCTAGCCTTTTCCCTAACTATGTTGGGGTCGGCTTCCAGTCTAACCGGATGCAGCTGAATACCAGTTTTACATGGAGCGACTGCCTATCTGACCTCCACAACCAGAAAAAGAGAAAAAGAAAAAACATGAAGTTTTATATTTGGATTTAGTTTCTAAGATAATTATAAAGTTTTTGAACCACAAACTCATTGTCAACCATGACAAAGAAAAAATTCCATTACAATCAAATTTTTTTGAACACAAGGCTAAAAAAGATTGTTGAGTAACTGGCAATTGAATGTAAAATTATTTATCTGAGATTATGAACTGAAGATATTTTTTTTTTGTTAATAATCCAACTCATCATCTGCCTTTTCCCAACTATGTTGGGATCGACTGCCAGTCTTACCGGATGTAGCTGAATTTAAGTATTTTACATACATAGACTGCCTATCTGACCTCCACAACCCAGTTAGTTGGTAACATCACATGATACCCCTTTGGGAAGTTGTCAGACTTACGGGCTTCTGACTACCCGTAACGATAGGTACGAAACTTTCCGGAAACACGATTATTAGGAGTACCGATAGCTGTAACCAGTTATCTGGTTACAGCTCTGGTTATAGCTCTTTCAGTCATCAGTGAAAGGTTGTTTTAAGGCAAGCCTGCCATTGAAATATCTTTGGGACAAACGTGAGCTGAACTAATGTACAAAACTTTAAGCAAGTAACTTTCATTTGAGATGAAACTAAAGTAAAAGCGCGTAAAAATAAAACGAAGGGTTTACCCTCCATAAGTACAATTACTGGCTGGTATCACCTCCTTGCAACCAAAAATTCAAAGACATGTAACATCCACCAACCCGCACAGGGCCCGCATGGTGGATTACGACCCGCTCCCTCTCACAGAGAGGAGGCCTGTGTGACTAGTATCCCAGCATTGGGACACTCATAAGTTGATTATGCTATTACCTCTTTCAAATGCTGTCCAAGACTCATAAGCACCCTGCCATTGAGGAGTCCAGAGAGGAAGTACTCCGACATCTTGTACTTGATGAACCGCTCACAATCATGGATGGGCACGCCCTCTTGCGTCTGTCTCACGAAGTACAGGTATTTTAAGTGGCGCTTTGCTACATGAGGAGTCATCGCGCCGAAATGTACAGTCAACTTGGGGTACTGGATCACGCGGGGGACTGGTCTCTGTGGGAATAAGCATAAAACATAATTATAAAGATCTATGGTCGTATGTCAGTGGTACAGAGTCGGGCTTTGAAAACTATGATAAAACTAATATCAGTGGCGTGCCTAGGGTTCAAAACCAGGGCAAGCCGACAGATTTTTAACGATTAAAAAAAACAGACAAGTGAGCGATTTACGGATGAAGAAGAGTTCTACATATTATTTCATGCTTCAGTACGGAATTGTCGTAAGCGCCATCTATTAACGAATGCGCGTAACCACACCGCTTCGCAGGACCTTTTCACCATAATAACTTTGTCAACGCTTGTCACATAAAAATTATTCTATCAAAAGCCGCTAGGTGGCCCCAAATTATCGATTTGTTGTTTTAACAAAATTTTAGTTTTAAGTCGATTGAAAATGAATAAGATATTACATTGGGTATATAACATTTTATAATTAATCATAATGACAATAACCAACTCTAATCTTTATTTCAAAACGCCTTTATTTCAAAGAATATCTTCGATACGAAAATTATTGTATTTTGTGATCTTGATGAGATGTATTCTAATGTATTCTGTAAGTGGTTTGTTTTTTAGTGGTTTACCAAAACTACAATTGCCATACAAACAACACTATACAAATTTTGATGTCTTTCATGGCACCAGCTAGGCTACCTAAGTTTGGTCATACTCTTAACTTTATACATACTAAACAATCGAATGCCAATTTCAATATATTCTTCGACTGACAAAAATACCTACCTAATTGTTTATATTTCCGAGTTATAGTAATTTGGGGTTGATTACGGTGAAGCAAAGAGTTACTTACTGTCAGAAAACTCAATGTATTTACATACCTTTTCGAACACAGTTTCCAAATTCACATTTTGATGATAAAAACACTACTAAGCATAAGGAATGACATAGAAGCAAAAACTATCACATCATTTTAAATAATAAAACTAGGTAATTCATTACCTCAATTGAAAAATAAAATACTGATCTCAAAATATTATTTCAAAACAATAACAAATTGAGTCGCTTCGCGGACTTGTAACTCACTTTACGCGGGTCAACATCGCGGCTAGTGCATTTGCGCGAACTTCAAACACACGATTCGTTCCATTCATAAAAACTCAAAAGCCGGGCTTAAATATTAGAACATTTTGCAAAATAAGTACATTCTAATAGTATCAACAAATTACGCATTTTGTATGGAAAAAGTGAGAGGTCTAGAAGCTGGCTTTTGCACCGTTGCCGCAAGCGAGTGTGAGCGAGAAAGATGCAATGTACTACAGAATTGACGTCTTCATTCATGGATGCGATCTCGCCTAACGCTATAGTGTTAGAGCGAGATCGCAACTGTGGCAGTTTGGCAACGGTGCATTGTTTGTACTTATAGCGCGCGGCTGGTGCAGCGCGAAGTTTTTATGTTATTATTCTTATCAATTCTTGCGACATGAAGGATTGACTTGGAAGTATAGAGTAGTTTTTTTTTTTTAATTGATTTGCTCAGTTTTGAAGGCAAGCCGGGCTTTTCAGCTTGTATGGCAGTACCGCCGCTGAACGTTTTCAAGAGAGAACCTTAATTTGAAATCTGTAAGGTTGACATTCAGAAAAACACTTAATGACATTCGCTTATACGAATATGAACATAAGTAGTCGAAAAATAAAATCCGTATTCGTATGAAACGCTAACTTTGCTTGAAAATGTAAAGACAAAGCGCCGGCGCAGCCATCTGCGAATTTTGCCATTGGAGCCTTGCGTCATACGATACTTTTCATAAAATGAACCAGGCAAGTGAAAGAGCAATTTGAAAAGTAGTGTTTACTGTAGCAAAGTCCATAGGTGTTTTTCTTTTTGTGTGGTTAGTGACTAACCTGGTGTCAGAGTTTTAAAGCCGCCCAAGGGCCTCTGACTTGGCTTCACATGTCGTCGAGAAATATCTCTCTTACATGACGGTTTCCTCATGATGCTTTCCTTCACCGTTTTTAAACCAAGTGATAATTATACGTGGTTCCATAAGTCCATAGGTGGTTTTCGGGAGGTGATTGTGCAGCTTAATGTCTCACTACTTTGTAAGTAAAGATCTACGATGTGTAAAAACATACTACTGCCTGTTCTTAAAGTATTTGATAAAAGTGTAAACAAACCCTGTTCCTTCAGGTGAAATTCTTACGCAATTTTTCACTAAAGGGAACTAATAACACATTCATTTGTATTTAGGTTTCAACTTTTCCAACTATATTTTTGTTTGAATAACATTATTAAATTGTAATTGAAAAATCATCAACAAAAATTGAGGTTATAAAATTAACCACATTGTCGAACGAAAAACATCTTTAGGATGGATTTGAAATTAAAATTTCGGATAGATAGATTTGTCTGTCTGTGGTGTCTTGTTTATACCTTTTTAAGTCGTAGTTGGGTTTTAGTTTTTATTACTTGATTTTTTTAAATTCTTTTGGGTCATAATATATATATTTTTGAAATGTGCTCATTTAGCCCTTTCATTTGGTACCCAACATGGTACGATTAAACCATTTTTTTTAAGTTCCTCACTTTATGTCCTCTAGAGGGCGCCTGTTTTAATTTAATGTGACTTCACATAGCTTATAACCAGCGGACAATCACGACGCTTCTAACGATACCTCATTTGTCAAATTGTGATAAGTGGTTTGGAAGATAGGAGGGAACAGATGAACATACATACATACATACATACATACCGGTCAAAATTATAACCCTCCTTTTTTCTTCGCCGTAGTCGGGTAATAATCAAATGAAAGCACTAAATTTATAAATGGCACTAAAAATTGGCATTTACAGGTACGTTTTCTAATTAATTTGTTTAATTATGAGATATTTTTGATACATATCATACATGGAAACTAATACCTACTATACCTTGCGCCAGAAAACCGTGGAATAAAAGTCTTTGACGCCTTCTACCAACGTATTCCAATATTTTAAAACGATACGAAAAAATGTTACGGCAGTGTCGCTTACACGATCAAAACAAAAGTATCATATTACGAGGCGTCCTTGGCGCGTGCACGTGGCATGTTTTCTTTGCATTTAAGTTTCGAGACTAGTGGGGTAAATGACTTTTATCTACACCCATGCTATAAATCCTCTCTAAAAGTTTCTGAAACAGTTAGCTTATTGCCAACATTAAAACAACCAGTGTCATAGTAACCATACTATGTAAAAAAACGGGTGTTATAATGTTGTATACTGAATTTCATAATGCAACTCATTTAAAAAAAGAACATGACATTGTTCTTGTATGCAACTATAAATAATTAGGTATTAAAACACTCATGTGATAAACCCACATTCATGTTATAATACCCCTTATTATATAACAGTTGCATAAATAACTATTATTCCACGGTTATCTGGCGCAAGGTACAGTAACTACCTTCGTAACTGAAATAAATGCCACAAAATGTTCTACATCCTACTTAAGAATTGTGACATTATTCTTACGGTAATGGTATAGAATTCCAAAACTCCGTCGGTTTCCGGATTAAAATCCTCGGGTGCTGCAAAAAATGTATTTTGAACCATATTACCATCAGCGAAACTTGTTTTTAATATTAGTGAATGTCCATGAATACTTAATTTATTTGAAAAATTCCTTCCAGCCACATGCAAAACTAAACTCGAGTTTTCAAATCACAAATAATAAAATCTTGTTTAAAGTCTTTTCCCTTTCTCTCAAACAATGAAAAAAATTGATCAAAATCAGTTTATTTCGTGAGGTCGTGCTTAAGATGTGGTTCACCATCATTCATTTTATTTCTCAAGGTAAAAAGGTCTATAAAGGTGGGTTTAGACCAAACGAACATAGAACCAGAACAAGAGCTAGAGCATTCTCATGTCATTCAATTTGTGTTCATTCTTGACATTTTAGTATGGAGAAACCAAGGAATGTTCTGTCCCTGTTTACACAAAAAGAATTTGGTAGAGTGGGGGTAGAATGTGCATTCGCTCGCTTGGTCTAAATCGATCTTTACATAACATCAGTGCTGGAGCGATACCGGGAAGGGTTGCTCTTGCTAGTACCTATTAAAAAAAAAAACATTACCCTCTGGTACCCCTTCTGGGGCAGTCGGGTAAAAATAAACGAGACTTACGTGGTGGGAAGTAGTACGTATCTTCGGCAACCGGACGAACTTCGTATTCTGAAACCTCTCCTATGTCGTCATCCTCCAACATGGTTGACACTTCTGTATACAAAATATTATTTAAGTCTTATCCTGCCTGCTTATATAAACTATCTAACAGTTTTTGTATTCCTCGGATAAAAGATTTCTAAAGACCTATTCTAGTACCTTAAAAGACTTTTTACAAAAAAAATCAACCGAATTCCAAAAAAAACACAAAAAAGTGAAAAATAACTTTAATTTCGGAAGTCGGTGTCTTAGATTTTCAATTATTTTTTTTTTTGCCACCGACTTACGAAATTAAAGTTATTTTTCACATTTTTAGTGTTTTTGGAAGTCTGTTGTTTTTTTTTTTTGGTTCAAAGTTTTTATTTTTCACTTTTTAGTTGTATAAGTCACAGGTAGTGGTATAAGAATTTGTGTGGGGTAGGTACCAACCCCACACAAATTCTTATACCACTACCTGCAATGTAAATAACAACGGAGTCAAATAAAATAATTATCGTCTACATAGACTAAGTGGAAAAATACGTAATTATTGAAGCTAACTCAAAAACTACGCAAGCAAAGTTAATAAAATTTATATGGGACCACCTCGGGAGTATATCCTTTCGAACTAAAAATATTTTTTTTAAATCGGTTCACTATTGGCGAATATCGATGACTTGTTCATCGATATTTTAGATAGATTAGACTCACAAAAAAAAATACAGCCGAACATAATATAACCTCCTCCTTTTTGAATAAGTCGGTTAAAAACGTTCAAAGTCACAATCTCATCTCATCAATTGAAAAACTTGTTCTGACAAGATGAAAAAATGTGGGAAAATGAGAGGTTTTTTTTTATTGAGACAGATTTGAATACGAACTTTCTTAAAAAAATACGTGAATTGCCCCTCTGACTTTGAAATCAGCCCTAAGACAGAAGCATAATCTCATCACATATTCTCATTAAAAAATGTTCTAACTTAGTCCAAGCCCAAACCTTCGAACCAGTTACCTATTGTATTTTGTCATTTATTCCAACGAGAGTCATGATCTGCCTAGCATTTTCCCAACTATGTTGGGGTCGGCTTCCAGTCTAACCGGATGCAGCTGACTACCAGTATTTTACATGGAGCGACTGCCTATCTGACCTCCACAACCCAGTAACTGGGTAATACGATACCCCTTGGTAAGACTGGTTGTCAGACTTTCGGGCTTCTGACGACCCGTAACGACTGTCAAAGATCCACAAATGACAGCCGGGACCAACGGCTTAACGTGCTTTCCGAGGCAAGGAGGAGTCTCAGTATCTAAAGATGGTCACCCATCCACGGACCAACCCCGGCAAGCGTAGCTTAACCTGATGGATTGACCCGTGCGGCTGTTATTACGTTGCCACGAGCTCCTCCTATCCAACGAGAGTAAAGTTCCTAACCTTAGAAAACAGTGTTAAGTTGACAACTTTGTATTCTGTGTTAAATAAGCTACTTAATTAAAGAAAATATAACAAGGTGGCATACAAAAGTTATTTACCAGGGGTAGACGCCATCTCATCTGTAAAAAAAAAAATATTATTGACTTTAGTAGCACTTAGACAAGGTTCCTATTATTTTGGAAGCTAATAAAAAGAGCAACAGTATGCTATAATTATTATCCCTAAGTTTCTCTAACTATAACAATTCATGTGTAGGCAGGTCAATTATGTTATAACTTATAACCATACTTATTATAATTAAAAAAAAAAAATCTTCAAGGCAAAATCTAAGGCACCTTTATTAAATATATTACCTTTATTAAAATAATTATAATTTTTTCTTGTAATATTTTTTTTGGTAAGTTCATTAAAATATTAGACCTGCTTAGATAAGGGGAGGCCTATCTCCAGTAGTCTTTCGCCTGAAATGATAATGATGCTGAGGGCCTAGACAAGTGACAATCGCTTCGAAAGCGTTTCGTATTTCTACAACAACTTTCAACAGGATTGACATAAGCTTTTCGATAGCTTATCTCAGTCCTATACATTTTTGCCTTTTCCATCAACGTTATCGCTGATAGAATGTCACTTTGTCTGAGGCCTCTGGTGACTTAATAGTAAGACCATTATTTTATAAGTATACAAAACACATAACATACCCATTTTGCTTTTCATACTCTTCATGCTTTTCATGCTCTTCATGCTTTTCATGCTCTTCATACTCTTCATGCTCTTAGTGTCTTCCGGAATAGGCTCTGGAGTCTTTGGTCTTTTCTTCTTCTTTTGTTTTGAAGGTGGCGGTGGGGTCGGTGGTATGATTCCTGCAATTAATTTACTTACATTCCTGCCTTCATTGAGACATAAGACAAAAAGGATTGGACTTCATATAATTTTCATATAAAAACATCACCTCACAAGTACACACGGCTACACATCAAGCTACATTTCCAGTGTATAAGCTGTCCTCGCATTGTACGGAAATTCTATACAATGCGAGATCAGCCTAAACTGGAAATGTATAGCTTGATGTGTAGCCATGTGTACGTGTATACCTACAAATAAATGAGTTAAACTTATTTTAAAAAGAAAGAATTAAAACTAGCTTAAGCAAGTAAATGTATTAAGTATAATCGGGCCAACTATACTTACTTACTAGATTTACTTGCTTGCTTACTTGTAAGTATAATCGGGCCAACACGCACAATGGTCCACCTTAAGGACTAACCGCCTTACTAATAAACGTTGTATAGCGCCTGTATAGTTACACAACGCTTTGTCTTCTTCTTTCAAAAGTCAAATTACTTTTGAGAGCATTGTGTTACTATACATTGACTTTTGAAAGAAGAAGACAAAGCGTTGTGTAACTATACAGGCGCTAAACAACGTTTATTAGTAAGGTGGTTAGTGTGGAAACCAAACTCCATAACAATAATCGGGCCAAAATGAAATGATAACTTACTCCATTCAGTAAATTCTTTGTCTTCGTGAATAAGCTTGTCAACAATCACCTTAGACACATACATCGTTCTCTTTTCGAGACACAATTCATCTGGCTCTATAGTCCCCGTTATGTATTTAACTAACTTCTGTTTGTTTTTTTCCCCTTCATCTAACATGTTGTAGAAAAGGCTATCGTCGTCCAAGCCAACAAACGCAGTGACTCGTTCCTTGAACCATAATACTCTTGGATCGTTGTACAGGTCAAGGAAGACATCTAGATCGTCGAGGGATGTGTCTTCATACAGCGACTTGGGCGCTTCTGAGTCCGTCATGTTTATTCCTTTTGGAAGGTATTAGATCCTATTAGAAGAAAGCTGAAAGTTAAGTGCATGTTTTAATGCCGTGTGTATCTTGATCCCTAAAAATCAAAATTATAACTCTTCGAAACGAAGTAACTAAAAGTATTTCATCATGATTTACTTACCTTTTACTCCAGATACGGTTGCGGCGAATCACTGAGGTATTGCTTTACAATTCATTTTTCACACTGATATTTGGTCTGAGTTACGAACCTATTTCTATTCAGATTTGAGAAAGTTTAGCTTGTACCAAACTAATCGATAGCATTGGCGGTTTCCAAGAAGTAAGAAACCAGTAAAACAATGAAATCAAAACAACTTTTGGCTCCCATAGTAACAAAACAACTTTTCCTTTCTTTCAGTGACATGACAGCGATTCAAATTTTCGCGCTGTTGTCATTTTTCGTTCGGAAACATTCGAGACATCAAAGATTTTCAGCATTGATTTATAGAGTGCGTGTCATCAATCAAATAGTTCCTTTGCCGAAATGTTGGCTCTACTGTTAATTAAACTTTAAAAACGGACTAGGAAGTAGCGCCTCGCGGCTTAGCGGATTCGTATTGGTCCTACAACAGGCCAACATTACGGCATAGGTACTATTTATTTATTTATTATGATGAAACCGTGATGAAACGCACTCTAGCGTATTCGTGTTCAGCCTACAACAGCAGAACCAACATTACGGCATGGGAATTATTAGATGAAAAGCAAATTATCACGGTAGAAGGGGTGTTTGAAAGAGAAGAGGTGTGTCGGTGTGTGATGTGAAAATAAATAGGTACAGCTTGGCAAAAAAGAGTTTGTAAAAAATTAGGGCGCCACTACCGCATATAGGTCACTTCAAATGGGAAATGAGTAAAAGAATTCAAACAAATAGTTAAAAACGCTGCTTGTACTGATTCAAAAACCTACTAGCACTTGTCGGCAAAGTAGTGCCAACATCATAGGTCTGCATTACCTAAGTAAATTATTTAGTTTCATCTGTCATCGCATCATACTCTTTTTTGCCAAGCTGTACATAAGTAAAAGAGTGTGGACTCCATAATCTTCCAGGTTACGAATTTGTCAAAGTTTTATTTACATACCTACGTCCAGTACTACTTATGCACGTTCAGTGAGTACCTATGTAGGTACCTACGCATTGTGTTGCTAAATTCATGCAGTATGCACTCCCGGACTCCTAAATCGATCCACCGTGCATGTTTACCTACGTTTAAAGACCTAAACATCAAACTAGCTTATGTCAGAGCAAAAGATTAAGCAGTTGTAAAGCTGACATACTGGCCCTCAAGGCTCCCGCAGACAGGCGCTATGCTATGCGACAACTGTAGAACAATAAAATTTAGTTCCGTGAAGTTTTCATAGAAATTCTTACACCAGAGTCGCGTCGGGTCTTTATGCTTGCTCTATCAGCACCATGCACGATCGGTCCGAATTGGAATCGGTTTGAATCCATTGCATCGTAAGTTTGAAAAAAAAATCTGCTCCAACGTAACTTACGAACTTATGAAGCAATGGATTAAACATTTGTTTGGAACCAAAGTTAATTTTAATTGTTTCGAACCGATTCCAATTCTGATTGATCGTGTATTACGCAATTGGATTAGGCTACAGGTTATAAATCATGATGATTACCCAATGATATATATAATAATACGTCATTGTGATTACCTACTTTGTTTTGTTATAGAGCTTTTCAACGCCATACTTACGTCCAGTCATTATTGGTCACAGTGGGGACATCCTGTCGCGTGATCCTTTCTTTCATTTCAAACTTAATAAATAATAAGCCGATTGATTAACAAAAATATGCCAAAATAGGTTCCTAGGTGTTAGTGAAAAGCACTGTAATCATGTAAATAAGTACCTAATAGGTACCTTACGGGAGTGATACGAAGATTCGAAATATTCGAATTAGGCATGGGTTCGATATATCAAAACGTAACTTATATCGGATATGTGTTTATTATCATACCATATCGATATCTAAATATACATAACCGTTTTCAAAAACTTTATCGAGCTATGGCTTATCCAAAGCGCAAAAACGAGAACGAACTACGAATAATATCGAATAAGTAATAACGAACAAAACGCAAACTTCACATCACGAGCGATATGACATCGACGGTTTTTATTCGCTTTGTCTCTGTCTTACCATTCAATGTTTTACTGGCGTAAAAGTGATGAAGCGAATATTACGTAACTTCGGCTAGTGATTGGTTATTTGGTTAATAATAGTGCGTGCGTAATATCTATATCCTAACGCGCTAGCAATAAGGTCTAGTTTCTATTTATTTAGTTACAACAAATATTCCATAAGTTAGCAACTTTCCGGCGGCTACTCGATATCAGGGAGCAAATCGTACTACTGATATCGATATCTGAAAACGGTTTTCGATATCGATATGAAAACTGAATATCGGTTACATATCCGTTAGCAACTAAATACAAAAACGCCCATGTCTAATTCGAATGAAGTGTCGAGGCCTCAGACCAAGAAAAAAGGAAAGACGGATCGCGCCGTACATCAAAAGTGAAGTCACCTTTTTATCTATGTGTGTGTAAACAGGGTTGTCATTTTTTAAAGTTTTTCCCTATAACTTGGGGAATAATATTGTATGGGTAGGATAATATTGTACAAGTAAGATATTGTTGAGTATGGTATTATAACTCGATTGTTAAGAAGGACTTAATATTCCGAAACAAAAACAAAAAAAATTACATCACTATTTCGTATAGCTACTATCCATTTACTTTTAGATTCAGTATTACTTGGAAATCTAAAATATAAATACATAAAAAAAGAAAACAGGAATATAATTACTCGAAATAAGAAATCATAATTTAAATCGGTTTAATCGAATGGGAAAATTTGAAATCACATTATGGCCACCCTCCCACGTTATGTCACTGCTTTCATTCGTTCATTCGTTGAAGTGTTTCGTTCCAAGTAACCTAAAATTCATAGTTAATTAAATTTAAAAACGATGTTATTTCAAGTACGCACAAGTGAAAAGTGGTTCCGTCAGACTTTTTATGTGATTTTCTATTGTTTTTACAAGTTTTCACTACCCAAGAAGGCATAATTCTATTTTTTTATTAATGTTTACTAGACGACGACTCGTGACGTACTAGGAGCGATGAGCATAGTTTTAGTGTAGGTGTGTGTGTGAGCCTGTGTGTTTACTTGCAGGAGCATAGTTTTGTGGCTTCACTTTTGATGTATGGCGCGCTCCGTCTTTCCTTTTTTGTTGGTCTGAGGTCGAGGCACACTATTTCGAAAAAAAATGCGAATGGTACGCCCCAGTTCGAAAACACATTGGATTGAAAACCGCTTTGTTGAACGGTAACGGTAATAAAGAAACCCAGTGTTGTAAAAAAAAAAAAAAACGTTGCCCCACATTAAGAATTTCTTCCTGTATCGTGTTGGGTCAGTGTGTCGTCGTTAACGCAACCCGCCCCGGTTGCGTTAATTTGTCTAGGAACCGAACTGACGACCCCGATGAGACACAACAAGCCTCGTCTTGGGATTGGATTTGGGAAACAAGAGCAGTGTGCGATCCACGATCGGCAGATTAAAGGAACGGTGATAATATGGAACTTCGTTCCACTAGCCAAGTAGGTACAACCCGTGCGCATTAACATGGCACCTGGCTTAACGTTTGTACCTCCCCCCGCTTCCCCGCACGGCGACGGCGGGGCGGGACGCGTAGACGGCGGCGGTAGAGGGGGGAGTATCGAGTTCCGAGCCAGATGCCATGTTAATGCGCACGAGTTGTATATCTTTGGTTGTAACATATTAGAACTCATCATCTCACGTTCTTATTTACAAAAAAATAGATAATGATTACCGAAGCGCACGCTTTTCCTAGAAGATATTCTGTATGTCATGTATTTAGGTATAAAGGTTGCCAGTGACTGCTGCAAACTGCGATTTCATTGTTATTTACTGATATCTTGTTCAAAATATTAAAGGCGAGGACGCCGGCACCGTAAACACAAGTTAAATCTTACTTTGGGTGCCAGAGTTTATCGAAAATACTCTTTCCCTTAGTTGTAACGCTGCATAGTGTTTAGGTTTGTCAAATTATGATGAGTAGTTTAGAATTTGTGAGGAAACAGATGAACATACATACATTATCTATCTACATATATACCGGTCAAAAACATAACGGCTACGCCGTAGTCGAGATAAAATAAAAATACAAACTAAGTATGTCAAATTAAAATGTTTCACTAATTGGATTTAATAAGGAATAAAAATTATTAAAAAAAATCACAAAAAGTAAAAAGATGTTGGGGATAGAACTTTTACGACCCCAGAGTATTAAAAATCAGTACATAACTATATAGTTTGTTTATTTTTTCCAAGATAATATTAACATTTTATTAAAAAGCTAACAGTCTTAAAAAGAAATAATTATGTACAAGTGTATAAAAAAGGAAGGGAAATAATCATTGGGCATCAAAAATTAGTCGATAGGAAAAGTGCCAAATAAATCAGTATAACTACGTTTATTCCTTTATTATTTACCTTTCATTTATCACACATCTTGCACAACAAATTACTATTTTAAATTCCTAACGAGTATTTCAGTATTTAGGTACTTACTTACTTATCTTTATACCTAAGTACCTACTTATAATTTTATTATTTTGTAATGTCTCGTTTTTGGTTGCAGTCAAGTCTCTAAATACTTTGTATTACTTTTATAGATACTTACTTATCTACTTACATGTATATTTTTATTTACATCGCTTACAACAATACAAGATTGATTTCAACATAATTATTCTTGGCTAAGAATATTAGTTGTACCTGAATGTAGGAAAAAATTGGCGCGCAGGCCTTTCTTTGGGATAACCATTGTTAGTACTGCTGTCCAAATCTTCTAGTCTAGAATTAAAGTTATTTTGTGCCACCTGTCCAGATCCTAAGCTACCAACTGATGATTGTGGAGCGGTATACGAAGATTGACCAGAGTACAGCGGGTTTATTCTGTTCTGTTCATTTTGTTTAGCTGTTGTCGGGTGTTCAACAGAAAAGTCTACATTTGACGTCATGGTCATGATTTGCTGTCCTTGATTATTGCTTTGGTTTTCTCCAGGCTGTTGCCTAATAATTTCTCTAGGAGCACCGAACTCGTCAATTTGGAACGCGTTAAGGATTTTTTGTTGATCTTTCTCATCTTCTAACTCGTAACTCACTGAAGGTATAAGTTCGAATGATACTTGATTTTTTGGCATATTGTTATTATCAGACTGTATCAATTTTGCATTTTGTTCAGTATTTGTATTGGGTTGCTGGTTTGTTGGGGGATTCTGTTCAATAGTGTTGTCTTCTAGTTTTGTGTAAAGGTAGTATGATTGGTTCTTCTTGTATGTGAGGACCTTGTTGTCTTCTAATGGATGTGGTATAGTGCCTACAATTTTATCTTCTAGATGTGCCGATATCCCATTTTCACTATTTAGCAAACTGTTAAGAGTCTCTTGACTAGTATATTGGTTTGCTGTATTAGGCGGCTCAAGTTGCAGTTTGGCTGGATTCAAATCTACAGTTTCTGCTTTAATAACTTCGAATTGAGGATTTGATTGCTTAAAATTGTCAACTGCATTGTTTTGATTTGTGTTTCGCTGTAAACTGAGCATTTGTGTTGTCTGCTGTTGAATGTTGCTGGGAATAACGAAGTTTGCAGGACTTGGACTGTTGTATACTTGATTAGTTACATCTGGAACAGACCACTGATATAATTGACCACTGTACAGTTGGTTTTGACTGTTAAGAAGATTTTGTAGAGTAGTGGGTACTTGGACTCGTGATGAGTAAAAATTACCTTGAGTTTGTTGTGAAGGTGTTAATTGGTTTGTTTGTGTTCGTTGTGCCTGATTCGATCCATCTGTGTATTTTGCAGTGCCTGTAAATTGATTAGGTTGATTAGTATTAGCTCTTTGGGTAGGAATATTATTTGCATTAGTGCCAAAACTGTTGAGATTGTTACTAGAGTATTGTGATGATGTAAGTTGTGATATTTGATTCGTAATTTGTGACAGTTTTTCGTTGTTCTGGTTTTGAAATTGTGCTAGTGCAGGTGTTGCTGTAGAAGACTGTATATCTCGTTGTGCAATGTTGTTGTATTCCCTCGCTACGTTGATAGAGTCAGTCAAAAACGAATACACGAGCGCCTGTGAATCAGAAAGATTATTTGAGTTTTGATTTCCAATCAGTTTGGCGATTGGAATAAAATTAAACACATTTTGCTTGGGTACAATGTTGTTACTCATAACTAAATAGTTGCTGCTTCCAGTGTTTAGTATTTCTAGTATATCAAAGTCGGAGTCACTTCGATTTTTGAATAGAAATGCGGCGATTCTCTCTGGAATAGTTATTTTTATTGAGACTGTGCGCTCTATAGTGTTTGGTATGCCAGTTTCTTTAAAGAAAGGCAGATTCGAGAGCTGGTTATTATTTTGATATATAAAATTTTCGTTAGGAGGTTGCAAGGCTATTGCAGGTGTTGCTATAATTCTAGAACTTTTTGTAGACACCGTTGGAGGTTGTATTGGAACTTGAGAAGTCAAAGTTTCACCGCTATCGGCTGTCGTCCTTGATGCTAAGTAATTGTCGGGATAATCAAGGGATTTGAATTCTTTCTCATTCTGATACTGACTATATTGTGGAGGAGAAGCAGTTTTCAAAATATCGTCTGTGTCTTTTACAATATCATTTACAGTTATATCGAGTTTTTCTTTGGTCAGAATGTCAGTGAACGTTAAATTCTGATGGTTGGCGTTGATGCGAGATTGTTTTGTTAGAGAAAATGAAGGTTGATTTAAATTTTGACTAAAAGGCGCACGAGTTGGAATGGGTATGGTCGGTGTGGCTCTTAATTGAGCATTTTGATAATATTCTGGTTGTTGAACATTTTGGGGTAAATATAGCCGAGGCAGAGTAGTTGGGTTTTGAGGTGGAGGCAGGTAGAATCGAGCAGTCGATGTAAATGGCGAAGGAGTAAGATACAGGCGAGAAGCTATTGTGGGGAGTGGAGATGTTTGTGGGAAATTTGTAATTCGTCCCGAAAAACTAGGACGAGTCGGCACAGTTGTAGGGGCAATATAGATACGTGTTGTTTCAATCTCAGTTGTTTGTACTTGCTTAGCAGAAGCTGTAGGCCTTGTATAAACATAAGGTTCCTCCGATGACTCAGATTCTAGTTCTGGTGAGATTATTTTCTCAGTTTGAGAAGAACTTGTCGGTATATCATACACATAAGGTTTATATTCCTCAATCAGCCTTTCTGTAGGTGATGGGGACGTAGGTGATGGCGCAGAGGGTCTAGCGTAAGTGTACGGAGTAGGCTCCACTATTAGTCTTGCAGATTTAGTGGGTTTGACAATCCAAGTTTTTACTGTTATTCTAGACTTTGGTCTGCCAACCTTTGGCTCCTGTATAACTCTACTATATGTCAATGTTTTTGTAATAACAGTAGATGGAATATCTCTGATCGTACTCACCAAATTTTCTTTTAGTTCTCTACCAGCTGGGTTATTTAAATTATTTGAATACTGTGGCGTAACGGGAGCAGGTGTACTGTATGTGTACGGTTGTTTGTTTTGATTATTTTGGCTGTTTTGTATTTTCGCAAATTGTGCTTCGTTATTCGTTTGAGGTAATCTTCTGGGTTCTGAATATTGTGATCGCTGTTTGGTTACTTGTCCTCTTTGAGTGTTTTGGGCATTGCTTACTTGAGAAGTGCTCACAGAACTTGTTTGTCTCTGTGAGAAGTTATTAGAGTTTTGTGTTGGTTGTGGTGTTTGTACTTGTACTTGTGCTTGTGAGTAACCATTGGTATTAGCTAAGTTTGTGTTTCCATTCTGTGAAAATCTGCCCGCATGTCCGTTAGAAATGATATTTCCAGTCTGTGAGATTTGTGTAGTTTGCACTCTAGCGTTTTGAATACCATTTGCAGCGTTGTATTGTCCGTTTTGTCTCTGCCTTTGGAATACTTCTGTATCTCTTTGCAATGGCAAAAAGTTAGAGTTCGGCGCTGGTACATATCTGGGGTTAGGTGTAGATGCTGAATATGTGAAATCGTTTGGATTGCCTTGAATAAGATTTTGTTGTATTTGTTTTGCCGGGAAATAAACGTTGTTTGGTGCTCGTTCTGGACCAGCTAATAAAGCTCCGTTGGGGAACAATTGTCCGAATGGTGGCTTGTAATCTTGCATCACGATGAGATTGCTCTTCATTGCGTTCTTATCATAGGGGTTTAGCATCGGATGAGTAAGCATTTTCTTTATGTCCTTCATGAGCTGTGGCCCTAACCTAAGATTTTCGAATTGTTCGTTGTTGTTATTGTCGAATCGTTGCGAGTTCTGACAGTCGACGTTCATCCACCAGTCGCACACGAATACTGCTTGGTTGAACAACGTTCCATTAGGACACAGGAAAGATTGGAAGCCGTATGTTGATCCAACGGTGCAGACTCTGAATACTTGGCAGTTGGCTTCTAAATCTGCGTAGTATCCTGAAATTGAAATTGATTATGTTTAAGATAGTGATACTTAAAGTAAGGTTTCACTTCAAATAAGAATACACAGGTCAAAAAAAAATCCGTTAGTTAAAGGTAAAATTTCCTAGGGCCTGGGTTTATGCCAAAGTCAAAGTAAAAGTCAAATAATGTATTTCAATTAGGCACATAAAAGGCACTTTTGAAACCCAAAAATTTACAAAAAAAAAAAGGATTGATTCTAGTCGCCCCTTCCAAAGGGTAGTTTTCGTATGGAGAAGAATGGGCAAGAAATTCCACTGTTACTCTTTTAAAAGAGCCGTTTTACAGGGTTCCATCTACTAGGCTTCCAGCTCTTATAAAGAGCTTTTGGCAAGATTACCTGGTTCTCTGCCGGCGCACGAGAAGGATGTCCGTGGTATTGCGCCCAGGGTGGGGTAGTCACTGCCGGGTTCTCCTGGAACTGCCAGCCGGATGTCCCACCCACGTCCGTTGTGGTCCTGGTGCTGCGGCCCTCGACCATTCTGAGCTTCAGCCCATGTAATGGTGAGGCACACTGGAAATATGGAAAAATGCATCTTTAGTCTTTGGCCAATTCTTTTTTCGTCGTCATTGATAAGTACCTACGTCTTGATTTGCCCTTGCTTTGATGCTGGCAGCAGTTATAATCTATGGCGGTCAAGTATAGGAGCTTTGAAAAATAAATAGGCTTTGCTAAAGGAACTGTTTATTTTAATGACCTTATCTAGTTTTCGAATATTATTATTTCTTTTTGACGGGTGATTTTTTTTTTTATGAACAGATATCATTTATCATTATTAATATCAATAATATCGGCTAAAAATCTACCTATAACAACTTCTAGAACTCAAAACATGAAAAACTTACCAAGGCGGATAGACTGACCGACTATTAAAAAGGTAATCAGTAAAGAGGCAAATGAAAGAGATTAATTAAGCAAGCTTTTACAAAATGACTGCAGTCGAGTATTTTAATTGGCTTTGCATCTTTAGCAGTCTGTGCTAGTTGCCTTAGGGCCTGCGTCCACTGGCGGCAAACTACGGCAAGGCATTTTTATGCAACGAATAGGATATAAATAACCTAACCTAACCTAGCGGTGAGAGCAGTGGTAACCCAGTGGTAACGGCCGCGACTTACATACGAGTTGTAGGTAGTAGGTTCGAACCCAGACACTATTGTGTGTAAATTATTTTATCACCACTGCTCTCAAAACGGTGAAGGAAAAAATCGATCGTGAGGAAACCGGCATGTCCTAGAACCAAAAATTCGAAGACATAATGACATCTACCAAACCGCACTGGGCTCGATTGGTGGATTACGGCCCACTCCTTCTCAAGCAAATCCATATACTTATTGAAAAAACCGCCCAAGTGCGTATCGGACTTGCACTACGCACAATGAAGGCTTCTAACTTATTTAGTTGAAAAACATCTCGTCAATTTTCTAACAGCAAATGTATAGTTTCATAACCACAAAAAAAATGTGTGATAAAACTACAGCTGTAAAACCTTGCTTCTTGCCAAATTTCATAATTCTAGGTCAACGGGAAGTATCCTGTAGGTTTTAAATTAATATTTGCGAACATCAAAATATGTCGCTTATATAGACCAATTTTTTTAATGCGTTGACTGAATAATAGAAACTTGATTTTTTTAGAGCTCCGAGGGACTATAGCCCTCCGTATTTTTGATATTAATATTTTAACTTGATATCTTTATGCGTTCCTGAGATAAAGGGTCTTGACAGACTGACAGACAGACAGACGGACAGCGAAGTCATCCATTTTTTCCTTTTGATATTGTTTCGTGATACTTAGCTGCAGCGTTGTCTTATCGTGATCCGTTGCTTTTCGAACTCAATTTAGCAAGTGTTTTCGAGGCGAACGCGTCTGAATAAATTCTCCGGAGGGTATAGTTTCTGGGTAACCAGAGATGGCCGTGTCAGATGTACGGACGGTAATGAACTAAGCAGAAAAGTGCTGGAGGGAAGGAATGCTAGCTGTGCAAGGGTAAAAACAAAAATAACTTGTTTATTGAACATTTTTGTCTTATTGTTGTTTAGTTTTTTAATATATCGTACGTTAGTTGTGTTTTGGGAAGTTTGTTTTATGATAATTAAACTGTATTGAGGTTTAAAGAGTTCAATTCTAAAGGCGTAGGTAAAACTTCTTTGGATTGCAAAAGTATAGATACCTATTCTTGCCAATAAATTATTTGATGGAATTGTTTAGCATAACCAGCCTATGATGTTCCCATTGCTGGGACACAAACCTCCTCTCTTCGAGGTGGAGTGGGCTCTATCTAACACGCGAGCCCAGATGAAAATTATTTACACAAAGTAAAGCGCTTGCATGGGTTCGAACCCACGAACTACAACTCATAGGTCGGGGGCACAGGGCTACCACTGCTCACTTAAAATTGTTGAATTCGAATTAACTTAGTTTGATATTCTAAGAAAAAATAGCATTTAGCATGACTTTGATAATATTGATTTTAGTACGGATTTCTAAGAACAACTTTTATATGCGCTTCGAAGAAACCTCAAAGTTATGATCTCAATGCTTGTGATAGCTATCCATTTATTGGACGATTTAAATATTAATCTATTTTTATTGCTTAAAAACCAGATTTTACTGATTGAGAGAGGACACTAGATCCTGTAACACAGGTGTGGTTCCTAGCGCAGGAGTACCTAAGGACTTCACTTTGTGAAATGAAATGAAATTTTTTACTCTGTAATCACTTTTACACGTCATATGATAAAATAGTAAAAATAAGCTAGGTGAGATGAGCGTTTCCTATCTGACTACTCTGAGAAGAAAGGCCGAAACAAACTCAGAGGTCGCAGTCTCTTTTAAAGACCAGACATAATCTTGAACAAGCCATATGAGGCCTTGAGGAGCGTCTGAAATGGTGTTTTGAGGAAAGAACCACACAGTTTTGAGTGGACCTGTCCATTCTTGTTTGTACCTACACATTTTTTATACTACTAAAGAAAAATTATACGAATTGTAAGTCAAACACAGCTTACAACTATTCCCAGCTCACTCCAGTACAGTTTCCTCAACAATCGTGTCGCAAAATTCAATACTATGGAGACAGTTCTCATAGTTTTTGTTGGTTAGAGTAATCTGGGGGAAAAAACTACCTAGTTGACGTATACTCACACGGTTACTTAGGCTGTGGTATTGTTACAAGGACGCCTAGGGCACAATGTGCTGGTGTAGAGTGATCTGTACCCAGGGGTGTATTTACCCTAGGGCCAAAAGGGTCATGGCCCGGGGTGGTAGGCTGCGAGGGTCGGCGTATTCCGCACCTCGCGCTCAGCTTTGTTAGCCTTTGTTTTTGAAGAAATTTAAAATAAGCCTACTTAACGAAAATTAAAACTCATTTGGTTGTAAATTTGATAGACATCAAGACGCGATACTATCGTATATAGGCCGAGTCACACCGGAATGGTAGCGGCCGACACCGACGCGGCGAGCAGTGTGAAATAATTTTAAACTTTATCTACATACTTAAAAGACCAGTATCGCTTGAAAAGCTTGAAAAGGTAGAAACTAAACTAATCAAGACGAGACTAGGCGCGTGGGGTCTGGAGGTCGCGCGAGTCCGCCAGCGGAGAGCAGGGGCCGCTGCTGGCTGCTGCCGGCAGCGACGCGGCAAGCACTTTCAGTGTGAAATAATTTTAAACTTTATCTACATACTTAAAAGACCAGTATCGCTTGAATAGGTAGAAACTAAACTAGTCAAGAGGAGACTAGGCGCGTGGGGTCTGTAGGTCACGCGAGGCCGCCAGCGGACACGCCGGGGCCCGCTGCTGGCCGCTGCCGGCAGCGATGCGGCGAGCACTTTCAGTGTGAAATCATTTTAAACTTTATCTACATACTGAAAAGACCAGTATCGCTTGAAAAGCTTGAAAAGGTCGCGAGGCCACCCGCGGTGAAGCGAGCAGCCGCGCGCCACGCGCCTCTTGTCAGTGGTTCTGCCCGCAGCTGCCAGCGGCGACGCTTGGCCGCTCGCGGCACCGCGGGCGGCCGCGTGCCGAATGTAAAAACTAAACTAGTCAAGAGGAGACTAGGCGCGTGGGGTGTGGAGGTCGCGTGAGGCCGCCAGCGGCGACGACGCCGGGGGCCGCTGCCATTCCGGTGTGACTCGGCCCTTACTGATCGGCGGCGTGTCGGTCGGTCCGACTCCATCGCGACTCGGGACTAGTTTCGTTGCTTTTTTTTTCCTTTAATTTATGGGGTGGCAAACCTTCCAGGCCCAGGGCGCTGAATCTTAAAATACGCCTCTGTCTGTACCTATCATGCTAATATAAAAAGGTCGTAAAACTTTTTACAAAAAAAAAACACTACAAACTGAAAAATAACTTTAATTCTCTAGTAGTGTTTAAGCTCCTGAAACCAATTTAACTTGGAGTTGTAGATGTAGGACTTAGGCAAAGGATGGCTTGTTGTGCATCCAGTTAGTACATTTTTTGCCCCGAATGACTTTATACCAACATTATTAAACGTACCCGCGAACTTTGACTCGACTGTGATGGATCGCTTTGGTTTTGTTTGACATTCGAAAAACGAATATTGAGCACTCGGATATAGCACTTGCGCGATTGATTGGCTTATGTCCGGGAAGTTATCAGGAACCAATCAAAACTATTTCAGAATGGAAGGTATTATTGGTATTGGTTTTTCAACTTTTTGAAAGGGTGATGGGATAGGTTTGTGTTTAGTTTATGGCAATTTTGTAGATTGCTTGTTTGTATTCCATAAACTGCTTCTTTGGTCTATGGCTTTTCTTTTTTCCGAGAGGCACTGGGTTCTGTATTGACGGCTGATGGAAAAGTGTTTACGTTCGCCTTACGTTAATTTTTGAATCTACGTTAGGCGGTTTACGCACGACACCGCGCACCGCCGCGGTCTTTTGACCGCGCGGTCGGGCGGTGTACGTGTGTTAGGCATCGGGCCAATGGGACATGAGACCGCCTACCGCGGCGGTGCGCGGTGCCGTGTGTTAATCGCATTAATACACTTATCTGAATCCTAACTAATATTATAAATGCGAAAGTGAGTTTATTTGTTTTTTACGCTTTCCCGCTAAAACGGCTGAACGGATTTAGATGAAATTTGGCACAGGGGTAGACCTTGCCCTGAAGAAGGACATTGGCTACTTTTTATCGCGACATTCCCACGAGATCGAGACTTATGCAGGTGAAACCGCGGGGCGTAGCTATTTATTAATAAACGTAGATAAACATTTTTATTTTATTTTATTTGGGAAACTTACAGCTAACTTTTACAGTGTTCTTGGACAATAGGAATTTGAAGACCATAAGTTTCATCTTTAACAAACAATAGCTACTCAACTAAACAGCGTCATTGATAACACAGTCATCATTATTTATAAACATTATACACGTCCTAATCTGCAATAAACAATCCATATTCATCACGGGCCGACCCATTGGATCAATTGGCTTATCCAATCAATTTATCATAAAAAAACGTTACATCCATTTAGTTCCCACAGTCTGTGCCCACTGTCATCATCTGTCACTCGAAAAGAATATGTCATAAGGCAAAGGGAAGTTATGCCATACAGTCTCTTGAATGAGTTTAGGAATACATTATAATAATTAATTGTTCTAACGTCTGTCCATGGGCCATAAATAGGTACCATGGTTCAATCTCGTGGTAGAAAGTTGACAATATTGTTATTATTAGGTAATCGTTTCCTATTTGAACTTATTTAAGGCGTGTGTGACAGAAGGTCAGTGTGCTATGGGAAAATTATGTCGATTTCAAGTTTGTTTTGGACAAACAACTTTTATATTGGTTGATTATGTCAATAAAATGTCGATCAGTGAAATCGGCTTAACAAAACACGACTTTTACGGGCTATACACGTCAAGACGTTCTACAAGTAAATAGAATAGAGTGATTCTTACTCTAATACGTACATACACCATGTGAATTAAAGATTATAAATGTAGAGATTTTGACATTGGGTGACATAGACAGTCATATCGCTAAAAGCGATCTTTTAAAGACAACCTTTGGATGGATTTAAAGGGAGAAGGGAGGGGCAATACTGCAGTTAGTATGTGGTTTACCAGTTACATAATTATGCGATAAATTCATACATATATAAAGCGTGTACTTTTCTATAATTATATATGTACAATAATAATCATGAAACAAGAGCTTTATATAATAATGAAGGTTATAATGAAGTCATTTTAAAAGCCTTACCGACACGGGCAGGGCATTTGCTAACCGTACCTACTGCTTGAACTTGAACAGTAGGTAAAAGTTACTCTTTGCCAGGGTATTCTTCTTCATTATTTTCTACCAACATCGATATGCTAATCAACTTTATACCTACCATATCAAACGAATAAAAATGTCTTTGTTTAACAAACTTCGCGAACAGTGAAAGTGTTAAATTAACGATTTGAACTACCTTCGAGATTGATATTTCTATCGAGCCTTAATTGAGTAATGAATTTTTATATTTACGTCATCAAAAAAAAGTTTCATCGCCTATAAGGTACGGCCGCAAATTGCTGGAGATCTTATAAAAATAATAATTACAAAAGCTACTATTCAGACTGTGTTAAGTGGAAAGTCAGGGAAATTAGTTGTTCCGCAAATTGACTACCTACTTAAACTGTCTGTATATTCATATCCCAACTATCATTCACTATAACGGCTATAAAATGGCTATAACACGGCAGATTGGTTTAGGCAATGGTATACGCTAAACGATGAAAAAGTATGCTAAACAGAAAGAAAAGTTGCCAAATTTAGCATAAAAAATGCTAAATTGGCAACACTGCGTGTGGCAACATTTTAATTAGTGTTAGCAGACTACAATAGTGTTACCATTACACAGGGCAGGCATTTAGAGCTGGCCAACGAAAGTTGATCCTAAAAACACGCGCGAATTTAATTTAAATGAAATTATAAAATTTCAATTATCAACACGAATTATCGCACTATGTTTAGGGACAAACTCTTGTATTTTTTTTAATTTCGCGCAGCTTTCGTTGGCCGCAGACTCTATTACTAAGTAGGTAACCATGTACCTATTCTGTGACGCGGTGAAAGATTCAGCTATTTTCAAAATCCACAACTTAAAAACCTTCCCGTTATTTACATAGTCATTTTGCATCTGAATTCTCCTGCTGCCCACAACATTGAAAACAAAAGCATCCACACAATCCGACAGGATGCCATCCAATCCACATCCCGCCGCATCCATTCATTTGTCTGTGGGTACTGCATCATGTAGGAGACTGGTCAGCCAGTCGGCCATAACTGTCAGATAACACGAATACACAGTTATTGAATTACTAGCCGCACAATAACAACCACTGCATGAGAGATATACAGAAGTTGCATCAGCCTTGTTTCTTTTCCCTGCCAGGGTTGCGGGAAAGTCCGAAAGGGATACCGGGACCTTGGCAACAGGCAACTGCAGGAACATGGGTGGGTTTTAGTCAGTAAAAGTCTGACACGCCCCCGCTCAGAGCAGGAGAAGTCATTTGAAGATCTCCAACCCTCAAGAAAAAAAAAAAGCCTTGTTTCTTTAACCGGGAGCGGTGATTGCGCGAGCGAATTTCGTTGGTGATATTTTTGCACCACGGTTTTAGACAGTAAAATCCATCAGAGCCTGACGCTGTACTTTTATGAAGAGTGTCAAACAATCTGTAGAATTTTGAATTACAACCATACAAAATCTTTGATCTATTGTCCTTCATACTCTGTTTATTTAGGGCAATATCGGTATTCTAACTATGTAATCAGGTTCACAGTCAGTCAGACAGTCTTCAGTTCAGTCAATTTCAGATATTTTAACGTGCTCTCACTCAAAGGTACCTATAGAGGGCCCAGGCCATAGGCCTGAAGGTCTCTGAAAATAATAATTGGTCACAAACTGACCGCAATAAGTGCGTTCGAACCGTGCAGTTTTTCCACTAGTGCCTACCTAAAACTAGTCAAATTTTAGATTCGATTTCGGAAAAAGAAAAGGTTCAATTAAAACCTACCACTGCAGTTGAAGAAGAATGCAGTTGTTGGTGAAGATCATGAAGTTGACATGTCTTCAGTTCTAGTCTCTAAACTCACAAGGTGAATCCACGACGATGATATTGAAACAACAATGAGTTCGCTGTCGTGCAGTGTTGTGTGTGGTCATGGTTCTAAGTAGAATTTTACAGAATATCACAACAGTTAAACACAAAATTGCCGAAAACCGAAAACAAAAACAAAATTCTGTCCACGGGTCTATAAATTGTTTATGTACGCATATTATTTAAAAACTAAGTACTTAAGATAAGACTGCTGTTAATCCAACGACCTCTCAATAAGTCTAGGTATCTGTAGGAAGGTGTTTACAAGAAGTTGAACACAACAGAGTGGATCTTCTTAGTAATCTATGTAGTGTAAGCACGTGGCACGAGAATTAATTGCTACGGAACCCCATGGCCTGACACGAGAACTCAATTTACAGATAAGAATTGCCTATTTACTGCGCCAAATGGGTTTAGGTGGAGCTTGCAACGTTGTGCCTATGTTATCGGATAATTATAGTACGCATTAATTAACCATTTTAGATTACGTCTCACAGGCCTCGATTAAAACCTTTTTTTAAAACCAGGGTTTCTAAAAATTACCAAAAAAATGCTAGGTGCCTTTGGTAGGTAATAAAAAAAAACTGGTATTTGAATAGAACTGTTTTAAGCTTCAATCTCGATCTCGTAGTTACACTATGTAAGGTTCTACCTTCATCTAACGACTGTAATTGATGTTTCAAATTGCACCACGCAGGCTTTTAAATCACCGTATAAATTGATATGGCAATTATCAAAATTTCTTTCACTTTGGTCCGTGCAGTCGTGCACCCAAGATAAAAATAATGTTTTGTGGTATAGCTAGAAAACCAGGTTCAAGGGTTGATTAAAATTTATTATTTTTTGCCGTACTATATAGGTAGGCGGTGGTTGTAGGTCGTCGGTTCAAACCCAGACAGGCGCTTTACCTTGTGGAAATTATTTCATCACTACTGCTCTCAAAACGTGAAGGAAAACATCTAGAGGAAACCGGCATGTCCTAGAACCAAAAATTCGAAGACATGTGACATCTACCAACCCGTACGCCCTGTACGGGTGCGTGGTGGATTACTGCCCAGTCCCTCTCGAAGAGAGGAGGCCTTGAGTCCCAGCAGAGGGAACATTATAGGCTGATTATTATTCTATTTAAGTAATTATGGTATTACATTTAATTAAGGCCTAGTCACCTAATAAGAATTTCCATTATGAAATGACTGTTATAGCTAAAAGAGTACCTAGAAGGGAGCATCTTTTCCCTCCAAGTAAACACGTGTATCTCTCAGTTATGTAGGTATATTATGTATGCAAATGGGATATTTATCTATTTCCGAAAAACTTAACGATATGGCCGACAATAATACATCACAAAGGTTTGTCTTACATAAGGTGTGACATATTGGGCTTTGATAGGAATTTCTTCGACACAGTTTAGTAATGACTGTTTATTTACGAACGTGTTACGTCACGGCTTGTTTGATTTTTATGGTACAATTTTATGGCGTTTTTGGAACAATGTCTTGGCCGTGTAAGCAGTTAGGAATAAGCAGTTAGGATGAATGTGAACGACTATTGCGTAGCATGGAAATCAATTCTCAATGCTGCTCGAAAATTATCGCACTTTTTTAAAACTTGTCTTAATTTAAGCAAGTTTTGGAAAATACTTGATAATGTTGATTTTTATTTATAACTAGCTGAACCGACAGAAGATGTCCTGTCCCCGTAATTCATATAAAATTCCCATAGAAAATGCACTTTCAGTTTTCTCGATTTTTCCAACTTTAAAATTTCAAATTTCTTTTAAATTTTTCCTTTCCATTAGAACCTGATTCGGACTGATCTGAATGATTAATTAAGAACATTTTAAAACAAAACTTTGCTAAATCGGACCAGCCGTTCTGAAGTGATGCGCTTACCAATTTAACGAGCAGCATTTGTTTTTTGTTTATGTAAATAATTATAGACTAGCTACAATAGTTAATTGATTCAGGCGCGACTTTGCAGAAATCCATTATAAAATACAATAGACGCAGATATATTTAGTAACCTATTCCGCTTGACTATTCTTCAAGAGTCATAAAAACCCTGTAAGAAATCGACACGTGTTTCACCTCTCAACGAAGCATCTTCAGGATGACGATTGACCAATTGCAAACCAGAACTATACTACTACTACAACAACAACTTACACTAACTTACTTACTTACAAACTACAACGTTTTACGATGGTTGACCAATCTGAGTTTTTGATCAGTTAGTCTGCCAAATGAATAATTTCATTCAGCGTACACAGGGTAGGCATCACTTATTCCATATCATTATATATATCATTTATTACTAGTAAAGTATTGTTTTATTGTGAATGTGAGGACTATGTGGATATTTATTTTTCGTTCTGTTAGTTTTAGCGAAGGTCTGGCAATTTGAGAAGTTTATGCGACCTACCCAAATGTCCTTTCTTTGGTATTGTTCGTCGAGTCGTTGAGCTCCTTAAGTTCTGAGTTGAGCTCCACTATTACTGACAAATGCTTGCACTGACTGGACAGGTCCACTCAAATCTGTGTGGTTCTTTCCTCAAAAGACCATTTCAGATCATTTCTCTTATCTACATGGTCCTCATATGGCCTGACCAAGATTATGTCTGGACTTTAAAGGAGACGGTGACCTCTGAGTTTGTTTCGGCCTTTCTTCTCAGAGTAGTCAGATAGGAAACGCCGACCTCATCTAGCTTATTTTTACAACTTTTTAATATGACGTGTAGAAGTGATTCCAATATCCTATTTACAGAATAAACAATTTCATTTCATTTCCTATCATTATTATTATACATACCTCTTATAAACTCACGCCTTCCCTGCCATGGTAGTAGGCAGAAACTATATAAAACTACAGAACGCCACTATTTCGATCCTGACATACCTACTCCATTATTATAAACCTCCCATATTCTAAGATAAGCCTCTCTACACCTCTCATCTTCTCGGCAGAGTGTAATATAAATGTTTATGCAAGTGCACATGCCGCGGGGTATGCCAGGATCATAAATATGAACTTGTAAGACGCATCGCCTGAGATAAACTAAGTTTTAATTAAGTTTTGCCAGCCGTAAATATTAAGCTTAATCGTATTCCAGAATTAGATAGCTGCTTGTTCATAAACATCAGTCTGTAGTCGTTGTATTTCAAAGCAAAAACCTCTTCTCATACACAGAAGAAACATGAATTTATCATCACGCTTCCTTGCTTCATTTGGCTATGTCATGTTTCCTCATAATATATTTTTTTAATGTATTGATGACCTTATACGGCCCAATATGTGTCGATATAAGAGGAAATAGGGTGGGTCTTTTTCTCCATACAAAAAGTCATAATTCGAGGTTCGGCTCTCGTCTATTTCCTCCTCCAATATTGGAGCAATTTGAAAGATATTTTATAAATTGAATAAGAAGGATATTTATTGTGTCCCTATGTTTTCCGTTTTACATACATTATCTGTAGAAGCACTAGACCCCTCAGAAAATGTTAAAAATTCCCGTTTAGACCGCTGTCATCAGAGGCCTATTGTACAAATTTGACAACTATAAATTAAAAAAGAAAAACGTATGGGCACAGTCAATATTATTCAAAATATAAAATATCTTTCAAATTGGTCCAATATTGGAGGAGGAAATAGACGAGAGCCTACCTCGAATTATGACTTTTTGTATGGAGAAAAAGACCGACTCTAGTTCCTCTTAAGGGGATGCTAAGGTAGCTCGCGAAATTCAAATTTTATCTGGTCCATGTCAGGTTCTATGTTGATCATAATTCGCACTATAACGTGGCCTTGAGTGGATAATCACTTTCTTGAGGGCAAGTTTTGAACCCGATACATTGAGAAGTTGGTCAGTTAGTAAATTGATCACACTTTGACAAAATGTACCGTGAACTTAAATTTTACTCACTGAAAAGTTTAATTCTAACTTTGGAAAACCATAATTATTTCCACAATGTGATTTTTATGCCTCTCAGTTTACATTTGCATCAATATGAAAATCTTTAAAAGTAAAATAAACCAAGTTACTGATAAATCGAACTGTACTACAGAAAAACTTAAATTCAGCTGAAGTGAACTACAAAAGCATTCAAACGTTTCGTAAGACAAACATAAGAAAGTACAAAATAACTCACAAAAGATCACCAAGTTCCACATATCAGAAGATCATCCACACACTTGCACTAAACCGTTCTATACAAAGTGTAACACCTCTATTTATAAAAAAAAAACAATATGTTCACTGGCACTGGTCGTGGCACTACTCTACGACGGGTGAATCAACAGTGTGAATGAAAAGCCGCCGCTCTCTCAGAGGTAGGTAGATGGTACTCCGCCCTACTATGTGGAACCTTGAAAATTATTAAGATAGTGCTTTATCGTGCTGCAATTGCCAGCACTTCTTTCAGTGAGCTATTTCGAAATTAATCGGGTATCTTCTGACACTCTAGGGAACATCCTGCACCTTAGGAACCTCTAGGGAATCTTCCAGATTAGACAAAGTGATATTCTATCAGCGATAACGATGATGGAAAAGGCAAATGTATAGGATTGTGTATGCTATCGAAAAGCTTATAAGTCAATCCTGTTGAAAGTCGTTGTAGAAATACGAAACGCTTTCGAAGCGATTGTCACTTGTCTAGGCCTTCTTGAGCTGGAGAATGAACCTATTCTGTATTAAGTACTAACTGTTGCCCGTGACTTCGTCTGCGTTCCAGGATGAAAAATAGCCTATGTCCTTCTCCAGGTCAGGGTCTACACATGTGCTAAATTTCATCTAAATCCGTTCAGGTGTTTTAGCGAAAGCGTAACAGACAAACAAACTCACTTTGGCATCTAAAATATTAGTTAGGATAATAAGATAGAAATGAAATGAAATGAAATGAAATGAAATTGTTTATTCTGTAAATAGGATATTGGAATCACTTTTACACGTCATATTAAAAAGTTGTAAAAATAAGCTAGATGAGGTCGGCGTTTCCTATCTGACTACTCTGAGAAGAAAGGCCGAAACAAACTCAGAGGTCACCGTCTCCTTTAAAGTCCAGACATAATCTTGGTCAGGCCATATGAGGACCATGTAGATAAGAGTCTGAAATGGTCTTTTGAGGAAAGAACCACACAGATTTGAGTGGACCTGTCCAGTCAGTGCAAGCATTTGTCAGTAATAGTGGAGCTCAACTCAGAACTAAAGGAGCTCAACGACTCGACGAACAATACCAAAGAAAGGACGTTTGGGTAGGTCGCATAAAGTTCTCAAATTGCCAGACCTTCGCTAAAACTAACAGAACGAAAAATAAATATCCACATAGTCCTCACATTCACAATAAAACAATACTTATAAGTAATCATCATGTCATTTTATATATAATATTCAATAATGTCAATTTGTATATAAAACTGGTAGGTATATTTTTATGGTTTTCCATAATATTCAAAATGTCACAATGCTTAGCAGAGCGAGCAGCTCAATCCCATGCATTTTTGTCTTCTAAATAATCTGTGATTTTATAGTACCCTTTTTTACAAAGTTTGGTTTTAATACAGCTTTTAAATCGTTTAATGGGTAAGTTTCGAATGTCAATGGGAAGTTTGTTATAAAAGCGTATACATTGACCCATGAACGAGTTGCCTACTCTGTGGAGACGAGTGCGATGTACAGCAAGATTGTGTTTATTCCTGGTATTTAAACTATGAATATCGGACATTTTCTTAAACTTTGATATGTTTTTGTGTACATACAATAGGTTTTCAAATATATATTGTGAGGCTACAGTCAAAATATCTATTTCTTTGAATTTTTCTCGAAGGGAATCTCTTACAAGCTTTTTATTAACTAAAAAGTACTAAATAAAACTGTCGTAAACATAGAACTTTAATATTTTCTTAAAACCTTGAGGCTTATATTCAAGTTAAGTGTAAGAAGGACATTTACGCCTCAAGCTTTTAAGAAAATATTAAAGTTCTATGTTTACGACAGTTCTATGTTTACGACAGTACTTTTTAGTTAATAAAAAACTTGTTTTAAAAAGATTTTTACTTATATTTTATTTTCTACTTTTTAGCATTAGGATTTGTTTATATATCTGTTCTATCATCTTCACAAATCCAAACAATTAGGTTTTCTCATGGCCACCTTCCGGCTCCATCATCAGGCCCTGAACACCACCTAGTGTCAAAGTACTAGTTAATACGTAACCAATGAGTCCAAACACGATGGTGCTATCTTGTTTGATTGAGGAGTTCCCAAGGCCACCTTCCGGCTCCATCATCAGACCCTGAACACTACTTAGTGTAAGTACTTGTTAATACATGACCAATGAGTCCAAACGCGATGGTGCTATCTTGTTTGATTGTGGTTTTCCCATGGCCACCTTCCGGCTCCATTATCAGGCCCTGAACACCACCTAGTGTCAAAGTACTAGTTAATACGTAACCAATGAGTCCAAACACGATGGTGCTATCTTGTTTGATTGAGGAGTTCCCATGCCCAACTTCCGACTCCATCATCAGACCAGCTCTTTGGTATAATTTTTCCAAAATGTCTCGGTAGTTGTATACGTATGCCAAGTTTCAGCTCAATCGGATGCCTGGAAGTGCTTGAAAAATTGATGACAAAAGGAGTAACCGGAACGAAATACGAACAGAGCAAGCTAATATAAAGCTTGTAATAAAAAGCACACAAAATTTACACAAATAGAAAAAAACGTTTCATTTCTTAATAAGTTGGTTAAGTTGGGAGGTATTTTACATTTTAATTTAATGCTGTTGCAACAAAAAATACACTTAGGAGATTTCATGCGCATACGCCTATAAATTAAAAACGATGAAAAACTGAATTTGTCGAAAAAAGATCAGTTAGGAGTAACTCCTAACTGATCTTTTTTCGAGAAATTCAGTAACTGTTATTGGCACTTCGCCGTCGTCAATATCCTTTTTCCTTTTTTTGCCATGCTATCTTGGGTTTGTTATAGTCTCATCCAGACCTTACCTGCGGTTCTTTGTAGGTCATCCAACAACCAGAAGATGAGTGGATCTCTCTCTATCATCCACCACCACAGAGGCGGCGGAAGGCATGGGCGGTGTGGGCGACCGCCTACGGCCTCGCGGTCCTAGGGGCCTCGCACCACGACGTTTTATTCATTACTTAAAAACAGTGAACGCGACGAATAAGTTTACTCTGCATAAAACGATATATATATTGACATGTTTTTATTTAGTTATCAACATTTGCTAGCGTTGCGTTGCTATAGTGGTGAATCCGCCGGCCAGAGCTGGGGATTTCCCATTCTGTTTGTTTACGTTACTTTCAACGGCTAGGAAGTCAATCAAAGTATCGGGTGCGGTCCGATTCTGGGGCCCCCAAATCTTAACAAATACTTTTTAATCAAATCCCAAACAAGGCGAAATGTTGTATGTTCAGTAAATAAAAGGCAGTATTTGTTGGGGGCCCCCTAAATATAAACGTAGAGTGATACAATTTTCGAGCTCGCTTCGCTCGCTCTTGCATCCTACATTCTCTTTTTCTCAGACTTTTCTGTAAAAGTCGACGAAGTGACTCCTATTTATGTATGAAGAAAACCTTACCTATCAGGGGCGAGGTCCTAAAATGTTTGAGCTCGCTACACTCGCTCTTAAATCCTATGTTCTCAAACTATTTCACGGTATGAGTCGACAAAGTAATTCCAATTTTTTATATAAATATTCAAATACTATCCAGAGGGCAACATTTTTTGACCTCGCTTCGCTCGCTCATGTATTCGTTTAATGATCCAACTTTTTCGTTTAAGTCAAAAGAAAACGTAACCTGTTTGAGCTAGTGTGCCAAAATTTTGAGCTCGCTTCACTCGCTCGTAAATTCTACGTTCTTCCTAGTTTTCAAAGTTTTATGTATGCAGAAACCGACCCCCCCTTATTTTGCCACCCCGGGCCCCCGACAGTCTTCAAGATTAGTCCGCCAATGCTTAGCTCGACTTATTATACCTAAAAATAATAATACGACAGTCTCAACTGTATTTTTTTGTCTTCTTGCTCCACCAGATGGCCTCGCGAAATGTACCTCGCCCACACTAAATTTAGATCTTGCGCCGCCACTGCACCACCATCATCACCTTCTTCTAAATCTCTGTCAGCAACCATGTTGGATGAAACTGACGTCTCGTATCCCGTGTTGGGGATAAAACTTAGGTTATTTATTATCATGACTTTTAAAGCAAGTTTCGCGTCTACGTATTATGGATTTATTATTCTCATATTGTTACTTTGTTCACAGCTTACAAGACACTATATTGTTCAGTATTATTTATGATCTATCGATTTGGCGGCAACGGATAAGCTCTTTAGTTTTTATAGTCGTTGCGAAGTTTTATTTACGAGTATTATGATAAATGAACGATTATGTTTGTTCTTATTCAATAATGTTACGTCGTACTAAAGTAGTAGCGTTATGGTTTCCTAACTAATATTATAAATGCGAAAGTGAGTGTGTTATTTTGTTTGTTACGCGTTCACGCTAAAACGCTGTTCAGCTGAACGGATTTGGATGGAATTTGGCACAGGGGTAGACAATGACCTGGAATAGGACCAAGGATACCTTTTATCCCGATATGTCCACGGGATCGAGACTTACGCGGGTGAAACCGCGGGGCGCAGCTAGTCACTCAGATTTTTACTGTTCGGTCCTTCTTTTAAAAATGATCGCTATTTTTATTTATTTAGCTATTATATTATAATTTTCGTTTTATGTATTTTCTTTCTTATTTATTTACATTTTTATAAAATCATAAAAAAAACATTTAAAAATATAAAAAATAGGAGCCCACCGGTCTAGGGAACAGGGTCCAAGCTACCGGTGGTCAGGGTTCCTGAGAGAGGAATCTCCTAACGATACACGCCGTGTCCAGGAGTACCGCTTTCTGGATCAAGCCCTTGATCCAGCCGCCTAACGAGAGCCTCCTCAGGTGTTGGACGAGGCTCTTGCCTATTATGCCATTGGCCGTTACGACTATCGGCACAATGATTGCTGTATCCACATGTCAACAACCTCG
The DNA here is from genome assembly GCA_947363905.1 of Lithophane semibrunnea. Classification (NCBI taxonomy): domain Eukaryota; kingdom Metazoa; phylum Arthropoda; class Insecta; order Lepidoptera; family Noctuidae; genus Lithophane; species Lithophane semibrunnea. The sequence goes on from OX376205.1 coordinate 11,832,732, forward strand.
CGTGGATGGGTGGGTCAAGATACTTAATCTGTTTATCTTTTTCAGCTTTCACGAGGTTCTCGTCATGCGGGACAGCAATATCAATAATCAGTGTGCGACGCTCTAATCGATCTATCACCACAATGTCTGGCTTATTGGCAACAATTGTCCTGTCAGTGATGATAGATAGATCCCAATATAATACATCGTGATATTGCCATTTTTGAGAACTGGGTCGGGCACATACCCATAGTACGCGGTACTTCAGATTCCACAAGACAGTATTTCAGAGCAAGTTGCTGGTGGATAATCCTGGCTACAAGGTTGTGCCTATGCAAGTACCTACTCTCCGTTAGCCAGACGAGAGCAGCCAGAAATAATGTGTCGGATTGATTCCCCCGGACGGTGGCGTGCCCGACAGATTGTATATTGTGAAGGACGGCACGATTGAGCCGTCCTTCACAATATACAATATTTCCAGTAGTTGCTCGTCATTTATAATTTTTATTATTAGCATTATTATAACTGGTATTCAGCTACATCTGGTTAGACTGGGAGCCGACCGCAACATAGTTGGGAAAAGGATAGGCAGATGATGATTATAATTTTTAACCAATGTTGCCCCACTGCTGGACAAAGGCCTTCCTTTCTCCTTTCTACTCCTGTCTTTCTTGAACTAGTCTGGAACAATCCAGTCTGTAGGCGAGACCAATCCTGTCAAGCTCGTCCCGCCATCTTCTCGTGGGTCTGCCTCGATGCCGCTGGACGTTTTCTTGGAGCTATTTTTAGCTAGTTACTATGAAAATGACTGAGTTTTTTTTTTATACTTTGGAAATTGGGACACAAAGAAATGCAAAAAATAGAGATAAACATCAGTGAAACTATTTTCCTTGTATCGATAACTCGATAAGTGTTAAACCCGTCATTGGAAACTTCGCTCTTTTGCAAATATTACCTACAACATCTTTTTTGGTACGTGTTTTTTCGTTATTACTATATTTTTATTTATTCGTTACAGAGACTCAATCATTAGAGAATTAATCTGCCTGCCTTTTCCCAACTATCTCGGGGTCGGCTTCCAGTCTGTAGCTGAATACTAGTATTTTACATGGATCGATCTGCCTATCTGATCTCAACCACCAAGTTATTGGGTAAGATGATCCCATGGTAAGACTAGTTGTCAGACTTTTGGGCTTCTGACTACCCGTAATGATTTTCAAAGATGTATGAATGAAAGCCGGGATTCGTTACAGAGAATTTTCCATCATATATCCCTAAAGTATATTGGTTTATCAGCACATACTGAGCACTTAACCCACACATTACTTAACTAGACAATGTAACGTTAAATAAAAACCTTTTGATATTGATTGTCATGTGAATGACGGTAAAAAACTCCGCTGTACCAATACCGACGTCTCATAATAATGCTAGAACTACACGGTTCATTTTAGCCTTAAAAACTGGATGAAACTACCAAATTGAATCGTGTAAACGTGCTTTTCAAGCATTGTCAATGTACATTTAATAAAACGGTCTAAGGATAAACAGTCTTATCGCACGCCATTTACAAAATCGGAACTAACGTCATCGCCATCTTGTTTTATCAATTCCCAATTTCCCAGCTAAAGAACTGGGAAGTGGTGAAGGGTGGGCGTTTTTGGGGTGTTATGTAATTTTGACGTTCGAAAAGTGCTGATTCTCAGCCTAGTTTGAATAATGACTTTTGATTTTGATTTGATACATTTTCACAAAATTTAATGTTTACTGACAGCGCCCTCCTGTAAATGTCATTCAAGGTTCCAAAACCTAGTTAACCTTGTATCGCTGTAACTTGGTCTCAGCTACTAGACTCAACCAGCTGCTACTCTACCATCAGGCACCCTGCTAAGTTGGGAGTATCCTACCCTACGCTTGCCGATTCGCGGTCTCATATCAAAGTGTATCTACTTCGCCCCTTTCAACCAAAATACATCCATTTTAGTTGAACCGTGTAACATAGTCTTTATGAACAAACATAATAATTGCACACTTAGTACTGTTAGATGTAATACTGTCGGTCGTATAGTGGTTCATATGTAATTTTATTACACATTGGACAATATGTGGAGCAGAAAGAAATATTCGCTATGTTAATTAGTTGTTTTCTTATGATTATTGAGTGCTTGACATGGATTTAGACGGTTTTATGTGGTGTTTGATCTAGTTATGGATCAAAGCTGTCTTTATTAATTATACTCAGTTGTATTTCCATGTCATCATCATCTGCCTAGCCTTTTCCCATCAGGGGTCGGCTTCCAGTCTAACCGGATGCATTTTACATGGAGCGACTGCCTATCTGACCTCCACAACCCAGTAACTGGGTAATACGATACCCCTTGGTAAGACTGGTTTTCAATTGTATTTCCATGTAGATAATAATTAATTAATGCAAGCATTAGTAACAGTGACACCAAAAAATAGTGTTTTTCACGTGACAAAATAAAATTTTGTATATAGATTACGATTATACGGTAGGAATCTATAGGCATGCCTTGAAACTAGCATAATGTACATGCATAGCTGCCAACGTAGATAGGTACAACGATAAAAAGTCTTGCCTCAGTCACATTTTTCAAAATATTATTCTAAGAAAAATCCTTCTCATTTTTCCTATCGTAACGGAACACGGTTTACTGTGAGTTAATATAAAGTAAATTAAATGTCGAGCAACATACACGCTACGACAGGTGTCTGAGAATATAGATATTGGATCCTTTACTATGAAATATGTAGTTACCAGGAAGAGGGCGCCGCCATTCACATGAGTTTATTGAAAATATTAGGTTTTGCCCGCGATTTCGTCCGCGCGTAAACCTAATTACCCGACTACGGCGAAGCTAAAAGGAGGGTTATGATTTTGACCGGTATGTATGTATGTTCATCTGTTCCCTCTTATATTATAAACGACTCATTACAATTTGACAAATGAGGTATCGTTGAAAGCGTTGAAAATGGCGCCCACTAGATGACATAAACTCATGAACTAAAAAACACAAATTAAAAATCCGGAGTCATACGTAATCTGTTCGATTTATTACCACGTGTGACTCCGGATTTTCAAATTCTCTCTGTCTTATTTAAACTTTTTTAGGTGATTGACTTTTATGTCGTAGTTGGGTTTTAGTTTTATAACTTTAATTTTTTTTAACCCTCAGGAATGTTTTTTTATCCCATTAGATAAAAAAAGTATTCTATTGTTAATTCGGTTCATAGTTTATCTGTGTGCCAATTGTCATCCGAATCCATACAGTCGTTAAAGCGTAATTGAATAACAAACATACAACTTTTACTTACCTATCGTGGGTTTCATAAAGTGGGATTTTTCTCGGAACAGTAAGCTGTAGGTCCTGAAATCGTGAACTGATTAAAAGATTCTGTTGGTTTTATACGGGATCATGGACTGGTTTTAGTTGGAAACGAATGTGAGTTACATTTGTAGAAGAAAATATTTTTATGTTCGAAGTGTGGAAAATGGATGCTGTGGCTTTTCTTTTTAAAAACAATGTTTTGCTTCAAAATGAAATAAACACCTTTTAAATTGTTTTTAAATAAATTAGGTACAATCAAATTAAAGGTAGTAGATCTCTTTGCCAATAACAAAGCTTAACTTGAAGATCGTCAAAAGGACAACATTCTACCAAAATGGCCTTAAGTAAATTTTAAATGGACCACTTCGTTATTGACCATTGCTTTAAATGTAATGATTATTATATGTACACAAACACATGCGATCTTACCACAAAAAACTCAGACACTTGTTCAACACATGTCTAATGTCAGTTTTATGTCAAACTCCATACAGGAATGTCGTGTTTAAAAGGTGTTTATGCTAAACAACTGATCTGCCAGGGTCGCGGGAAAGTCCAAAAGGAATACCGGGGCCCTTCATCTGTGAATCTCCTTACACTATGAACCAGACATTTAATAATCTGTATCATAAAAACCTTCACCATTTTATTCAATTATAGTATTCCTTCTAAAGGTATCAAAAATAAAAGAAGGAAAAAAGGAAGGAGCAGCTCGTGGCTAAGTAATAATAGCCGCACGGGTCGATCCATCAGGTTAAGCTACGCTTGCCGGGGCTGGTCCGTGGATGGGTTACCATCGTTACATATCGAGACTGCTCCGTGCATCGGAAAGCACGTTAAGCCGTTGGTCCCGGCTGTCATTTGTGGATCTTTGACAGCCGTTACGGATCGTCAGAAGCCCGAAAGTCTGACAACCAGTCTTGCCAAGGGGTATCGTATTACCCAGTTACTGGGTTGTGGAGGTCAGATAGGCAGTCGCTCCATGTAAAATACTGGTATTCAGCTGCATCCTGTTAGACTGGAAGCCGACCCCAACTTGGTTGGGAAAAGGCTAGGCAGATGATGAGTATTCCTTCTAAACAGAATTAGTTCAATTCTTATACGTACAGACATAAAAGACATGATTGAGTAATAAAACGCATATAATCGTGTTTCCGGCTCCATATTGACCATTAAGATGTGCACGAAACAATTCGGATCATTAAAATAAGTCAGCCGTAAAGATATAGCAAGTTATTGTCAGATTTTACTGCTCAGTTTCATGGTCCGACTGGGCTGGAGATAGAGGAAAACTTCCATTTTCTGAAGTTTGATGTCGGGGAAAAGTTTGGGGAAGTAGTGGAATTCTGAATTTAAAGTTTCTTGGTTAGCCGCTCCGCCGCGACTTTGCATTCGTCCAGGGGGGCCTAAAACGGCCACATTGGCAATTCCTCTAAAAGCAATTCATGTCCTGAATTTTCAGCTCTCATTAGCAATTCTTCTAATTTAACATAAAAGCAATTCATAATGTGTGGACCATTTTACGAATATGCATAGAAAACTGTCAAACGGATGAAATTATTTCGAATTATGAATCGCACGCAGATCATTTATGAATTGTCAGTTTGTGACATTTTACGATGATTCATAATATTTTCCTATATATATGATTCTGCCAAAGTGGCTGTTTAAAGCTCCCAGTTCTTTTTGAAAGAACATGGCCTTTCATACTTTGAAGGAAACTATCGTGGTTGGTTCTGGAATCAATAAGGAGTACATGAGCGGAGTTTATCCTGAATTTCAGCGAAGTTAGCGCTACATATATAAGCATAACATTGGGTAAGAGCAGTAAGTTGTACTTCAAACTTTTAAAGTTCCTACTGAATGATATGACACAGGCCTAGAGGTTTTTCAGCAGTCACGCACGTAAATCAGAAACTCCTCATTTATGACATAGTGCCTATATGGATACCTACCTAGTACCTAGGTACTGGCATATTAAGCGATCCATAATCAGTGTATTTTATCTAACAATCTAAAATGTATACGATTGTTCAATAAAGGGGTAGGATTTCTTTGCAAAACATGTAGTTAATGGTTCTAGAATAGAAAGAAAGAAAATACGTTTATTTGTGGCAAACATCATCTGCCTAGCCTTTTCCCAACTATATTGGGGTCGGCTTCCAGTCTAACCGGATGCAGCTGAATACCATTGTTTTACATGGAGCGACTGCCTATCTGACCTCCACAACCCAGTAACTGGGTAATACGATACCCCTTGGTAAGACAGGTAAGACTGGTTGTCAGACTTTCGGGCTTCTAACGACCCGTAACGACTGTCAAAGATCCACAAATGACAGCCGGGACCAACGGCTTAACGTGCTTTCCGAGCCACGGAGGAGTCTCGATATGTAAAGATGGTCACCCATCCACGGACCAACCCCGGCAAGCGTTGCTTAACCTGATGGATCGATCCATGCGGCTGTTTTTACTTAATCACGAGCTCCTCAACACGCTCACGAGTTTATTCGCGGCAAATTGACGCTAAAAAGAACAAATACACGAAAAATAACAAATTGAGGGAAAATATGCGTCACATTCACGCAAAACGGCCATCGCTCAGCATAATGCTGTGACCCTATACGAGACAGAGCCCCAGCGCTGGTTTTCAGTGATAGCCGGCGTTGACGTGATGACGTCAATCGGTGCAGCATAAAATAAATTAAAAATAACAAAATAAAAAAATTAAAATATTAATACAATAAAACTAAATGTTTAAATATAATATTTAAAGTGGCAATCAGTTCCCCTTATCGAACTGACAATCTAGAAAAGTCTAAACCGACTACAAAACCTTACAAAACATAGATTTTCCTTCAGTTGTCAGGTAAAAATATTTACAACATCCCAGCTTCACAAAGCACAAGTAAGATTAGATAGGTAGACCGTTTGCTAATCCAACGGCGCCCTAGATATTGGTGTCAGTATTGATCAATACGTGCACCTATCTGTGTGCACACAGCCGTGTATTCGTCGCATAAGGTTTTTGTAGTGTGTTGTGTTTTGTTTGCAAAATGGCATATTTTTAAATTGGTTTATGTAGAGCAGTTTGCTGCATGCCTGTCTACTTATTTATTGCAACGCTTTTTAAACTTACTGGGTTTAGAAACCCGAGTTGGTTATGCATCTACATAAAGACATTTTGGTCTGTCTGTGTCAGTTGTTTTATTGGAATAGGCAACTAACTATGATGTATGTTCCAATTATATTAGCTTCATTCATTTACTTTTGCATGCTAGTTTTAGCGACTTGTTATAGAAACTGTTAAAAACACGACCATCTGTAATGTACTACAATTCTTGCAAAAAAAAAAAACATTTCGTTTCAACTACAGCTGTTGCATAGGCTATTGTTTTCGTATTCACGAATCGTAATACGAGTTTCATAACGAAAATTGTTTAGTATGACGGGTGGAATCACCCCCTTGACGGTTGCAGGTGACTACCTTCAGAGTCTTAAGATAATCCTATAAGCTCCTATTACGATATCAAATGATCGAGAAGTCTGCTGTAGGCTTTGCTAGTATAAGCATAATCAGCGTCGGTCTTGGACCCAAAAAACTACCGGGATTTTTTAATTTTTTTGACTTCACGTAGAAAAAGCAAAAAGCTTTTTATCTGGCAAATACAAAAAAATAGGGTGGAATGTAGGTAATCAGAGGAAAAGTTACAACAATAATAAAATATTATCCACTTACGAGTTTGCCAGTAAACACTTTATTGACATGAAATCAAATAATTAATCGCGGTACGGTAGGTGTTGTCCATCTGTACCGAGGCTTTTAGCACATTGTATGGAACAGCAGATTTTTTTTTCGCGATTTCAAAGTTGGTCCCATAGAAAAAGTTATTCAAAATGATGGGTAAGTCCCTGTTAGCTACTGTGTTTTGGTACTGTTATTTGAGGTTCGAAATAAAATAATAATTATCTCACTAATCACGGTTTTGCACTATGGACCGGTTGAATGTTGTGAGAGGATGGGTAGTTGCAATAAATTTTGCTTTGTCATAAATATCACAGTATTAGGCTTACCAATCAACCATGACTTAGTGGGACTTGTGTTTAAAAGAATTAGCTGAGGATTTAACTTTTCATTACTGTAAAATACTTTACACTATACGGGGTGTTACGGTAAACATCGTTATCCTTGTAACCAGTGGTTTGGTGTCATTTATAGAACGTAAAATTAATGGAAAATTACAACTTTTTTTTTTTAATTACCTTTAAACCCCCGACGGAAAAAGAGGGGTATTATAAGTTTAACGTGTGAATCTGTGTATCTGTGTGTCTGTGTATCTGTGTATCTGTGTGTCTGTCTGCGCCATCGTAGCTGCCAAACGGCTGAACCGATTTTGATTATTTTGGTTTTGTTTGAAAGGTGAGGAAGGAATAATGAATGTATGCGGTTGTAGAAAGGATAGCTGTTAACTTCCTATTTTCATTAGCCGTCCCCCGACACGACGACGCTTGGATCAACTGTTGTGTTAAACTTAAAGGGCCATTAAATATTATTTTTTTACTTTTTAGATGCTTTGTTTTTGTCGGGGGTTTTTTAAATTTTAAATTTATTTTTTTACCACAAGAGTATTTCACCCAATGCGCTAGGGCAACGAATTTGCGTCTCAACACAGGTGGGGGGCGTGAGACGTGACTGCTGACCGGCTGCGAGCGCGACCCCTCCCTCAGTCAGCTGTTTCGATATCAAGCACGGTGTCTTTTAATGAAAATAAGGTTTTTTTTTGTTGTTACTCGGTCATTTATTTTTATAATTAAGACCCATGGTTTGAATGACTACGGTGTTTACTCTTACATCCTGTATATAACAATACCGCTAAACTTCGCACGCGGCTACCAAGTAATATTCTGGTTTATGAGACGTGAGAGTCTGATATCAAATCTCGAGACATATCCCACTAGGTCCCAGGAGGAATTATGAGTTTACTGCAACAATGGCAGCTTGCTTTGAATTCAGGAACAGTGCTTCTAACTAAACATACTGGGATTCAAACTATTTACTATACGAATAGTGGTGTTAGAAGGGTGTTTGAGAAGTCCTCCTGCGGGGCGAGTACGGCCTTCAGCCTTGTGAAGGTTTAGTCATAATTATAAAATGTGTGACTCGAGGCATGTCACAGTAGGTGCGCGCCCTTCCTGATGTAGGTAATAACGAGGTTATTTGTTGTTGATTCCAGTTGTTGGTTGTGCAGAATAAACAATTTTTCTTTCTTTTCTTTCTTTCAGAATTTTACACAAAAAACCCTATCCTAAGTAGGTATTTACCTACTATTTTCAATTATTCTCTTCTATTATACTCTCTTCAATTATACTCTCATCTTCTATTATACTCTCAGACCGTCTAACTTTTCATCTTTATTTTTATTTACTACGTTTATGGTTACCAATCGTTTCTTTTTGCTTACCCCTTCGAGAAATACAGGCGTGGTGTTATTGCGTTTGTGTCTATGTTTTGTTTGACTCTATTTTCCACTAATAAGGAATCCGTCTTGTAGGTACCTAAGTAGCTATTGTTGGAAGGTAAAGCGAAGGAGGAGTGTTTTGGAAAATTCACGAGAAAACTGCACAATACGAGAAAAACTTATTTATAGGACACAATAGCAGTGTATGAATATGTGAGTTTTCAACATAGTACAATGGACGACTCTCGATGAATTGGAGACTATATTTATTGTTTTTAAAATATGCAGAAGGTTTACACCGCCCTTTTATCTGAAAGTAGAGTTTATCCCTTAAGTCAGCAGAAGCTAAAATATTATTATAAGAACAGCTCATCCAAACTAATATTATTAATGTGAAAGTAACTGTCTGTCTGTCTGATACCTTTAAAGTCTTAGCGGCTGAACGGAATTCGATGTAAATTGGCACATATGTAGGTAGACATTTGTTACGACAATTTTATCCCGTGTTCAGTCACATCGGTAGTGGAATTGACTGACCAAGCACTGGAAGAACTGAAGTTTCCACACGAACAGTACCTAACTAAAATGGTAACAGAGATTTCGTTCAATATAATCATCATTTTTTTTTATTTATTTCAAATAGGCACATTAAAGGCACTTTTGAACTTCAAAAACAAAAAAAATAGAACTAATTCTAGTTGCCCCTTCCAAAAGGTAGTTTTTGTATTGAGAAGAATGGGCAAGAAACTCCAACATTAATTACTCTTTAAAACAATTTTTGGACAATATTTTGTATACATCAATTATAAAATACAATTTGAAGACGATGCACCTAGAATACGATTACTGTACCACAATAGGTAAAAATAATTTAAAATGGAGCAAGGACATAGTTATATGGTGCTCACATATTTACATCATCAATGTCGTTCAGTGGAAAGACGTCCACAGCTGGACACTGGTCCGTTGCTTCCCAACATCTAGCAGATTCCCTAGACCTTTTGCACTATCTGCGAATTTCAAGAACTGGGTCTTCTGGGTCTCTTTTCATTTTGTTTGTATAAAATATTCATATATTTTTTACTTATTTGGAACAAAAGGGCCGGAATTAAAACCGATTTTCCATATTTGTATATCGTTCCCAGAAAACTGGGCTGCATTTTACAGATTATTGTTTTGTTCCAAAGCTTGACGTGTGGTCCTGAAATTGTTGAAGAATATTTTATTGCGTTTTTGAGAGGAATTAAATGAATCCTATTTATATTTCGGTGTGTTTGAAATAACATTAGGTCCCCTATCTATGAAATTGGTGTTTTGTATGGGGAATTTTAAAGAAGTTGCATTTTTCATACTAACGTTTTCTTAATTTTTATAAGAACCATGAACACTACTGTTTTAAAACTTTTATGCACTACTGTTTAAAAACTAAGATAACGTATGCCACTTAGATTAAGCGACAAAAATAAAATTGGCTAAGTTAAAAAAAAAAATAGTGGTCATTTCTGCTAACAAAATGAGGAGTAATTATTAAGGTATTTTTTATGTAAAAAAAAAGCTATAAGTAATAAGGTTTTTTACTATTGGAACTACCAATAGTAAAAAACCTTATTACTTATAGCTTTTTTTTTACATTATATCCATTTACCATCATAGACAACTGTCTATGATGGTAATTATTCGATATAATACCAAGCAATTGATGAATATTTTAAATCATAGAAGTGACGAGGTTCAGGACGCCAATTTCATAGGTGGGGACCCAATATTTGGTTGGTCAACAGGTTGCATCAAATCCAATGCTAATTGATTGAAACAAGGATGAATGAAAGGCGACTAACAAAATGTATATACAAGGCAGATGTTAGTGGACACACCGGGACAGCCCAAGGAGGACATAATTACAGTAACCTCGTTGGTGAGGTTCTTTAGAAAGGTTTGATTGTACCTAGTATTCGCAACCGGCGTGGCGAGCGTGTATGACCACATAATGTTAATGAAGCAAAAGGAGTTTGTATAGATCGTAGCAGGTGGTGTTCTGTATCTTCTGCCTACCCCCAAGGAAAGAAGCCGTAAGAAACTTACCGTGAGTGAAACTTACCAAAGCCCACACAAGGAAATTAGAGATATGTCACAACGCCATGGAGAGGAGTATGTTGGGGAAGAAGAAATCTGACAGGATGAGAAAAACTACAATAAAGGAACATACCAGATTAAAAGACGTCACATCAACAGTCAGAAAGCTAAAATGGAAATGGACAGGACACATAATTAGAGGAATAGACAAATGGAGCAAAACAATTGTCCATTGATATCTTAAAAATAAAATAAGGAAACGAGGCAGACCATTTAAGCGCTGGGATGATGAAATCAAGGCATTGGCAGGAAGTTTGTGGACTAGGACGGCCAGGAATAGGAACAAGTGGAGACAACTAGAAAGGCCTTTGCCAAAGGGCAAACAGACTAGAGAGTAGAATCATAGGTTAAGCAAAATTCTGATTCTGATTCTTCGGAATTCAAAATGAAAATTCTGAATAAAGGCTTAATTACTGTGTGAGATAAGAGTTCTTTAGCAGATTGCCGTCTGCTCTCATCACCAACTTTTCCTCCATATCAAAAGTTAATTTGTACTATTTGTATTTCAATGCTAGCTTGCTCCTCAGCAAGAACACAAGTTCAGATAAAATGATTTATATTGCCTTCTATATCACCCGACATACCGACTACGTGTAATCCTATTGTATGTTAATACAATTAATTCTATCCCCTTTTTGCGTTTACTATGTAAAACAGCTGAGTTATCCACACCGTGCGAACTAATTTATAGTAAAATGACATACATAAATCAGATTGTGAGAAAATGATAACATTTACGGCTCATATTCTTGATATTTCAATGGTGTGATGAAAGATCCAATGGGTTTTTGTTTCGCGTTTGTTTTATTTTACTGTTGCTGTGATTTATGAGGAGTAAAACGGATCTTACTGATCTACTCTAATGAATAATGAATGTTACTGGTAGCTGTGACATACTTATAAATATTTGGATTCTGGTCTGTAATAGTCCATTTTTAGTTGAATGTGGTCTCACGTTCAAGTAATAGTTTTATCTGAACACCAAAGCATCTTGGTTGAGTTATGTACATGGATCGATTGATTAAAAAAAAACAGTGCACACAAGAGCACATTTAAATTATAACAAATTACTTACGTTTTTTTTAATGATTACTTATCTATACTTAATATTATAAAGCTGAAGAGTTTGTTTGTTTGTTTGAACGCGCTAATCTCAGGAACTACTGATTGGAATTGAAAAATTCTTTTTGTGTTGGATAGTCCATTTATCGAAGAAGGCTATAGGCTATATAATATCACGCTACGACCAATAGGAGCGGAGCATAAATGAAATATGTTGCAAAAACGGGAAAAAATATTCCTTTTTGAGAGCTTCTATTGCGTGCGCTGCGTAAACGGTTTATGTTTCGTAAATATCATGTATGATGGATGTTCCTCTTTAAAAATTCTAAAAAAAAGTCCGGGACAGCATATGTCTATCTTTTAAGATTGACTCACTATAACCTTTTTTATGGTAATCAAATTTGTTCGAAATTAATGCATTAGTTGCGAAGGAGTTTTATCAAAATAATATTAATTCTTATTCAAATAAATAGTTTTTACATCAAGGGTATTTATGTAGCAGTAAAATACTTTTTAATTCATTCGAATCGAACATTTAATTTCGAAGTTATCACGAATATGAAAATGCAATACGCGAACCGTTCGACGCCGGCGCCGCCCCGCCGCGACGTTCCCTACTCTAGAGAAGAGAGGAGAGGATGGGCACACGGGTAGATAATGACCTGGAATAGGACATAAGATAAGTTTTATCCCTATAATCCCACGGGATCGAGACTTACGCGGGTGAAACCGCGGGGCACAGCTAGTAATTATATAAAAGCAAGATGCCAATAAAAAAAAACATACCTCCTTTCTGATTTCATATTTCTATGATTTATATGAGTAAATACTGTTATCTTCTTGTATCCACGTGTTTCTGTGACAAATAATAGGTTTATTTGTCACAGAAACACGTGCATTTTTTATTTCTTTCTTTTTCTTTCTTTAGCTAGGTACTTATAGAAATGGAGTGACATTATGACAAACTTCAAACCAAATAACGAATCAAGGTGCGGTGTGCGTCTCAAGGTTGCAAGGTTGTAGGTGACGTCCACGTTCACAAAAAGACCACGATTATAAGGTTTATTTGTTGCCAAAGAGTATTCAGGCTGTTTTGGTAAAACGAAGACCCCCTATAACTTGGGACTGAAACATAACTGGCGAAATGTGGGTGTAATAATACACCTCTGCATAACCCTTCGGGGAATACAAGCGTGATGTTATTTTATGTATTTTGTCGTCCTCTGTTTAATTTTGAAGGCCCATTCAAAGCAAAATAACAGTTTGGTATATGATCGCCTTTATTTAATATTATTGGATTGATTGAAATGATATTTTCCCAAGAAGTCTTTGTCTCAACATTGTTGCTATAGTTGCATTGCATTGTTAGGACAGGATCACGTGTTTTATAGCAAAAAGTTGTCGTATCTCGCTCGTGCAAGTGTGCCATAAAATTGATGGTCAGTTCGTTTTATGGCTGCAGCCAGAATTGAAAGACAAGGCGAGAAAACATGAAGAAAATGTAACATAATATAACGGTTGTACTCCCCCAAGAGCTGGGCAGAGGGGCATAGTAACTATACACTTAAATTTCGCCAGTTATTTCACAGGTTGACCCTGTGTCTAAAAGGGGCGAGCCTATTGCAACTTACCGTCTTTGAGACTCTGGATTGCCACTGACAATATCTCGATTAAAAAACACAAAAATACTGCAAGGTCTGCGCATCGAACCCTAAACACCTCAGCAGCCGACCAACCGCTAGCTAAATCAACGAGCCAGCTAGACTACCAACGGATTAGTCAAAACTCACGAAGGAAATGCAGGGTGTCAGGGTAAACGTCGTTGTCACTCAAATCATGAGTAGTGGACTTAAATATAAAAATAAATGACCGAATAACAACAAAAAAAAAACGTTATTTTCATTAACAGATTTTAAAAAGTTTCTATTCGGCACCGTGCTCAGTAACGAAACAGCTGACTGACTGAGGGAGGGGTCGCGCTCGCGGCCGGTCAGGTCACGTCCCGCGCCCCCCACTTCTTTTGAGACGCAAGTTCGTTGCCCTAGCGCTTAAGGTGAAAGGGTGAAATAATCTTGTGGGGAAATGTAATTAAAAACAAAAAAAAGTCGTAATTTTCCATTGATTTTACGTTCTATAAAATGATACCAAACCACTGGTTTCAAGGATAACGGTGTTTACCCTACCACCCTGTATAAAATTTCTTATAGTCATATTTAGGTTTATTTATTTAGTTCAGGAATGTTGGTGTATGAATTCCAAAGTCCATGCACTTTGATACTTTTAAATTCATTGCTTGACGGTAGAAATAAGTACCTAAGGCAAACTCCAGGAGGAGCTCGACTACATTTTAGCACTACAGCGAATGACTCACAGAATTCCCTTGAGCGTAGTTTTCTTCTTAGAGTTAGTATTACAGGATATATGTAGGTAGTCGTTTCTGGTAAGTCTGGGAGTAGATAAATAAAATGAAATGGTTATTAAAGGTAATTAGGCATTGGGTATGAATAACAGCTGCATGAACCTACCAGTTGGTTTATAATATAGCAAGGGAAAAATTTCTTCTGATACAGAAAAACCGGCCAAGTGCGAGTCGGACTCGCGCACGGAGAGTTCCGTACCATTATCTATAAAAACGGCAAAAATAGTCACGTTTGTTGTATGGGAGCCCCCTTGAATTTATTTTATTCCGTTTTTTAGTTTTTGTTGTTATAGCGGCAACAGAAATACATCATCTGTGAAAATTTCAATTGTCTAACTATCACGGTTCATGAGATACAGCCTGGTGACAGACAGACAGACAGCGGAGTCTTAGTAATAGGGTCCCATTTTACCCTTTGGGTACGGAACCCTAAAACGCAGGAACATTGGTGTAATCACCAATGTCCCCTTTGTCACTGGTTTGGTGGTTTATTTAATCATGTTTTCTTTTACCGTAGGTATATCAATGTAGTCCAAGATAATTTTAGAAAGTGTATATTTTCATTATGAATTAAAAAAAAGAAACAAAATATCACACGTTTTATTTTTATTAATAGAATTATTAGGTCACACAACACATTTGTCTTCTACATTATAAAATCGGCTGACTACTGAATTTGAGACCGTTTGCCGCCGGTGTTATAAAATTATTAAGTAAAACTAAAAAAGAAAGAAAGCAGTACCTACGATTAGCAGCCTTTAATGTTCCCACTGCTGGGACACAGGCCTCCTCTCTTCGAGAGGGAGTGGGCTGTATTCTAGCACGCGGGCCCAGTGCGGAATGGTAGATGTCGTATGTCTTCGAATTTTTGGTTCTAGGACATGCTGGTTTCCTCACGATGTTTTCCTTCACCGTTTTGAGAGTAGTTGTGATGAAGTTATTTACATAAAGTAAAGCACCCGGCTGGGTTCGAACTCACCAACGTAGGTATTCGTAAGCCACCATTGACGAGAAAAAATTGTGTAAAAATAAAATCTGCTTGAATTTGATTCTTCAATGTATGTATCCAATTATATCGTTCAATTTAACGTTTAAATTATTATCATGTGGACGTTCCTAGTTCATTGAAATATTGAAAACCTTTCAAGTTGCATTGAGTGTTATCGAATTATTTTCAGATATTATTATAACCAGTGATCGGAATAGGTAGAGTTAATGTGCCTAAAGTTCAAAGAAGAGACAAAAAAAGTGGAGACTTCCTTACGACTAAAATATTTTTTCGGGACTAATGTCGGGATTTCGGGACATCTCTTAAGTACATTTAATATAAATGCTAAAGGTGTGGAGTAAAATTAGATGTCATTAACTAAAATTCAAACTAACACCTCGACTTCAGTTGCAAAATAATACTAATACTTTTTTATTTTCATTTGCTAATTAAAAAATCAAATAATGAAAATTTCGTCCTCCTTTATAAAAGCCATAAACCCCTAATACTTAACATGTAGGTAATTTTTTTTTCATATATTAAAAGATTTTTTTTTATAAAATCCATATGAAACATGTCGACGCGGCGCCTCTGGCTCAAAAAAAAATCACGGGGTAGGGCAAACAAGTAGGTACTAAGTGGAGTCAAATTAAATTTTAGATGTGTCAAAATAGTTTTTAAATTTAGAGATTTTTTTGGCAGAATAGCTTTAAGATAGTAAAGAGTAAGGAATTTAAGTAAGAGTTTTGTTACTTTAGTTCGGTCAAGTTCGGTGGAAGTACAAGAGAATCGGTAGAGAGTGGCATTTGCTCTGGTAATCAAACTGCATGGTAAGTTTCTGAATTTTACATGACTTTTAAGACATTCTAAACATTAAACTATTCTTGACTAATTTTCCCAATTCAAACAATTTTATTCATCAATTTATGGAATTTTATTTAAACAATGTTTTATTTTTTAGTCCGGTCTGGGCTCATATGTTGTACTATAAGTGAAATTGATTTTTTTTTACCTTTACCTGGTTAGTTATATAAAAATGAGTACTGTTATGTACATAACATTAGCTTCCGCGCTTACTTACATCGTTTAAACGAAGATTAGGAGATTATCTTTATTTTTTTTAAACAATAAATATCGTGCGTACTCTTTTTTTTAACAGAAACAGTAAATGAGTTCAATAATTGTTTTACTTTATTAATTTTGGCTGTACTTAAGTAATGTTCCGAAACCCGGAACATCAGTCCCGAAAAAATATTTCGTCGTAAGGCGTCTTCACTTTGTCTCTGTTCTTTTTCGAACTTTAGGTAGATTAGCTCTACCTATTCCGATCACTGATTATAACAAACCACGTAAATTAACAATTTCTCACTACGTTCCCTAAAACACACATCCCATCACGTGTATTATGTAAATAAATGCTAATTAATTTACTGATAAATCAAATCTCTTGATATTCTCGTCTACGGTGACACAATTTGCTGACACTGTCGTAAATTTTGATGACGTAATTGATTCCGGTATTAGGGCAAAAGTCTCTTTAATTATGCATAAGTAAGTAGGTAGGTATGTGAGACGTAGAAAGTGGGATGACACTGATCTTATTGTGACGTAATAAGTTATTAGGTACATTTCGATTCAAACTTGATGGCGGCTCGGAAGTTAGCTTTTCGCTGCGAAATAGGTACCCCTCACCCCCGCTGACACATGAAATTGTTACTGCGCAGCGACTCGCCTCATGTTCCGAGCCGCCACGAACTGTATCTTGTTCGTTGGTAGGGTTAGTACCTAAGATCTACCCCTTAATTTTTGTGCTCATTTATTGTTTTTTTACACTATTGACTTGTTGAGAAGTCGTGGCCTGAGTCTGAGGTCCTGAGTTTGATATCCAGGTAGGCCACAGGTTTAGATTTTTCCTGAACGAATTTTTCAATACAGCTTGTAAACTGGATTTGAGCCCAGTAAGTTGATGGCAATAAGTTCGCCTTAGTTGCGAAATATGGGTGCACTATAGGTACACCTCTGCCAAACCCAGTCAGTTTGAAATACCTAAGCATAATTATGCAAGTAAAAATGTACAATCCTGAGGGACTAACTTCGGGTATATTTATAATTTACCTTCATCCCTAACTTATCTTATTGTGGTCTTCAAACTGCCTGCCGACCAAGTTGTTAAAGGGCTATTCTCCTAAAATGGTTCATTGTGGTCTATAGGGAGGACCCGTGTTTAGTAGTGGACATTTGTGGCCTGCCCCCGATTAGGTAGGGTCCACTTTGCAGAAGTATGGTCGTGAAATTATTACTAACAATAATCGTCTGTAAACAGTCGGTGTTAGAAAAAGTTAGGCTTTGCCAAGCTTCGTTTATATCAGTCATGCCTGTGTTAGTCTCTTTGGAGGCTCGATGAATCATGTTTATTTACGACTAACTTCATCTGCGTGAAATTTCTTGTTTTTTAACATAAAATAAATATATCCTATAGCTGGGCCCCTACCTCGTTACTTCGTTTTTGCTTAGCATTCATTCTGACTTTTTGTCATTTTACGTATAATCTGAAGAATGTAGTGTTCCCACTGTTGGGACTCAGGCCTCCTCTTTTTGAGTGGCATGGGCCGTAATCCACCTCGCGGGCCCAGTACGGGTTGATAGATGTCACATGTCTTCAATTTTTTGGTTGTAGGACATGGTTCTTGGACTAGATTTCCGCACGATGTCGTCCTTCACCGTTTTGAACATAGGGTGATGGAATACATAAAGTAAAGCGCCTGACTGGGTTCAAATGTAAGTAAGTCGCGGCGTTAGCACTGGGCCACCATTGCTCTCGAAGAATTGGGATGTCAAATTCAAAAATATTTTTTGAAATCTGACTGCTAGTTCCAGACTTTAGCGCGTTCAAACTAACAACCAAGCAAAATCTTCAGCTTTCAAATCTAGTCTCTAATATTGTAAAACCTTTCACAGGACATTTAAATAATTTGTCTCAAGCCAAGTTTCAAGATCCAAATAAAACAACAAACAATTGAAACATTCAATTTATTGTCCTACGCAAATAGCACCAGGCTACACCTTCAGCTCTGACAAACCCAGCTTTTTTATACAACTTACATGCGTTATAATTATCTTCCAAGCAGTAGGCAGACACTATCTTACCATCTTTTATCAACACATTACTGACCAATTTCAGTAGCAGCTCTGCATACCCTTTCTGCCTATGTTCCTAAAATGATATTTATTTTTGTAAATTGGTTCAGTCTTAAAATATTTTTTTTATGGAATTAATAATTAACAAAAAAAAAAACTAAAACTAAAAGGACTTACTAATAGATATAAAAACAAAGGGGCGTCAGGCGTCGAAGTATTCGTCCGCATCGCTGTCATCCGGAAACGTGCCCAGAAGACTGGCAGCATTGCCACGTTGAATGGCAATGCTAATTCTTTGGCCAAAGAACAAGCCAGCCCTCTGGTCACGTGAAGTATCGACCAGTCGGTGAGAAATTTCCTTAAAAAGGAGACGCGCACTCGGGCCCCATGACCCGAGCGTTTCGACCCCAAACGGCTCAAAACTGTAGTTGCCCACAAGGTTACAGTATTTGCGCCGCTTGAGGGTCTCAGCAGCCGCAGCAGCGGCGCCAGCACGGCCCGCCGTGCTAGGAACATGGGATGGCGCAAGGGTGTCGACACACGTTGCGTCCCACACCATAGGCCTACCTACCTTCCAAGGCAGCAACTTCATGCCATCTGGTCTCTTCCCATCGTCACGTACCAAGCCGTTTGGTTCTAATACCGCTGGTACGCCGGCGGTGACAAAAGGGCTCGGCGAATAATATCGTTGATATTAATTGGTTCATAAAAACACCAAAAATAAATAATGTCTAAAATAACATGAGGTCGGAATTTCTCATCCGACTACTCTGAGAAAAAGACTGAATCAAACTCAGAAGTCAGTCTCTTTTAAAGTCTATACATAATCTTGGTCAGGCCATATGAGGACCATGCAGATCAGCGTCTGAGTTTGGTCTGAGGAAAGAACCACACAGATTTTTGTGTGGACTTTTCCAGTCAGTGCACGCAATTTGTCAGTAATCGTGTAGCTCAACTCAGAACTTAAGGAGTTCGACTCAACGAACAATACCAAAGAAGGGACATTTGGGAGGCCGCTTATGATACTCAAACTAAGATATTAAAAAAATAAAAGACAATCCTAATTATAGAATAAGAATACCCTTATAACTCAAAAAAACATTCCCACTTATTATAGTCCTCACATTCACAGTTATTAAAATAATAAAATATTACTTCATAAATTAAATATACTTTACTAACCTTGACCGTGTACATATGTAATAAGTTCCCTGATTCGTTGATAAGAAGCCAGCAGATTAAGTTATTGTTTAGAAAAAGGCCGTAGCCATACTTGTTGTCTATGAGGAGTTCGAAGTACGTAGGTGATGAGGGGTAGCGGTGCGGCCATGTGGAGTCGATTATGTCCAGATATTTCTTTGTTAGAAGCTTGACGGTCATGTCCGCTGGTAAGCTGTAAAGAAACAAAGTTAATTTGTATAGCATAATCAGCCTAATGTTCCCACTGCTGGGACTCAGGCCTCCTCTCTGTGAGAGGCATGGGCCGTAATCCGCCACGTGGGCCCAGTGTAGGTTGGTAGATGTCATATGTCTCCGTTTTGTTGGTTCTAGATCATTCTGGTTTCCTCACGATGTTTTCCTTCACCGTTTTTTAAGCAAGTGATAATTAATACAATACGCACATGAATCCAAAAAGTCAGAGGTGCGTGGCTTGGGTTCGAACTCGAGAACTATATTTTGTGGAATAAAAGAGTACAATAGTAACGGAAGGCTCAAAATGAGTAGTCCACACAAGGTACAGTGACAACCTCACCACAACGACCAATCATCAGCCAGACAGGCGTAATTAAAATAAAAAAATGTTGTCATGAAACCTGTACATATACGTACGCATGGATAAAACGATAAAAGCTAATGTCATAACTTCCCACAAAGTAGGACAATGCAATTTTGACGGTATCTTAACTATTCTAAAAAAGGAATTGGGTAGCCATATCGGCCATTAGATATCTAAGCTGCATAATAGCTGCATTAGCTGTATAATATTATGGCCATAACTCTATCAGAACCTGTTATTTACATTCATATGCATAATGCTTTACTTATGCTAATTGTGTTTAACTGTGACTTATCATATGAAGATGAATACGTAATACGATCATAAAATGACATAAGAGACGTAATACTTATAACAATAAAATACCGTTATGCCTTTATTCCTTGAATTAGAAAGAATTTAAAATCTTTGTCTCTCATCATCTAGAGATTCGTCTCATGTTGCGCAGACAGGCACGCCGCGACTCTGGAACAATTTCTTTAAAAACTTCACGGAAATTGTTTTACCGGTGTCATAGTGAGCCTTCATCAATGATATTATATTAACAGATATGTTATACACTCACAAAACAACCGAAAAAAGTGTTCCGCGCAGCAGCGGGGCACACATACCCACGTTTCATTCATTTTACATTTCACTACAAGTAAAAAAGTTACAATTGGAATGTTTTCGAGTCTTCACGATTGCGTGCTTATAACATATCTGTTAATATAATATCATTGGCCTTCATATAAGCCAGAGAAAGGACCATGCGACATTTTGGACCAAACAAAAAAAAAATGTATTAAAACAAATTTGATCTTAGGTAATGTCTGTGGCCCTAGTGAAAAGGGATCTAAGTCCAAAAATGCAACTTTACAGGAGACGCCAAAAACACTCCGCGCGCTTCAAATTGCGTGTTTGACCTCGTGTGACATTTAAACCGCTACCAATTGAAATACATGTGAAGTTTTTTATAGGTAAACAATTTATGCTCTTTATTATTATTATTGAGTTATTTTTATTTAATGTTATTAGTTTTTAAGATAATGACTTATACTAACCACAAAATGAATTCATTTAGGGTATAATATAAGTTATACCCCTTCTTCCATAATGTTAAATGTTAATTCATACAAGTGAAAATGAATACGCATTTGGAATGATTATGTTCATACTAATCTCAACAGAGTTACTTTGATTTTTTCCCTTTATTTTAGTGAAAACGGATTTATGTCTAATAATATCACATTACTCACTAAACCATTTTTAAGAACCAGGTCTTGTTGTTTTGATAAACACGAACCAAATAAAAACGTGGGTAATTTATGTTAATTTAGATTAAAAAACACAAAATATATTTGAAAAAATCCGTTTAAAAGAATACAAAAGTACTTGAAACCGACTTTTGTAGTTTTTTTTGGTGTCAGTTGGACCCTTTTACACAAGGTAACTTCTTTATTTTTAGAGATAGCTTAAATTCGTTTACACCAAACGATAGAGCATTTTTCTCTGATCACTTCTGTATACTTAACTCATTTTCCACAAAATCGGACTTATACCCCTTTTCACTAGGGCCACAGATGTGCACTTAGGTGTCAAAGGAGTGCTTTGGCACTCGTACTAGGATTACCATGTATCACGAATGCCATCACCTTCCTCCCGACCAACTAACTAATTAACATTTTTTATTAATTAAACATTATCATTAATTTTGACTAAATTCTATTATAAAAATAAAAATAAACATAAAGAGTGTGTGTGTGTTGTAGTGTGTGTGTGTGTGTGTGTGAGTGTTTGTGTTGTAGTGTGTGTGTGTGTGTGTGTGTTTGGTAGTGTGTGTCCAGAAGTCCAGAAGGTATGTATGAGTATACGTTGGTGAAAATGAGATGTCAGTTAACTCACTAATTGTATAAGATTCTTCGTAGGTAAGACCTTTCAGCCAGTCACTTACAGCGTTCCTGCATTGCGGTTGGGTAAGTAGGCAAATATTAAGAACAGCATTTAGTTTATTGTAAACTCGTGAACCCAGTATCCAATAATGCCGCTGAGCAAGAGCAGTTCTATGTCTCTCCGTGCTACAAAGTCGCAAATGCTCAACAGTGATGTAAGTTATGCCATATGAAAGCTTTTGGGGTATTATTTAATTCATCCTATGGCAGCTAAGTCGAAATCGAAGGCGAACATGGTGTTCTTGATCATTCAAAAATGCAAAAAGTAGGTTAGGTTATGTTAGGCTAGGATAGGCACGTTAGGTTATGTTAATCTAATCTAACCAGATTATGCACTAGATGGGCAGGATGTAGGTATGTAGGTAGGTAGGTACTCTCTTTTATTATTAACTAGCGATCCCCCGCTGCTTCGCACGGGTGTGTTAGAATATGAATTATGTTTTTTTTTTAATTTATAAATTAAAATTTAAATCAAAAGCATTTCTATAAGTGGTCAGGTAATATTTAATGATAACATAACATCACGCCTGTAATCCCTAAAAGGTTAGGCAGAGATGTACCAGTACACCCACATTTTACTCGTTTTATTGTTTTGCAATCAATCGGGCACAAGTCGTGTAGACTCCTGGCTGCTACTGAGTCACGCTCGATTTCAACATAACTGCCATAGTATAAATTAAATAATACCTCAAAAGTTTCCACATGGCATAAGTTGCATCACTGGTGAAACTAACTTAACCTTATGGCAATATATTTTTGAATGTTCAAAAACACCATGTTCGCGCTTGATTTTGACTTAGCGGCCTTAGTATGAATTCAATAATACCCTAAAAGCTTTCACATGGCATAAGTTACACCACTGTTGAAGCTAACCTAACTTAACCTAACCTAATTTTTGAATGTTCAAAAACACCATGTTCGCCTTTGATTTCGACTTAGCTGCCATAGAATGAATTAAATAATACCCCAATAGCTTTCATATGGCATATGTTTCATCACTGTTGGGCATTTGGTCCAGACTCCATACATCCGTGCCTCCATACATCTGGTCCTTTTCGTATGTACTTTTACAGTCAAAGCATAAATATGTTAAGCACCTTAACGTTACCTGAAGTTTACTTGTACAGTCAGGCTAACTGAATCATGACCCACTTTGACGATAAATCGTTTGAAACCGTCAAAATAACACCTAATCCCATCTAATCTCTTCACCACCCTTGGTTGACTGGAAGAGAATGCCTCAAGCATTAAGTCCGCCTTTGTACCATTTTTTTGTGCGAAAAGTTTAAATAAATAAATAAATAAAATAACAAAGATGGCAGATGACAAATTCGTTACCAAGGAAATGTATGTTTACGTGAATGTCGACCTAATTGTATTTGAATGTCTGTAAGAAAATAAGCTTATGGTGGGTCAGAATTCAATTATTTCGACTGTACCTACCTCATTATTTCTCCGACTACGTCATTGCTAACATTTTGAATGAAAACGATGATTACAACTAACAAGTTGTGCCGGAGATGCTCCGCGAGAACAAATCGGCTAAGTTATGTTCACTACACACATGCCCCCACAAATATGACTGTTTGAAAACATGAAATGTATATGCTATGTGGGAAAGGAATGCTTAACATTATCAGTCCTACCTACCCGGAAAAACCATTACTTTTTTAGATTTTTTGCCGAATTCAAATTTGCTTAACTATAGCCATTGCTTAACTTCAGTCTCAAAACGGCGAAGGAAAACATCGTGAGGAAACAAACCAAAAAAATCGAAGACATGTTGTGACCGTACTGGGCCTGTGTGGTAGATTATGGCCCACTCTCTCACATGCAGAGAGCAAGCCTGCGTCCTCGCAGTGGGAACGTTATAGGCTGATTATGCATAAAAGTTGATCGCATAGCCACTGCATCAACCATGATAAACTTTGGGTAGGTATACGTGTCATGTGTGTTAAATAAAAACTAAAAAAACTCACATAACATCTTGATAGGGTATTTTCGTCTCTAATATAAAAGTGGCTGATGGTAATATCAGCTCAATCTCCACATTAATGTCTTGTAAAATTGTCTTAATTAATTCAATTATGTTGTACGGGACAAATGGCACAATTATTGATCTTTTCCAGTCAATGATTTTTGTTTTCTTCAATGCGGTTCCGAGGTTTGCGACGTCGTCGCTCGGGCATTGGATGATCACTTCGTAAAAAGTATTCTGGAACAGAAAAGAAGGTACAATGTTATCAACCATTATAATAATATCAAGGCTGTTCATAAATCACATAAAAAATCATCATCATCTGCCTAGCCTTTTCCCAACTATGTTGGGGTCAGCTTCCAGTCTAACCGGATGCAGCTGAATACCAGTATTTTACATGGAGCGACTGCCTATCCGACCTCCACAACCCAGTAACTGGGTAATACGATACCCCTTGGTAAGACTGGTTGTCAGACTTTCGGGCTTCTGACGACCCGTAACGACTGTCAAAGGTCTACAAATGACAGCCGGGACCAACGGCTTAACGTGCTTTCCGAGGCACGGAGGAGTCTCGGTTTGTAAAGATGGTCACCCATCCACGGACCAACCCCGGCAAGCGTAGCCTAACCTAATGGATCGTCCCGTGCGGCTGTTATTACGTAGCCACGAGCTCCTCACATAAAAAAATCATATTATTGAAAATGAAAATTATTTAGTAAGTAGGTAGTTATCTCTAGTTTAGAGGATGTACGGAAGGTCCACATTCCGTTCATCCTCTAAAATAGAGATAATTAGTTACTTGTACATACTTTGTTTTTTTTTTTTGAGGGTTGGATTCATTCAATCTCAATCTGTGGGATATCTCCCGCTCTGGGCGGAGCGGAAGGGCGTGTCAGACTTTTACTGACTAAAACCCACCCGTGTTCCTTCAGTTGCCTGTTGCCAAGGTCCCGGTATCCCTTTCGGACTTTCCCGCAACCCTGGCAGGTACTTGTACATCCTGGACCAATATCTATACGGTGGACCGTGTTCCTATTCGAAATTAAATTATTAGCAGCCCGGAATTTGGATTTAGCCCGGTTGTGCAATAGGAATGTGGGTGTACTATAGGTACACCTACGGGAATTAGAGGCGTGAATATTGTTATTGTTGAATCAACATCATTTAGTATGTATTTGGTCCACAGATCTATTAGGGCGAACACTAGCTCTATCTATGTACGGTTTAGAAAGTTTTCTTAGAGATTAGTATGCGGTGATACCGCCAGATGGCAGTTTACTTACAATCGTATTTACTACGTGGATATTTATAAATAGGGAAAATATTATCAGTTTCCTTCAGTCAGATGGTGGATACTCCTTATCAAATCGTAAATATTGATTACCTACTTTAATACATAATCGTGTTTGGTAACATAATATAACATAACACTTATATACCTAGCTAGCCCTAGTCGGTATTACACAATTTAAGTTACCTAATTGTTAGAGATAATTAAAATATTATAATAATATTAATAAAGTTTATTTCGTAAATAACAGGCTTTAACAAATAAGTACATTGAAGATTAGCCTACCTTCCTTCTATTAAATATGGATCTCTCTCTCATAATTATCGACGTGTAAATATACAAAGCCACATTCCCAAATTTTGAGAAGTAGCCCAAGTGAGAAGTAGCCCTAATCAGAAGTAGCCAAAATGAGAAGTGGCCATAATGAGAAGTAGTCCATTACGGAGTCGGTTGCCAAAATGAGAATTAGCCCTAATGCGCCTAAACCCCTACTACTAACAGAAGAATCCTACAATAGGTAAATAAACTTTATACTAGAGAAATAATTTGAGATAGTTTTGATTTTGACTTTGATTAAGTAAAAATAATGTTAGTTAATTGAATTCATAACCTATGTATCAACATTAATAATTATAAAAATCAATACACGTGCATTAGTCTCGCAAAAACTCTAAAATTGCGCGACAGATTTGTTTTCTCAATCCTGGGTTGGTTGAGAAAAAAAGAATAGGAAAATACATAGGAACAGCCCAAAAATCTAAATTTTGTCTCATGTGTATGTGGTACAAAGTTCACCGGGCCGGCTTGTCTCAGATAATTTAAATTCCATCGCCACTAACTCAACTGTCTACCTTAGCAATATGCTTTCTAAGTTGATTTTGTATTGACCGTTAGTAATGTGTGGGTTACCTACCTTTTCATTCACAGCGACCATTCCATTTTGCACGTCACCAAACGGGCAATAAACTTTAAAATCATAGTCAACCCGTCTGTCCACCCACTGTTTCTGCATGGCTAGTAATGAGAACCCTGATACACCTCGTGGCCAGTCCTTCTTGAAGGCACTCTGAAGTTCGCACCATTTTTCTGGCGGTAAATACTGTAATGGCTCTTGTGACATTATTCGTGTCCAACTAACACTAAGTTATAAATAGTCTGTGCAGCTCCTTTTATCTGTATTCCTTTATTGCTCTGGTTTTAATACTTATGACTGCATGTGGTGATACTTGTTTATTATTTAAATAGAGTGCTTGATTTTCTTCTTCACCGAGTATTTCTCCTACTATTTTTGTGTTGACTTTCAGTGTAAACAAATGTGTCTGAATAGCAATTTTACACGAAATATTTCCATCCGCACTTAAAAATCGTTTTATTCCTCGTCCTCGTGCGTTTTTGTTAGGCTACAACATACCATCCACCATCATACATCATAACGTCCATCATACTATTGTGGTTGCAGCAAAATTATGTAGACGGTTTCTTAGTTTATCTATCTTTTTCGTCATTTACCCCACCACTTCATGAACAGAGTGTTGATCAGTGCACGTTCCTCTTGCGTGTGAGCAGTTGAGCAGTAGCATATGCCCTACCGTTAGACAGCCAGCCCCATATTATTCATCGTATCGATCACTACTTAATATAAAACAAAGTCCTCCGCCTCGTTTTTCTGTCTGTCTGTTCGCGATAAACTCAAAAACTACTGCACCGATTTTCATGTTGTTTTTACCAATTGATAGAGTGGTTCTCGTGGAAGGTTTTAGTATATAATAACCGACATCCACGCGGGTGAAGCCGCGGGCATCAGCTAGTAATATTATAAATTTATGCTAAAATGAGGGTCCATATTGATCTTTTATTTACTTTGATAAACCATCTATTTATTTATCACAATATGGAATGCAATAAAAAATTGAGTATTGTGTTTGCTTGTTTTTTATGCTTTCACGCAAAAACGGCTGAACGGATTTGGATGAAATTTGGCACATGGGTAGACCATGTCCCGGAGAAGGACAAAGGCTACTTTTCATCCTGGATCACAGACGAATTCGCGGGCAACACTTAGTTTCATTATATTGTTACTGTGCGATACAGAATTAATTAATCCTAGCTGGTTCATAGTACAAGCGTTGTTCCTAACAAGGACAACATAGCCAATTAATGTCATTGCCATACAATAAATACCATTAAGGACACTGCACTAACTTGCATAATGATAAGATAACGTGTCGGTAACAATTTAATCATTATTAGTTATGTCAAATATTGTAAATGTTTTATTTAATGCGGGACAATTTGTTTTGTGGGTATTTTCCGTTGCAGACAGGCTGTTGATAGGTAACCTATCTATAGGAATAGGATAGGCTGCACTATCAAGGCTCGCCAGTTTCACCTTCACTATCTTAAGAATAAAAAAACAGAATTTTCATGAACCTTTCAGCCTGATAGCTGTTAACCGGGGAGCCAAATTTACTAATTTATAAACGTGTCAGTGGTCTCTCAATTATACATTTTTGACAGATATGCCATACAAAATCTGTCAAAAACTCACGGGGGACTTGCGGGACCACTGACACGTTTGTAAATTAGTAGACTTGGCCCCCAGGAATTATCAGGAAATTATCCTTCATTACACCACTGCAGAACATTGGATTAGCATGCTTTAAATAGTTCATTTTGATACAAGAGGGCCAAGCATTCTAGGCTTCAATGATCAAGTATTCGTTTTCACTTGCGAGGAAAACTGTATAAACCAATGATGACCTACCGATTGATTTTCACATTTAGACAAAAGTCTTGCAAATTCAATTCGGTGCAAATTCACCGAAATAACGATGCAACTATTGTCTTGCAAATACTTGTTAGAACAAAAGGTATCATCATGGAAATATTGAGTTTTCGATACCAATTATTTATGCTGTATGCTCAGACCAAATAAAAAAACAAGACAGAGCGCTGTCAACAGTGACGTGAGGCCGGTTTCGTAAACATGTGTGCATTTAGTGAGGTGTAGTCTGATTGTAAATGGTTGTAAATGTGTGCGTTTCTACTGCACAGAGCGGAGGTGTAGTTTTGGCATGCTTCACTGTATTTTTCACAGCGCTCTGTCTTGGTCTGAGACTATGTATGAAATCGAATATTATAGCGGTGCTACAATGTTGTGACACAGATAATACATTTATACTAGCGTATTGCGGTGATGACAAACAAAATCCCAGCTTCACAATTCACAGAAAATAAACAGCATTAGCAACATCGTCCAATTACAGGGGAAGTTATTCTGTAGGGAACACAATTTCTATGCCGTTTCATCGAAAATGTAATTAGATTTTACGAAATTAACAGGTAGACAATTATACAATAGTAAATTATTATACAACTAACTTTACTTTAGAAAACCTCGTTGTTCTGCACGCTTATCATGACAGAAACGGGTTTTGTCGACTGAAGAATAGACAAACTGACAGATAAACAATCACAATCTGTTATTTTGTCTATTCTTCCGTCGACAAAACCCGTTTCTATTGTGGTCATGCTACGCGTGTTGGTGGTCGCAAGCGTTAGTACTGAGCTGAGATAAAAACTATGTACAAAGGTGAGGTTTATTTTAGAAAATAACTATACTTATAGGTACTTAAAAAAAAAACTTTATTGGTAATACACCAAATAAAAAAACATAAAGTTTAAAATTAAAGGGGGTACATACAAGAAACATGTTTGCTTATTAAAATAGGAGTAAATTTTTGAATACTAGTTCCGACGTGGAACTAACTCAGCGGAAACAGCTCGTAATATCAATACCACAAGAATAAGTCTTGCGATCAATACTGTGTTTGGAGAGGATACGGCTAATGAACGCACCGTGCGTTTTCGTAGTGGAAACTTCGACTTGAAGAATGAACCCCGAGAAAGACCAGCCACTCAGCTACTAAGGTAAATAACGATTAATTGGATGCGATGGTAGAAGCCGATCCGTATCAAACTACCAAGTAATTAGCGGCATGGTTTGATGTTAGCAGACCCACAATATTGACCCATTTGCATCAAATTGGTGAGACAAAAAACTTTTTACAAGAAAAAATAACAACCCACTTAAAAAAAAACACTAAAAATGTGAAAAATATCTTTAATTTCGGAAGTCGGTTTTTTTATTTTTGTAGGTACTTCAGTATTTAAAAAATATAATTATGTGTTAAATATTTTACGGTCGTACTTTCGTATGCGAGTCTGACTCGTACTCGCCTGCTTTTTTCAAGACAATCATCATAATTATAACAAAATGTAAGAAATAATTTAGGGTATTACTTATTGCTGTAAAATGGCCCACACGCAGTGAGCAAGCGTAGTTCGGTCCTAATAATATACTAACCTAAAGATACCTATGCGATAGTAGGTATTAGGTACATTGTATTATTCTTCTAAAAAATTTGCTGAACAGCATCTCACTTTCAACACTATTTTACCTAAAATGTGTCACAAATCGGAAGCTAAACGGTGGAAAAGAACCTAAAGTAAGTCCCAAAGGACCAAACCAGAGAGTTTATTTAGAATTCCTGACCTTGGCCTCGCTCACTTTGTGAACTTTGGAGCGGATGTGACAATGATGGACATAGACAGTTATTGCGTGGGAGTCGCGAAAATGGACCACTTGGAACAAGTAACCTTTCACGAAATTGGGGAGAAATGAAAATTGATTTTCTTTTTTGTGGACTCAGAAGTTTTGTTGTTAGAAAAACTTTAAAAAATGGAATGGTGTCATCAAAATACACGTTGGTGTTGGTAGTTACTTACGTTATATCTTTATGATTCCTAATAGTGGGTGTGGTAGCAAAAGTCGTAGAAAACTGAAAGATTAGATGGATTTATTTGCACTTAATATTTTTATGCCAAACCGGTTAAAATATTAGTTCCAAGAGACCCTTGGTAAGACTGTTTGTCAAACTTTCGGGCTTCTGACAACCCGTAAAGACTGTCAAAGATCCACGAATGACAGCCGGGACGAACGGATTAACGTTCTTTCCGAGGCAGGGAGGAGTTTCGATATGTAAAGATGGTCACCCATCCATGGACCAACCCCGGACCCACCTTAACCTTATGGATTGACCCGTGCGGTTGTTATTACTTAGCCACGAACTCCTTAGGGTGTATTTTAGTATAAAGTGGTATAAATACGGACTTTATATTGGGATTGAAGTTTATATTGGGATGATAGATCCTTCTCCTGGGTAGGTGCCAAAAAAGACAGTGATAACAATATCTTAATTTACTTCCATTGACTCAAAAGTAAAAAAAAAAAGGTTTTCATAAAAAAAGTTCCCCTAAGATAAGCCCAATGCCAATAGATTAGCATGATATTAATTAAGAGATATTCACTGATATTTCCTTGAATACAACTTCAGTTCAGTCATGTTCCGTGGCGGCACGACTTTGGAGGAGCGTCCGCTGGTCTTTGCATTTAAATGTACCATTAGCGAGTAATTGTGACGGCCGTGCTGAGCTGAATGTCAATTAGAATGAAGAAACAGGCCGTTTGTGATAGTGTATTGAGGTAGAGAAACCAAGATATTGGTTTATTTTTTTGCGCCGCATTGCAAAAATGCGTCAAAGCAAAGTAGGAATGCAGACGGCCGCATCGCAACGAAGTAATTGTTTCAGACAGATTCAAATTCCGAAACTCGCGGGTCCCGTTCAAATGCGAAGGTTTTATACGTTCTCCAAAACTGATAAGATTTAATTGGAAAAGGCTTCATGACGTTACGTCCGCCACCTGACGGCGGAGCGTATTTGGAATCTCTATCCTTCACACAACGCTCTATAGTGTTGAGTTCAGGTATACAATAAAAATATACCCGCCCGCAACATTTTTCTGGGGTATACTTTCATGTAGGACACTCCATTTTGCTATACTGTAATACTGTAATGTATACCCGTTTCACTATCTCTCCACTTTTAATTACGCTAATACAGAGACAGACAAAGGGACGTTTAATTTTGTATGTTTGGATTGAGATAAAGTATACAAGAAGAAATGAGGATAAAACAACGTTTATTAGAAAGGGAAATGTTTTTACTATAAAAATACAATTGGCATGAATTAGTCAAATTAAAAATAAGAATGTTTCGCGCGTTATGGGCATTCTCGATTTCTGGATTTGAAAACATACCCGACGACAACACGGTCTCTGACGTCATGAGCGTTGTGTGAAGGTATAGATTCCATATACGCGACGGCGGCGGAGCGCTCAGTAAACGATCTTTTACTAAAAGGCGTTTCACGAGTTTATCGGTCAGTCTACGTGCTGTTCTCAATGAGTCCACACCAAAACTGACTATAAGTATTCACCTACAGTTTGTGAAAAAGGGTAACAAGTCTCAACGTGTACATATGTCCTAACTATTTTTGAATTCCTTAATTAGTTTAATTGTGGCTGGATAGTATGTAAATTAAAGGAAAATGATTGTAAGTAAGTACTTAATTGCTGAATATTATTTTGAGATGTGGTTCGTGCAGCTATGTGTGGCGTATGTATGCATGCGTACTTGCGCTGCATTGCGCTTGGGCATCTTGCATAAGGTCGCAGCATAATGCTGAGCGATAGCCGTTTTGTATGGATGTGACGCATGTTTCCCCCAACCATTTCTTATTTTTTTCTTTGTGTTTATTTTCTTTTTTTTTGCGTCATGTTTACCGCAAATTAACATACTTTCTTTCTTTCTTCTTTACTTAACCTACATAAATATTACCTTTATTACCTACATTCAGATTTATATGAACGATGAAAACTTAATGCTTGTAACAACTGACGCCCACGCATGTAAGAGCGAAGACATGTCCTTGTATTACATACTTAATGCCTTTATGGTTCCCGACAGAGAACATTTGATGTAGGTCGTGGCAGTGGGTGGGTGGCTAAGGTATTTTGGGTTAGACGATCTTCCCACGTAGTCTTTGAGGTTCTTCTCGAGAGTCAGCACGAACTATTCAAGAACAGCTTGTGTCGTTGTGTGGATGATGACCCAGTCTACAAGCGTTTGTCACTTGTGGAAGCACTTTTAAGTGATAATACTCAAAGTCAAGGGTGGTTATTATGGCATTGTAACTTTTCAAACGTTCTTCTCACCAATAAACAAGGGGAAATTGAATTTATGGGCATCCTCTTAAGGGGTCATTGTACTCATCATTTTGAACAACTTTCACTTTGGGACCAACACTGAAATCGTGAAAAAAAAACAGCTGTTCATTTTAACGAACTATGCGGATTGAAGGGAAGACCAGATTTATAATTCTCGATTTCAGGCTTGGTCCCTTATTGAAAGTTGTTGAAAATGAACAATGACCCCATAAGAGGATGCTCATAAATTCAATTTTACCCTGTATATAAATGGATATTAACTGATCGCCTTTTGAGTTTCGTGATATTTAATATGTGTATACAAGGTCAAATTAAATTAGCTAGCGAAACTCGGCAGATGTGATCGGTATCGATATCTAAACATAATAAAACTATCTACTGTTCAGTAGCGATGTGGTGGTGCCCTACTCTCCAGAAACTCTTTCAGCCCTGGAGAGTAAACATCCAGCGCCTGCCAATGGTCTCACCTTCCCCGACCCCCCTCTCCCTCCTGATCTGGATTTAACGCCTCTTAGCATGACCGCCCCCCAGCTGATTGCTGCCGTGAGCTCCTTCCGAAGTGGCTCCGCTGGCGGCCTCGACGGCCTGACTCCTCAGTATTTAAAAGACTTACCGAGTTCAGGCGCCGGGGAAGCTGGTGAGTCACTTTTGAAGGAACTTGCAGCTCTAATTAACCTGATGCTCATCGGCGGCGTGAATGATGCCGTCGTCGATGTCTTGTACGGGGCCCTGCGCAAGAAGGACGGCGGCATCCGTCCCATCGCCGTTGGGTGTACTTATAGGCGTACGGCAGCCAAAATATGCTGCAGACTATATGGAGATATTTTAAAAACCAAGTTCCAGCCCCTACAGCTAGCTTGGTTTTGGATCCAAAGGGGGCTGCGAGGCTGCCGTACATGCCCTTTCCAGTTTTTTAAACTCCGGTAAAGGTGAAGTCATCCTCAAGGTTGACGTCAAGAACGCCTTCAACTCCGTTAACAGGGACACCCTGTTGGCCGAAGCAAAAAAGGTGTTACCGGATATTTTTGGCTTTTTGTGGCAGTGCTATAGGCACCCATCAAAATTACTCTATAGAGACAACGTTTTGGAATCTGCAGTCGGATGCCAACATGGTGATCCCCTCGGGCCGGTCATTTTCAGTTTAGCTATTTACCCATAATACAACAAGTAAATTCAAAATTTAATGTGTGGTATTTAGATGATGGGACTCTAGGAGGTGACGTAGATACTGTCCTAAAAGATCTCCAATTCCTTAAGCAGCAGTTCCAATCCATTGGCCCTGACCTCAACTACTCAAAATGCGAAATGTACCCTTGTGACAATACTGACAGACAATTGACTATTCAGAAATTCAATTCAATAGCCCCAGATATAAAAGTTTTGGAAAAAAAGTTCAATGCACCTCCTAGGTTCCCCAATTTTAGAAGACAGTTTCTCACCTTTCATTGATGAAAAAATTAAACATTTCAATGACATTTCGGATAGACTTTCTAAAATTAACCTACATTCGGCATTCACCCTCATCAGATACTGATATTTCGGTACAAATTTTATGTATTTTCTCCGCTCTTCACCTTTATGGAAAATGCCACACCTTTTAGACAAAATTGATCAAATCATTCGGAGTACTCTAACATCAATCATATATGTGGCATTGGACGACCGTGTGTGGCTGCAAGATACACTACCCATTCATTTCGGAGGGCTCGGCTTCCGCAAAATTTGCAGTGTAAGCTTACCGGCGTTCCTGTCCTCGGTCCACAGCACCGAAAAGCTAACCACAAGAATCTTAACTGCTTCTTAGGTTGACTTTGAAGTGCCGTGTTTGACTGATGCAATGAACGTCTGGAAAGTGGCCTGTCCGGATACGGAGCAGCCCGAGAACCCGTTCTCCCAGAGACAGTGGGATGAGCCGCTCTGCAGGTTGGTACGGAATAACCTCATTAATACGTCCACCAATACTGCTGAGCGTGCCCGCCTACTACCGGCTGTGGGAGAATGGGAGTCGGGCCTCTGGCTTCAGGCGCTACCGCCACCCAACATAGGCACTATGCTGGGTGATACCACTTTCCGGTTCGCTACAAGTCTGTGTTTGGGCGCTCCTTGTGGGGCTCCACATCACTGTCAGTGCGGTGAAGCAGTCGAACACCTCGGACACCATGGCCTTTCCTGCAGCAAGAGCGCTGGTTGGTTGGCACGACACGCAAGCATTTATGACATCATCAGTCGGGCTCTTGTCACCGCCGGGGTGCCACCTGTTTTAGAACCCAATGGCTTGGTACGCGACGATGGGAAGAGATCAGACGGAATGACCATAATGCCTTGGAAGTTGGGTAGGCCTTTGGTGTGGGATGCAACCTGTGTCGACACCCTCGCGCCATCCCATCTTCCTAGCACGGCGGGCTGTGCTGGGGCGGCTAATGCAGGTGCAGAAAACTTCAAACGGCGCAAATATAACAACCTTATTGGTAGCTATATTTTTGAGCCGTTTGGGGTTGAAACACTAGGGCCGTGGGGTCCAAGTGCTCATCGAGTATTTTGGGACATCGCCAAGCGGTTGGTCGACTCTTCACGTGACCAGAGGGCTGGTCAATTTCTAGGTCAAAGAATCAGCATTGCCATCCAACGTGACAATGCTGCCAGCCTTTTGGGCACTTTTCCCACTGACAGCGATGCGGAAGAATTTTTCCCCTTCTTTCTCCCTTCTAGCCCTTCTTTCTATAATAATTTTTATTTCGCTTTGTATATAATTTTAGTGTTAGATTGTATATAAAAACATATGATGAATAAAAAGGAATAAATTATATAAAAAAAACATAATAAAAACAAATTAATAATGATGATTTTTGTGTGCGGTCATCGACCGCAGTTAGTGCAGTCACTTGAAATATCAGTTTAAAAAATCCGTTTTGATTGTGTAAACTTCACAGATGTAATTGGTGTCGATACCTTAACACAATAAAATCTCAACTCATACAGCACACGAATGCTGACCTACCTCGTGGTCTCCTGTAAAGTTGTGCCAAAACATAAAGCGGCAATCGTGCGCGGCTGCCGCGCGCGGCTTGTCGCGCTGTGATTGAAGGACAGCCGCGCGAGAACGCTTCTGTCATCTGTGGCTTCTGTCAACCTGCTGCGCACAAACATTTTTACGTAACTAAAGTGCGGCAGAAATGTGTCCTGTAATCGCCGCGCTCTTGCCACTCAATGTTTAAAACATTCCTTTACATATTTTGTGATGGTCGTTCTTGATTCAAATTTTTCGCACATATCCGAGAAAGACGTTTGTGATTCTGCCGATGGTAAAATGAAAAATACATATCTAAATCCCATTGCTAAACTCCCGGGAGGGTTGTAAAAGGTGACCGAGGAAGAGGGTTATCCCCTCGGCGGTACTTTCATGGGATGTTATGATAGTCTGAACATTATTATAAACTATCTGACGGTGAAGGGTTCCCGCATCAATCGTGTTTGATGTTTCCAATCCTTGTGTAGGTTGTTCACAGGTTTAACAAGTTCTCGTCTGCTCAACAAGATAATTAACGTAATGAAAGTATTGTATGAAGTAGTTTATGGCAATTACAACTTTGCTGATTTTAAAACAACATAAGTAACATAACATAACATAACTTAACATCACGCCTGGATTTCCCGAAGGGTTAGGTAGAGGTGTACAGTCACGAGCAAAAATATGTATACACTCAGCAAAGCTATATCATAATAACTGGGGTTCCAAAATACTATGTTCGTAATAACATAAAATTACAATCAATACAGTAAGAGAAAATCACTTTCAAAAGTTGCTAAGCGTATACATATTAGTGCTCGTGACTGTACCTATTACTACACCCACATTTCG
Source organism: Lithophane semibrunnea (assembly GCA_947363905.1). NCBI lineage: Eukaryota > Metazoa > Arthropoda > Insecta > Lepidoptera > Noctuidae > Lithophane > Lithophane semibrunnea. Next base: position 11,869,223 of record OX376205.1, read on the forward strand.
CCGGTTATTTTAAAATCCCATGTAATAGGGAGCGAGCCTATTACCATCATCCGGGCACAAATTCATACTCCGGTCTGCCACTGAGAAATTACAGATGCAGAAACCCAATAAGACTTTCCACAACCCGTAAATCGAACCCAGGACCTCATAATAGGATCATAGGATCCCAACATAAGTAATCGGGAGGTAATTGGACACATATAATTGACTGGCAATTTCCCGGAATTCTCCGAACACACGCATGTTAGGAGGTTTCAATATGATATCAATTTAATCAATAAAGACGTTCAAGCCCTGGAAATTTCTTTGAGTGGGGGAATCAATTTGAGTAGTATTATAAGATAAAGACGCTTCGGGAAACTTTGCTCTTTGCAAAGTGTGTGTGAATTACAAGTCATATGAATGAGTAAGGGAGCAGACACGCAGGGGACGCGCGTTTGAGCGTTTGAGTTTGTTTTAAGTAGTTTGTCTGGTAATTGAATTTCAATTAGAATTTCTAGTAAAGTGAACGCAGATTCTGCGATTTTCTAATATTGACGTACATATATAAGGCACAGATGCTGCCTGGTTACGCGACTAACGCCGTACATACTTCCAAAAAATATTTATTTTTCCTGCAAGGTGCTTGCCCTCAAGCCACATTGGATTTCACAAATTGTATCTCAGAGCGAACAAGCACTATAACCGGCTGAGGTATGATACTCCATAATTCCTACAATTAATTACTTCTACACCTTTACTACCTACTAATAAAACATTTTGTTCTCACAGGAATTCGTCCGGATTATCTACAGATAGAGGAGCTCGTGGCTAAGAAATAACAGCCGCACCGGGTTGATCCATCAGGTTAAGTTACGCTTGTCGGGTTTGGTCGGTGGATGGGTGACCATCTCTACATACCGAGACTCCTCCGTGCCTCGGAAAGCACGTTAAGCCGTCGGTCCCGGCTGTCATTCGTGGATCTTTGACAGTCGTTAACGGTTGTCTTAACCCCGAAAGTCTGACAACAAGTCCTACCAAGGGGTATCGTATTACCCAGTTACTGGGTTGTGGAGGTCAGACAGGCAGTCACTCCATGTAAAATAGTAGTATTCAGCTGCATCCGGTTAGACTGGAAGCCGACCCCAACATAGTTGGGAAAAGGCTAGGTAGATTGATTTTTATCTACAGCCGCCTGCTGTAGCATGGCGCTTTCTATCTCTACGAAGAATAGACATAGCTTTTTCTATACAAAGTGACAGTTCGTTTCTTCATTTTTGACATCCACCGTAGAAATCTTTCTACAATCTGTCATTTTGTCTTTCATTTCTAACGATATTTGTCTACGTCTTTTTATATGTAGACTATTTCGGAAGAAAGTTTTCTATCCGTACTGTCAAAATCATAGTGACAACCGATAAATCCTATGACAAAATAAAGAATTCTGAGTTGAATTATGTAAAAGAGTGAATTTCGTAAAAAGTGCAGTTGACTCTTTCTACTTTGCTGCTGTCTCGTACTGTCTACTGTCTACAGGAAACGTCATTTTTGTGTAATCTTCCGTCGACAAAACGGTGCTCATGCTACGCCTGCAGATAATCTGGACGAATTCCTGTGAGGAAAAATACATCGTTCCTTTTACAGATTACAATCTCGTATGGATGTATTTTCCTTTAGGTTCAATATTCTATCAAAAAGTAAGCTTGGGTTATCTACAGTATTCCCACAGAACGCTAAAGGATAATCAGCTTCAATAAGACAGGGTGTGGGTTTTACATTATTTATGTTACTATTTCAATGGTGAGTAAGAGATTTTTCTAACTAAAATAACAATTTAAAACCCGTCTTAGTTTCGATCCCCATTATCTTTAGGGATTCGAAACTGTAGGTATTGTTACCAAAGTGCCGTAAATCTTGTAAAGGTACTGCCACAGTATAAATAAGTACAATATTCTATCTTCATAGAAAACGGCTGGAACGATGCGCTTCGAAATCTCAATGTAAGTACACAACAGTATCGAGTGGTAGCAACCCTCAGATGCGGAAGGTTGATCTACCGAGCGGCCGAAGGTAATTATTTCTAGGTAGGCCGAGATATAATACTGCTACTTATTTATTCTGTGGTACTACTTTGTTGGTAACAGAAAACCTATTACTTATACTGCTCCTATGAGTAGTAATTAATTGAATACGTATTCGTTCGAATGTGTGGGAAACTGAAAATATTTATGAAGTTGTTACAAGTTAAAGTAATTACCTAGGGAACTATCGAATAATAGAACGCCGTATCGAAGAATAATAATAAAATATGAAATTAACAACAAACAAAGCAAATTAGAGAGTACATTAAATGGATTGTTTCGCTTTATTAATCATCTATCAGTTGTTAATTGCGAGGTCTACCACAAAACGGATTGGACGAAATTGGAATTATACGCGCATCATTAGATTTGATTTAATGTATTTTATGTTATGTCCACCTAATTTTAAATATTATTATGTAAAATGGTACCGGTTACGGTTATGTAGGTTATCTGGGTAGAATTGTGAACAGAGTGTAAAGGTAAACACCGTTGTCACTCAAACTTTGGGTAGTTGACTTAAAAATAAAAATAAATGACCGAGTCACAACAAAAAAAAATATTATTTTCATTAAAAGATTTTTTTAAGTTTCTATTCGACACCGTCCGCAAATTCGTGGATATGCGCCCGAGGTCACCGCCTCTCCTACATACCTACACAACACATATGAATAAATACACAATAGGGGCCGCGCTCGCGGCCGGCCCGGGTTAAGACGTAAGTTCGTTGCCCTAGCGCGTAAGGTGAAATGCTCTTGTGGTAAAATTTAGATTTTCCTTTAAAAAAAAGTTGTAATTTTTCATTGATTTTACGTTCTATAAATGAAACCAAACCACTGGTTTTAAGGATAACGGTGCTTACCCTAACACCCTGTATTAGTTCACCCACTTTTCGCCACATGCCCCGTCCTATCTCATCTCTTTAATCTAGACTCCGGGCTACTGAGCTATCGTCTTTACTTTTATCAAGCCACTAGGTTCCGCCAGCGGCTTCGCCGCGAATTATTCAAACTAGGGTAATTCGTCAACTCGTCCTACATGCCTTCGGCCCATCTAAGACGACTTGCAGAAAATCAAAAGAACGTCCTAAATGGGCCGTAGGCATGTAGGACGAGTTGACGAATTACTCATAAACTATGGCCTATTATATTACTAAGTAATAATAATATAACATTCTACGGGTGAAAGAATTTTGAATCAGTCCAGTAGTTTTTGAGTTAATACAAATCTTTTCTCTTTATAAAATAGATATAGATGTATTTCTAATAGACTTACCCACATGGCATTGCTGGCTACCGATTTGCTTCATAAGACCACGTAAACTCGTAAGCGCACTTAGACGCGATTACGCGACTATTTTTTCTTAGACGCGTAAACATGGTGTCCGCCTTACGTGTTATTAGGTTTATTTAGAGAAGTCACGTCGTCATGTACAAAAATATATAAAAGTATTATGAGCTTAATTATGTCAAATTGGGTGTCAGTTACTTACTTTTCATTTTATTCGTTTGAAAAAGATTGTTTGTGTTTTTATTTAGGCGTGCATATTAACACAGCTTTGCATGTTTTTCGAATACGTGACAAAATGACAAAAGTAAAATCAAAATATTTTATTTCACATAAACCTACAGGGGCACTTATGAAACGTCAGAAGCTAGGTAATAATTTCCATGTAAATCTGCGGTTTCCTAGAATAGTGGTGGCCGCCACGTAGCGTTCGCAGTTTACCGGCGAATGACGTCACTGAAACGTTGGTGTGTTTTCCTAGAGAGTGTTGTTTGATACCTTCCGTAAAGTCAAACCCCGCTGGCATCATTTTCATGACAACCGTCAGTGCGGCCGTTATGTGGCGGCCACCGCTCGTTTAGGGAACCGTAGCTTTACACAACAATGTTCATATTATATTTTTTATAGAATTAGTTCCGATCGTTTTCAGGAGCTACAAGACAATAGTTATAGTAAGTAAGTAAGTAAGTAATATTTATTTTGTAAAACATGAGTACAGTAGGTTAGGTCTTATAATTAATATGAGGTGGCTACATGTTTTGCCATTCATGGCGTACAAACTTAGTTGCACTAGACAACAATAACAAAAAAATAATACTATTCTACAATGTCAAAATTTAAATAGAATTGAAATTACAATGTCATGCAAACATTAATGAAATAAGGAATCAAATAAGGAATCAAATAAGGAATCAAATAAAGAAACAATAACAATGTAAAAAAATAAATAAAAAAATATACTATGTTATTTAAATGGCATAAAAAAAATATTATAATTATCTTAAATTAGAAATTTACATTAGGATAGGTCATTGTCATTTAGAAAATCGTTAATCGAGTAGTAACATTTTTCAATCAATATTGCTGTTAACTTCTTTTTAAAATTACTTATTGTGTCATCTTTTATTATGTCAGGTATTTTGTTATAAATTCTAGGTCCCATACTAATAACATTTATTTTATATAAAGCAGTATTGCATCTCTGAACTATTAGAAGATTTTTGTACTGGCTTCTGATTGGTCTCTTACTACTTGCATGCATGTTACGTTTAACAAATTGCCATTTCTAAAATATAAATTGAAGGAAATGTTAACAGCTTTAGGGACTTAAACACTGGAACACAACTATCAGTCGTTTTCATATTTAACATCGACCTCAAACAACGTTTTTGTGCTCTGAATACCTGTTCCCGCAGGCATGAATTTCCCCAGAAAATTATACCGTATCTCAGTATGGAGGCTACGAGACTATGGTATGCAATCAGAGTTGTAGAGATGTTAACTTTCTTAGCCAAATTGAATAGGACATCAGCAGATATGCTCAATTTTTTACATACCTCTTCTACTTGAGGTTTCCATGTCATTTGACTGTCAATTACTAGGTATGCCTAAAAATTTTGCTTTTTGTACTTGGTCTATTTTAGTTCTATTTAATTCAATTTCTAAATTTGGTATTGTTGTCCGCTGATAAAAATGTATTATGTTAGTCTTTCCTAAATTTATTACTAATTTATTATCGTCAAGCCAAATCACAATGTTCCTGAGTGTACTATTTATGTCCTGTTCATATTTATTTGTATAGACTTAGCTAAAAATGCGAAATGAGCATGCCTGGGTAAAATTACCTTAGTGTACGTTATTCGTGGAGCTGTATGAAAACTACCTTTTGGAAGGGGCGACTAGAATCAATTCTATTCTTTTGTAAATTTTGATGTTCAAAAGTGCCTTTTATGTTTCTTATTTGAAATAGGTAAATTATTTGACTTTGACTTTATGGAAACGAGATAGGTACAAGATAGCCTAAAAAAATACTACAGTAATTGAATTTCACTCGACAGTCCCGCCCCTAATTAATTCCTACCTTCTGAAACGATAAAAACAACATTTGAGAGCCTTTTTACAACCTTATCAGTTCTTTCCGTAGTTTTTTTCAAGGAGTGGAGAGAGGGCTCTAATGCAAAGAGCCATTCATCACAAAAGGGGACCAGGGGGCGGCTCGCGAGGCCGACAATGAGGCGACATGCGGTAGTGACGGCATCAAAATATACAGGGTTACGATTAAGCGGTTTTAAATGTGAGCGGGACGGTTTTTTGGGTTTTTTAAGGAAATTATTAGATCCCAGGATAAAGGAATATTTTTTGTGTTCATTAAGTGGTCCACTTTATTAAACAAAAAACGAGAAATGTTTTTAATATAGTCTCTATAATGTATCTACTCGTGCGTGCGTAACTCAATAATTGGTTTCGCATGATTTTATGCGTAAGTAAATATTTTCTCTTCTTTCGATGTACTAGTTAATAATATTTTATCCAATGTTGGATATCCCTTTTAATCCAGGCCACAAATATTATAATACTACGTACCAGGCCAAGGCCGCCCTTTTCCTGTGAGTGTCGTAAACAATCCGAGTAAACTATGTCAAAACTATAGGAACAAGGCTCATCCGGCCTGAAAATAACAACAAACTACGATCGGATATATTCCTGGTCAAAGTTTTTTTTACTTATTCAGTGACTAGCTTCCGCCCGCGGCTTCGCCCGCGTGGTATGTAGATAAAAAGTAGCCTATGTCCTTCCCCGGGAAGCCATCTATCTCCTTGCCAAATTTTATCGATATCCGTTCAGTGGTTTAGGCGTGAAAAGGTAACATACAGACAAACATATTTACTTTCGAATTTATAAAACTATTATGGATTGGATGATGAGATGTCTAGTGATTCGATTCACAATTTTCTTTTTTTAAACACAAACTTCTTCTTTTATTTTTATTTTTTTAATCATGTTAGCAGTCTTTGTAAAACCTATATTATTCAATATTCACGGGACCATATGATGACTTAAGCACGAAAAATCCCTAAAACCCTAATGAAATGACCTCATTTGGAGGACGCACCATTAATTACATTATTATATTTTGCTCGTTAGCATTAGATAGGGTTAAAGTTGAATACCCTCCTGGAATGCTGAAAGGGTCCCAGTGACCCGCACTTACCCTGCGACCTTCATGTCTGGAGTTAGGGTTGCTAGACGTTAGAATATAAATATATATTTTTTAATTTCTTTGTAAATTTTGGTATAAACTTATTCTTGTTTTATTAGCTAGAGTTTATACCAATTTTCTGGGAAAGAGAAACAATCCTTTTGGACGTGATTTATTACAAGAGTAAAAATATTAAAATGTTTGAATAGTGCCGATACAGTAATAAGACGTATAAACAAGTAAAGACAGCCAAGCATTTTCTCTTTGTAAATATTAGTTCCAAAACAAAAACACAGGCTTACAAAATTAAAATTTAGAAGTCATTTGTTTAAGGCTGATTTTAGAGTCACGCTGAGCGTCGCTGAACGTCGGCGCTGACGGCCCAATATGTATGATTATCGCACGGCACGGCCGTCAGCGCTGAGCAGGATGATGATATATGATCATACATATTGGGCCGTCAGCGCCGACGCTCAGCGACGCTCAGCGTGACTCTAAAATCAGCCTTAGTTATGCTGAGACTCGGCCCGTTTTGAAGTCAAAATCAAATAAGACGGTCCCCCAATAAGCTCCCCAGTATTTTTTTTCCTGTTTGAAAAACAAAAATCGGAAAAGAATTACCCTCCTAATGATAATCGGGTAAAAAGTGACAGATGTGTTGCGAACTCTACTAATTCCCGCTATGGCAATGAGCCAGCCCTATCGGCTCTAAATGTTATATGAGTTGAATATCTGAGCATCATATGCTTTCGATAAGGCTTGTAACGATGTTTAGGGCTTCATAAAAAGAAGGGGGGCGAAGACACCTTCCTTATCGCACTTTTTTAAAAGATCTGGCAAGATTCATGAGCCAGTATTGGCACTCGGTTGTGTTGGATATAACCTTCTCAAATATGGAAAACGCTTCTGCTGCTAAAGATCTTGTGTTAAGGTTGATGCGCTAGGGTAGCCCGCGAAATTCAAATTTTCTTACGTTTTTTGCAATTTGCAGGTCAGTATCAGGTTGTATGTTGATCTAAATATTATTAGCGCTCGTAACCAATATGAATTTACAGAATTATAAACATTAGAATCAGCAATACAACTCTCTAAGTTCATGAAAGTGTCAAATGTCATGATTTCATGAAATAGTCATTCAATACACTTTCATGAGCTTAGAGAGTTTTATTGCTGATTTTAATGTTTATAATTATGTAAATCCATATTTGTTACGAGCGCTAATAATATTTAGATCAACATACAACCTGATACTGACCTGCAAAATGCAAAAAACGTAAGAAAATTTGAATTTCGTGGGCCACCCTAGCGCATCCCCCTTAAGGTTCAGTCGAAAAATGTAACCCTTTTATGGTATATATAAGGAGCCGCTCCTGTGTCGCACGGTGTTTATGACTTGATAAAACATCGAGATTATCTTTCAATTCAAATATCAGGAGAGCCATTAATAAATTGTAAGCTTCTTATGCCTGTGTTAAAAAAAAAAAAACACTATTGCACACCTACGTAACGAGTACTAAATACCTACATACTTAACATCACGCCTGTATTTATTGGAGGATAAAGCAGAGGTGTACATGTTACACCCACATTTCGCCAGTTATAAGTCCCATGTAATAGGGGGTGAGCCTATTGCCATCAACCGGGCACATATCCAGACTCCGGGCTGATACTGAGCAATTCCAGATGGAAAAACCAAATACCACTTTGTCCGACCCGGGATTCGAACCCAGGACCTTATACTCAGTAGTACGTTCTGGCGGCCATTAGGCCAACGTGGCAGTCGACGAGTACTATATATGTCAAACAAACTACCTATTTTTTTCCTGTCCCATTTTCATTCCTACATTAATTTTCAAGATAAAAATCTAAAAGTGCATTCAAAACTTTTGTGGCGGGAATCGTAGTTCAAACATTCAGCTGGAATAGTTAGGTACCACTTTAGCCGGGCAGTATGAATAATGTCCTCCCTCAGCAGCAGCCAATGCTGTTTGTTCAAACCTCACGGATCTCGGAATTGCGAAATCTCCATTTTTTACTACTTTAACTGTTTCAGAGAATTTGAATAATGGGGAAAATTTGTTCACTTACTAATCTAAATAAAATTGGTACCAATTTTATACCTCGGTATTTATTAGAAGCAGTTAGGACTACTTAGTAAAGGATTGTAAGTATCTACATTAGACAGCAAGTGACAGGCTTAATGAATAGATACCACTCCTAGTTCTGGGGTGAGGGTACAACACCCTCAGTCAATCCGCCTAGCCTTTTCCCAACTATGTTGGGGTTGACTTCAAGTCTAACCGGATGCAGCTAAATACCTGTATTTTACATGGAGTCATTGCCTATCTGACTTCCACAACGTGACGTATTAACACGCCCCTTGGTAAGGACTGGTTGTCAGACCTTCGGGCTTTTGACGACCCGTGACGACTACTGTCAAAGATGACACGATTCAGAGCCGGGACCAACGGTTTAACGCGCGTTCCGAGTCACGGAGGACTCTTGGTATGTTAAGATGGTCGTTCATCGGCGGACCAACCCCGGAAAGTGTAGCTTAACCTTATGGATTGACCCGTGCGGCTGTTATTACTTAGCCACGAGCGTCTCCTGTAGCCTAACATTGCTTTTGTCACGCGACATTGTCTGGTTCGATTTGTCTAACCGAATCAATAGTGATACCAGAAAGACCCAGACAGCCTTGAAATCGCAATGTACCTAGCAACAGCAGCAGTATAAACGGCATCCCATAAAGTTGCGTATGAGATGTCAACACTTCCTATTATAATGAAAACTAAGAAAACGTCACTAAGTTTTACCTACTAAAGAAAACCAACCTTGAAAAGTAACCCCAGTTTACACCTTAAAAGACACCACTTAGAGTTCATTGTCGACTAATTTACTAAACAGAATGATTTAAACAACAAACAATATAAGTAACCTAATTCCGCCCACAAAATTACCTTTTGCGTCATCAAAACCCAAGCTCTTCGCATAAAATCACTCTGACGCATACGAGTACACTCCTAACGATATTTCATCGTGATGTCTACAAATGTTTGCACTTGCGTTGAATTACCGAATATCATCTCACATTTATGCCCCTCCGCTCATACGGAACCCTCAGGGTAAGGCCTCGGTTATGTAGATAGCGGGGGCGATGCGCGTCGGCGTCGCAGCTGTACACTGAAAGCTTGCGGCGACGACGACGCTCTCAGGCGGAGTGTTAACAAACACGAGTCTTGGTTGATCCAGTTCACTCGTATCAGCACAAGCTTTATATAGGAAATAGGAATTGCTTAGTACCTACATACTGTGACGTAAATACAAGCACTCACCAAGGTCGTAGCGGGGTTACCCAGGGTTTGCCAGACGTACATATATCGCCACTCGTGAAGACTATTATGACGGATAAATCACTACAATTATTATTTAATGAAGTTACGGGGTTCATGCAGTGACCATATCGTCTTCTGTGCGAACCATTTACTCCCCGGTCCAGCCGCTTTCAATGTGACCGAAGCTTTATAGTACCCACGCATAAGATGCGTTATTGCGACAGAAATATTTGAGTATACTTGTCGCTGTCTGTGTTTGTCTATCTGTTATGGCATTTTGATTCCTTTTTATATCAGATTCATGTAATACAAGATTAGGTTGACTGTTTACTTACGCTATAGCATAATCAACTTAAAAACGTTCCCTTTGCTGGAGGAGGCCTGTGCCTCCTCTCTTCAAGAGGGAGTCGGCGGGTTGGTAGATGTCACATTATGTCTTCGAAGTTTTGGTTCTAGGACGTGCTGGATTTCGATGTTTTCCTTCACCGTTTTGAGAGCAATGGTAATGAAATTACATATTTACAAAAAGTACAACGCCTGTCTGGGTTCGAACCCGCGACCTAGTAACTAATAAGTGGGAGCCGTAGTTACTCCTGGGCCACCACTGCTCTCACAGTTTTTATGGTATGGCAGTTTGGTTCCTTTTCAAATCTAATTCTTGCAATACAAGATTACGTTGACTGTAAGGCTGCTATCAGACGGACTGCATTATTGCTGTTTGAATGCAGTTTAGTAACTGCAATACTCGTAATGTACTGTAACTGCATTCAAATGGATTGCAGTTGAAATGCAGTCCGTCTGATGGCAGCCTAAGTGGTTGACTTACGTAACGCTATGCTCTAGTTTAAAACGTTTAACCTTCTCAACATACTACATCAACACATTCGAACATTATTCAAGTGTGATTCTATAGCCGATAAAATGTGTGTAGTGACTGCATGTCCCAGGCGTGCTGTTGATATGATATTTATTTATTATTCGCATCTATGTGCCCTTGTCCCATGTTACTTGTGGTCGGCGTAACACGTTTTCTTCTTCCACTCTACCTTGTCAACCGTCACGCTCCCTTCTCTTTCATAATCATTCCTCTCACAATCCATCCATCTTTACCCGACTGCCCCAGAAGGAGGGTAATGTTTTTCGAGAGTATGTATGTTTGTATGTTTGTATGTCTATTTCTTTGACACGCTCTGTAGCCTATACGGCTTGATGCGTTTTAACATACGAGGTGTCGTTAGGTTCGTCTTAATTGTGGGAGTGACATAGGCTATATTTTTTTTTAAATTTCATCTGGAAACAAAAAACCTTTTTTTTTGTTTCCAGATGAGGGGAGAGGAGAGGCGAAGGTTTTTTTTAAAAATAAATTACAATATTGGTATCAAATAAAAGATAATCTGTAGAATTTTGGTATTACAGGCGGGGAACAAACCAATAACCTGAAATATGGTGTAACTTTTGTTTGTTCCCCGCCTGTAATACCAAAATTCTACAGATTATAATGCTTGTTTTTCTCTTTTAAGTTATGTGTTTTTGCAGGCAGGTTTTTTGTTTTTGTAAATAATTTTGTTTTATTTCTTTTGCTTTTTCCTCCCACTCTATCTATCAACATGCGTGATGTTATCCGAACTTTAATATTAAAAATGCGAAAGTGGTTTTTTTTGTTTGTTACGCTTCTAAGCTAAAACGGCTGAACATATTTAGATGAAATTTGGCAGATGGGTAGACCATGACCTGGAATAGGACATATAATACTTTTTATCCCGATATTCCCACGGGCTCGAGACTCACGCGGGTGAAACTGCGGGGCGCAGCTATTGTGCTATACCATGTTATCATGGGAAAATAAATAAATAAACTCCTATATTGGGTAGCTGGTGCCCATCTAACCTCAAAGAATACGTCGCAATAATCCCTTCAAATCCCCACTGTCTGCCACTTTTCAACACCTGTTAGCATCATAGAAATGGGACCATTATCACGTCGCCAGTACTATTAATAACACAATACATTCTCCTTTGCACGCCCACGGTGAACCAACTTTATGATCGCTCATTTTACGTCTCCTGGTTTAAGATTACTGTGGAATGAACCGGCGAGGTAATTGCGTAACACACTTACATTAGCAATAGCTTTCATTTTGACAGTTCAACCACATTCATTGCGTTATTTACGTTGTTGAGCAGACTTTTTCGAACATTTTTAATGAATTAGCAGTTCCATATTTTATTGCTCGATTCTGGATTATGTTAGATCGTTTTTCGGATTGACTGTACTCCATTTATTATAACATTAGGATAAATAATGACAGTTATTGTGTAATATTGTTGAAATTACTGCACTTAAAAGTTATTCTTTACGGACAGACGCAGAATTCTGCTTCGTTCGGGTTCGCGACTGGTCAATCGTCATCCTGAGGATGCCTCGTTGTGAGGTGAAACACGTGTCGATTTCTTACAGGGTTTATTGATTCTTGACTAATATTTAAGCGGAATGGGTTGGTGACTACCTGCGCCCCGCGGTTTCACCCGCGTAAGTCTCGATCCCGCAGGAATATCGGGATAAAAACTATCCTATATCCTATTCCAGGTCATGGTCTACCCGTGTGCCTAATTTCATCTAAATCCATTCAGCCGTTTTAGCGTGAAAACGTAACAAACAAACAAACAAAATCTTGCTGTACATCGCACTCGTCTCCACAGAGTAGGCAACTCGTTCATGGGTCAATGTATACGCTTTTATAACAAACTTCCCATTGACATTCGAAACTTACCCATTAAACGATTTAAAAGCTGGATTAAAACCAAACTTTGTAAAAAAGGGTACTATAAAATCACAGATTATTTAGAAGACAAAAATGCATGGGATTGAACTGCTCGCTCAGCTAAGCATTGTGACATTTTGAATATTATGGAAAGCCATAAAAATATACCTACCAGTTTTATATACAAATTGACATTATTGAATATTATATACAAAATGACATGATGATTACTTATAAATATTGTTTTATTGTGAATGTGAGGACTATGTGGATATTTATTTTTCGTTCTGTTAGTTTTAGCGAAGGTTGAGAATTTTATGCGACCTACCCAAACGTCCTTTCTTTGGTATTGTTCGTCGAGTCGTTGAGCTCCTTAAGTTCTGAGTTGAGCTCCACTATTACTGACAAATGCTTGCACTGACTGGACAGGTCCACTCAAATCTGTGTGGTTATTTCCTCAAAAGACCATTTCAGACTCTTATCTACATGGTCCTCATATGGCCTGACCAAGATTATGTCTGGACTTTAAAGGAGACGGTGACCTCTGAGTTTGTTTCGGCCTTTCTTCTCAGAGTAGTCAGATAGGAAACGCCGACCTCATCTCTTATTTTTACAACTTTTTAATATGACTGAATTTTTTAAAATGAAAGTGATTCCAATATCCTATTTACAGAATAAACAATTTCATTTCATTTCATGTCTGTCTGTGTGACTGCGTTGGTCTTCTAAACTACGCAACGGATTTTGATGTGGTTTTCATCATTTTTTAAATAATTTATTCCGAAAGGATTTATATGCATAATAGGTATGGTACATTATTAAACTAACATGTAATACAGAAATCTCAAAGTTTTGTCAAGCCGTAAAAAGCGAGTAAAGCAGGTGCGAGTCGCTCTTTAGTTTATAATCAAGTAAGTAACGCCTCCGTGACTAATGAAGAGCAATCAAAGTCCTCTGAGGCGAGTTCATACGAGTGGTTCCGAGAAAACGAGGACCGTTCTAAGATGCCGATCGCTGCCAGGCCATGAACCGACTTCAAAGAACCGGGTTCTCTACCGGGACCCTCCAGGAATGTTGAGCATTTCTATATAAGGATCTCTCAGACTACCCGCTCGAGATGTTTGCGGATTCTGAATGTGCAAATAAGATAATTTAATTTAACATAACGGCTGAATTCTTCAAAGGTGTAGGTAGGGTGTATCAGTACACTTTATGTAAAATAGTGTAGACTTCAGCTTCTCTACTTAACAATGTAAAACTCTAGCCCGATCTGGGAATTGAACCCAGGACCTCATGTGTAATCACGTTTATACGTAGGTAAGAAATGGTATCGGTTTTGTTGACTTGAGACATAATTATCTTTTGGTTACTCCCGGAGCCATACGCGCAGCTGTAGATTACTATATGATAATTATTTAGACACATATGTGACAGTCATTGCGGTTGTTAGAAGGTTGTCTGACAACAGGTTTTACTTTACAGTATTGCCCAGCAATTGAGTCCCATAGGTCAGATGGTAACCACCCTCTGGAAAATATCTATAGACAATCAGCCGCATCTGACGATGGGAAGATGACGCGGAACAGCGCCGTGCCGCTCGCATTTTAAAGGTTAAAGTCAAACCAAAAATGTTTGGGAAAGTATACATATAGATAAAATCAACCTACACTACTAACCTAACCTATGGACTGGGAATATATCTGAAACGAACACCATTGTTGTAACACCTGCATTCTATAGTCTACAAATAAATAAATTATGTATTTATTTATAATGTTCCCACTGCTGGGACACAAGCCACCTCTCGATGAGAGAGAGTGGGCTGTAATCCACCACGCGGGCCTAGTGCGGGTTGATAGATGTCACATGTCTTCGAATTTTTTGTTCTAGAATATGCCGGTTTCCTCACGATGTTTTCCTTCACCGTTTTGAGAGCAGTTTGGGAAAATACTAGATGCAAAACGCGAAACTTATTATTTATTAACAACATTCATACATTATCAAGCGAGTACTTAGTAAGATGTATCGCAGCAAATCACGTTTCATTTCTTTAACGTCGGGTTATCCGGAGTATATGACCTACTTTCAGTTCAACCGGATAACCCTAACAATTCACACTTTTATCATCAATTCCTTAATACTCTCAATGAAACGCCAACGATAATCGTAATTGTGCACCGAGCCGGCAACAATATGCCGAACACCATTTAAGTCATTAATAATCGTCGTATAACGGGAAAATTTCAATGGGCATCCCATCGTCGGGCCGGTTATCCATTAAATAAATTTTATTCGTGTGATAAGGCGCGGGGCGGGCGGCGGCTGGGCGGGCGCCGGCCAGACGCCCCAGTCGCCGCCCGCCGCTGCTACAGGGAAGACGCATGCCGCTCAGTGCACAGCCGCGCTAATTTTACACGCCAGTAACTCTCCTCTACCACATACCGTTGACCTGATAGTGAAGTGTGACCGTACAGTGCTAGTGAGTCAGCAGCCCGCCCCTGCACGTCGCCTTACAGTGAGTACCTTCACAAACATTGACGACGACTTATATCAATCATCCGACGAGCTTACGGCCATTTTATACGAACGCTCAACCTTGAGTCGTTGTCAGTATTTTGGTCATTGTGACTCGCAAGTCGCAGCTGATCTTATGATTTTTTTCTCTGACTTCGCACGGTTCAGCGTACTACAGAAATAGCGTGGAAGGAATTTCATTAATGTATCGGACCGCGAGATTTATTTGGATTAGCTCCGAACGATTAATATTGTTGAAGTTGTGTGAAAACAAGGGCGATATTGATGTCAAGGTTCTGACACCTTGTTATATTCACGTTAATGTTCAGACGGCTCGTAAACTGCGAAAAATGAGAAGATTGCTTGTTTGAAGCCATTACGAGATCATAAAGTTTATCTATTTTTATTCCTGAGTTTTTTACAGGTATGAAAAGAAAAGAATGCGATGTTTTAGAGTCTTGATGTCTCTACTAGAGATGTATACGAGTGTAGCTCTACGTTTTGCGAACGTTGTTGTCAGAATCGTAAAAAAAACGTTGGCAATGTTCATAGCATGCGATTCAGTTAGTAATTTGGAATATGCAAAACATAATATTGTTATTAGGAGTTAACGGTCAAGCATTTATGTTATTTATTTCACACTTTATTAAAGTCCTGATATAATCGGTCTTTAGTCACGAACATAAGATTATTTTGTTGTTTTATTGCCTTTTGTTACACCTAAATAAATGTAAGCATTTATTCGCCTCGAAAACAAGGTACTATTTATTGTTAGTATACCTAATTAATGATCCTGGATTCTCAAAATCTGACAATGAACTGTAATTCTAACACTATTATCTATTACTATTAATGATTGTTACTGAATCCAGCGGTAAACACAATAGGTAATAGGTGTTATAGATACAAACAAAGAGAATTAAGGAGACGTAGGTTACCACAAAGTCTTAGTTGTTGTTGCCCCTTGTTTTACGGACTATCTTGTTAGTTCTATACTAGATGGAGAGAGGTCACGGGTTCAAAAACCTGGTCAGTACAAATACGACTTACAATACCGTACCATTATTTTCCTTCGGGAATCTTTAGACATCTTTCACAAAGGGTAAGGGAAAATATCGTGAAAAACCTGGAATATACGCATTTAAAAATGTTGCTTATAGTTGAGTTTATTTAATCCTTGAAAGTTTTTAAACGGGTGACTCTCTGACTACCCAAAGTCAAAATGTCAAAGTCAGTGTTCTTCTTATGAGAAGATTCTTTTATCGTGCAGTACGATAAGTACAGTCGAAAAAATTGAATTCTGACCCACCATAAGCTTATTTTCTTACAGACATTCTAATACAATTAGGTCGAAATTCGCGTAAACATACATTTCCTTGGTAACGACCTTGTCATCTGCCATTTAATTACACAGATAATTATCTTTTGCAGTCTCCATCTTTGTTAAAAGCTTTTAAAAAAATATTATTTGACACCAATTTCTGAGTGACATTTGTTCTGAGTTATAGTTAATTCCAAAGAGTTTGGATTCAAAATATGATAATTAATGCTATAACTAAAATATTATCTATTGCAGTGATGAAAAAGGTTAAAATTGCATAGATCTCCTACCCGTAATGACAAAGATTGCACTGTAAAGTATCTTTGTTATTTTGACGGTTTCAAACGATTTATCGTCAAAGTGGGTCATGATTCACTTAGCCTGACTGTACTATGGAGGCTGTAACCTGACATGGTTTTAATACAACCTCCGCAAGTCTGATACAAGGTGATGTCATAAATACGAGACAAACATTGGTTTGTATTGATAATAGAAGAAGTAGGAGTCAGTTTAGCTGACAAGTGTATGTCATAATAAAAAAAATAAGTAGGTATAGAATTTATAAATGAATTTAAAGATCCAAATAATTACGCTATAAAAAATAAATAGTCTTAATGATTAACGAACCCCACTTTACAAAAACAGAAACACTTTTTTTGCCATCAAACTCGGAAACCCAAATTAATTTCGACTATAAAATAAGCACCACCTAACTGGTATTTTGTTTCCTAAAAACCCGTGTTTCAACTGAACAGTAATTCAATTAGTACCCAACAAATTGGTATGCTGACTCTTTCTCCATTTCTGAATGAATTCGTTTTATTTTACAACGGGGTTCGTTCAATACCAACGCAATGACCTACTATAGAATAGTGATTACTCACATTAAATTGAACCAGCGTTCGCAATTACGAGATTACGTATTGTTTTTATCTATTTAGAATTGTCAAGGAGTCGGTCACTTAAAAGTCATAGTCAAAGTCATTTTTTTTTTTGTTTTATATCCTAATTAGCTCGGACTAAGCGGAGGAGCTCGTGGCTAAGTAATAACAGCCGCACGGGTCAATGCTACGCTTGCCAGGGTTGGTCCGTGGATAGTATCTTTACATACCGAGACTCCTCCGTGCCTTGAAAAGCACGTTAAGCCGTCGGTCCCGGCTGTCATTCGTGGATCTTTGACAGTTGTTACGGGTCCTCAGAAGCCCGAAAGTCTGTCAACCAGTCTTATCAAGGGGTATCGTATTACCCAGTTACTGGGTTGTAGAGGTCAGATTGGCAGTCGCTCCATGTAAAATACTGGTATTCAGCTATATCCGGTTAGACTGGAAGCCGACCTCAACATAGTTGGGAAAAGGCCAGGCAGATTGATTGTATTGTTTTCCAGGTTTTTCTTTATCAACGATATTTGCAGTTTTATAGACTGAAAATATAGAGATAACGAATTATTGAAATAATAAATGACTGTGATTTCATTGGAAGAGGCGGAAAATTATAATAAAAATCGAAGTAGAGAGACTTGTCCGATTTTCAATGTACTGATTAATGAATCAATACTTGTATCTACATATATTATTATTTTAAGTCTGTAAGCTTTTATATAAATACTAGCTGCGCCCCGCGGTTTCACCCGCGTAAGTCTCGATCCCGTGGGAATATCGGGATAAAAACTATCCTATGTGTTATTCCAGGTTATAAACTATCTGTTTGCCAAATTTCATCCAAATCCATTCAGCAATTTTTACGTGAAAGAGTAACAAACATCCATCCATCCATACTTACAAACTTTCGCGTTTATAATATTAGTTGGAAGTTAGATTAGATTAGACGTTTCTTTCTTGTGTCTTTATATAAAATACCACATTCGAAGTTAAATTCATTATCATTCCCAAATGGTCTAACCATCTGATATCCATTAGCCAAATGTATTATGCATTTATGCATCAGCAAAAACGGCAATTGCCCGACGACTAAGGGTTTGACCGGCCATTGCTTCTCGCCTCGCATATTTGCACCTCCGAAGCAGCATGCACATTTTTTAAAGTATGTCATAGAAAATATTGTCATCACAGTGTCTTGTTTTCTTTAATTTTTTTTGTATATTGGCACCTTGTAGCTATTTATTTATGTAATTTGTTATTATCTAACCATGCTTTTATTTTATCTATCTATCAGCAGCACCCATAAAATTGTTATTGTATCCTCAGTAATGATCTCAAACTAGTAATTCATCTAATCAATGAATAACCCTAACTTAATCTTTTTAAAATGTGACTAAAACCAAAATAAGTAGTTTCTAATACACACTATACAGATTGGATAAATCTCCAATCCATTTCTTCCTTAAAAGAAATCTCCCATTCCTCCAATCGCAGCACTTAGCAATCGGAGTGATGGATGGCCATCAATACACTGACAGCTGTCACTGAGCGGCGGAAACACACGAAGTGATTCGTTTATCATCGGCGAAGCTTCGTGCAGGAACAAACACCGCTACATGGATCTATCAGGTTATGGATGGTGGACGGATATTACGTGCGCTGTGGACGCTTCCGGATATAATGCAGGGATGTGGTCAGACAACGTGGTTGGTTGGACGAAAACTGATGTTCGATTTTTAAAGTTTTATTTTTCGTTTGTTTTGTTCATGTTTTGGTAGTGTTTGTGTCAAAAGAAAAAAGGAATTACGAAGTCTTTTATGTATCAGGATACGACGCATAAAAGACTTCGTAATTCCTTACGTAATTCCTTCCTTATAACTGCCCAGGGGCAGTTAGCCCCGCTGCCGATCTTACTCATCATCCAATATTTTCACCAAGCCAATTGACCTTTCCATACCAGAGAAGAAGTAGAAAAATAGGGCCATTTTAAAGGAAAATTAATTTATTAAAGCTACATCTACAATCAATTCTGGATTGACCTTTACGTCTGTCGTCTAGTTTGCACAATTCGGTCTAGATTCTAGCTGTGAACACACTTAATTAACTTATTGGATTTCAGTCGGATTGTTACTTCTGATTATAGATTTAATTAATAGTGCAGTGGGAAATAAAGGCTAAAAGGAATTTATCGATAATTGATTTAACGTTATGGATACAAGTTCTAACTTTGTAGAGGAATCGGATTTCTGTTTTGCTAGTTAATAAGTGTCGTAAAAATCTGCTTAGGTGTTAACCCAATAGGGGATGGGTTACTATCCATCTTCGTATTGTATCCTCGCAATCTCTTAACAAGTGTTCGTGGACGTTTACTCCAATCAATAACGCTAAGAAGATTAGTGCCTGGGTTTGAACGAAAATATACCTACTTAGCAATTATACAGGGTCAAATTAAATTAGCTAGCGAGACTCGGCTAACGTAATGGGTCTATCTATCTAATTAAGATCATCATCTGCCTAGCCTTTTCCCAACCAAGTTTTCCATACCGATGAAATAAGAACCTCCTCCTTTTTGAAAAAGTCGGTTAAAAAAAGGAATGAATGAGGTAATAAACCCATCTAAAATCGTAACCAATCGGTTGAATACTTATTACAAACAGGTCCGGTGTAAAACGGTACGTCCGGGGATATCTAATCAGAATAAAATGAATCTGCCTAGCCTTTTCCCAACCAAGTTGGGGTCGGCTTCCAGTCTAACCGGATGCAGCTGAATACCAATATTTTACATGGAGCGACTGCCTATCTGACCTCCAAAACCTAGTAACTGGGTAATATGATACCCCTTGGCAAGACTGGTTATCAGACTTTCGGGCTTCTGACGATACGTAACGGCTGTCAAAGATCCACAAATGACAGCCGGGACCAACGGCTTAACGTGATTTCCGAGGCACGGAGGAGTCTCGATATGTAAAGATGGTCACCCATCCACGGACCAGCCCCGGCAAGTGTAGCTTAACCTGATGGTTCGACCCGTGCGGCTGTTATTACTTAGCCACGAGCTCCTCCGCTTAGTCCGAGCTAATTAGGATATAAAACAAAAAAAAAATGACTGACTATGACTTTTAAGTGACCGACTCCTTGATAATTCTAACGCTTGTTTATTGCTCAATTGTTCAATGCGTTGAGTTTTGAGTCTGAATAGGTTAACTGGATAGGTACATTTATTTGTGAATCTAATCCTAACTCACAGACTTCTCTT
The DNA here is from genome assembly GCA_947363905.1 of Lithophane semibrunnea. Classification (NCBI taxonomy): domain Eukaryota; kingdom Metazoa; phylum Arthropoda; class Insecta; order Lepidoptera; family Noctuidae; genus Lithophane; species Lithophane semibrunnea. The sequence continues at coordinate 11,889,834 of OX376205.1, forward strand.
TATTAAGTTCTCTAAATCTGTCTAAGTACTATTATTTATATTCAAGTTCACATGGGCATAAGCCTCCTCCAATAGTCACCATAAAGCAGCTCATTCATGATCAAATAATGACGTAAAACCATTCATAAATCATCGCAATGTAACTCTTATATCATTCTAACATATACCTTAGATTGCCGAGATAAGAGCTCAATTACAATGACTTACTAAATGGTTTTACGTTGATCGTGAATATCTTACCGCAGACCGCCGTCGTATGTTAATAAACAACAAGGATCGAAACTGAAAACCAAAGATGTCAATTGCGGTTTCAAAAACAAAGCTATGAGGAACCTATAAGGAACTAAAATACAATAGACGCTGATATATTTAGTAACCTATTCCGCTTGACTATTCTTCAAGAGTCATAAAATCGACACAGACGCAGAGTATCTCTGCGTCCAGCGCTCGGTGTGGTAACACGTCGCGTTCTGGTTTGCAATTGGTCAATCGTCATCCTGAAGATGCCTCGTTGAGAGGTGAAACACGTGTCGATTTTTTACAGGGTTTTTATGACTCTTGAAGAATAGTCAAGAGGAGGTTACTAAATATATCAGCGTCTATTGTATTTTATAATGGATTTCCGCAAAGTCACGCCTGAATCAATTAACTATAAGGAACTAGTTAAACTGATCGTAATATCCCATTTAAATTCAGGGAGAGTAAAAGGTGATCACACATTGAAAGGAAAAGGTACGGTCCCACCAACTATTGACTCAAATTAGAGGGACCTGCCATTGTGAGTGACATTTTATTCTGATTAGAGGAGCTCGTGGCTAAGTAATAACAGCCGCTCGGGTCGATCCATCAGGTTAAGCTACGCTTGCCGGGGTCCGGGGTTGGTCCGTGGATGGGTGACCATTTTCACATATCGAGACTCCTCCGTGCCTCGGAAAGCACGTTAAGCCGTTGGCCCCGGCTGTCATTTGTGGATCTTTGACAGTCGTTACGAGTCGTCAGAAGCACGAAAGTCTGACAACCAGTCTAACCAAGGGGTATCGTATTACCCAGTTACTGGGTTGTGGAGGTCAGATAGGCAGTCGCTCCATGTAAAATACTGGTATTCAGCTGCATCCGGTTAGACTGGAAGCCGACCCCAACATAGTTGGGAAAAGGCTAGGCAGATTGATTTTATTCTGATTAGATATCCCCGGACGTACCGTTTTACACCGGACCTGTTTGTAATAAGTATTCAACCGATTGGTTACGATTTTAGATGGGTTTATTACCTCATTCATTCCTTTTTTTAACCGACTTTTTCAAAAAGGAGGAGGTTCTTATTTCATCGGTATGTTTTTTTTTTTTGTGTGTATGTGACGCTATTCCTCCGCCAATTATGAATCGATTTTGATGATTCTTTTTTGTTTGGTCCCATATAAATTTTATTAATTTTGCTTGCGTAGGTTTTGATTTAGCTTCAATAATTACGTATTTTTCCCACTTTGCGTATGTAAATAACTGTGACGGAGTCAACTAAGATATCATTTACATGTAGATGATATCTTAGTTGACTCCGTCACAGTTATTTACATAGAGTGATAAACGAATTTGTGTGGGGTAGGTACCACAACTAAAAAGTGAAAAATAAAAACTTTTTAACAAAAAAAAAAAAAACAACCGACTTCCAAAAAAAACTAAAGTTATTTTTCACTTTTTTAGTGTATTTTTTTGAAAGACGGTTGTTTTGTTTTTGTAAAAAAAATTGTGTTATTTTCGAAGATCTGCACTGCTACACCATCAGGCACACTATGCGACATGCCACAGCTTGGCGACTGGATGACAGGCTGCGGCCGTCAACTTTCAAAGCTTCGCACACTTGGCGCCGAGTTGCACACAGGCTAGAACCGCACCCTCTCGCTACACGAAGCGTCTAAGCACAACGGTGCACGCGCACACCCGGTATTAGTCGCATCGTTATTGTCGTGGAGCTATCGCAGTCGCATGTCGCATAGTGTGCGAGGTCTTTAATACATAATGATGCCTTGTACGGTGTATAAGTGCCTGCCTAAGGGATTGAATCTGAAATCAAATCTGTCAGTGGTGACTATATTATAATAATTAATGCGGGTCTTTGTTTAGTACCTACTCAAAGGCTAGGCCGATACACAGTTCACTTCTTTTTAACTACGATGGGACTAGTTTCCAGTCGAATTAAAAAAGGCTCCATGTTGACATGAAATAAATAATAACAGCATTACTTTTATAGCATAACTGGCATGTCCTAGAACCAAAAATTCGAAGACGTGACATCGTCGACCGCGTGGTATATTACAGCCCACTCCCTCTCGAAGAGAGGAGGCCCGTGTCCCAGTAGTGGGAACATTATAATCTGACCATAACTTCGACAGTTCCATAGCAAGTTAGCCACAATACACAGTGCTCAGTAAACTTCAGTACACGTATTTACTTGGTTGCCCATGTCAGGCCCTGTTACTTGATAATTATGAGGGCACGCGTCGCTTAACTTCATTCAACTTAGAATTAGATTGTTTCAAAAGGGGACGTTTAAGTTGTTTCTGCTCCTCGTGGAGATACACTGAAACTTTGTGACTGTGTGTTAGTGCACTTATGTTTTCTATTATAGTTATTTTATGACTTTCGGAGTGTTTTAAAAGAACTTTACTTTCAATTTCATTTGCTTATAGTTGGTAGTTTGAACCTTGGTAGACGTTCCAATACTTAGTAATATCTCATCATCAACATCATTTCAGCCGAAAGACGTCCACTGCTGGACATAGGCCTCCCCAAACTTTGACCGACTAATCTGTTTTTTATATTTCTATGATCTAAACACTACTTAAACATTACTGCCTCTTGGTCTAGTGGTCTGAAGAGCTACTGCTGAGCATCCTAGGTTCGATTGCCGGGTCGGATAGTGTTGTTGGGTTTTCCATTCCTTGAATTTATCAGTAGCAGCCCGGAATCCGGATTTGTTGGTTAGCCAGTTGCTTGGCCGGTTGATAGCAAAAGGCTCGCCCCTAAACATAAATAATAAAAACCTAAATAACTGGCAAAATGTGGAAGTACAGTCACGGACTTTAATTGATGAGCCACCTGGCACTGTTCTTATTTTAGCCGTGTAATGCAAATCGGGTGTATTCGGTTCCCGACACGCAAAGTCATATGTCTTCGTATTAGAAGAAGAAAATTATATTTCATATCTTTACCGGTTGGCTAACCTGAGAGCCAGAACTACAAACTTGACAGCAGAGTCAACCAAATGCAGGTCTAGCAACAGTAACCTAGCAACGATAAACAATCGTTGCTAGGTTATTGTTGCGATATTAACGTTAGCGTACGGAGAAATAATAATAGTCATTTCGACAAGTTCGAAAGTAACGTCTGTGACAATGATATTTCAACTGTCACTGTCGTCAGTTAAGTTTTCAGAAATAACGAGTTAATGAGCTATGATTCAAAGGAGGTCGGTATCAAATAGATTTGACAATCTTAATGCAACATTGTATTTATTTTTAATTTTTTATCATTGAGAACTTATTAGTCAACCTCTATGGATAAGACTATTTCTGATTAAAAGTAATTTATTTGTCATCTTGTTAACGAGCGTGCGATTTGAGTTCGCGTTTAATCGTGTAATCTCGTGAATGTATGAAACTGCAAAATTGAAAAGTTTGAAGGTGGCTCATCAATTAAAGTCCGTGACTGTACTAAGGGCACACCTCTGCTTGACCCTTTAAGGAATACAGGCGTGATGTTGTGTTATGTGTACGTACTACTGAAAAATTATAAGGTTGCTAATGCTCATGGTCTGTTCGCTTGAAGTTCTGCTTAGCTAATATCTCGTTTATATTTGATCTTGTAGGTAGATATTGGATATCCGGAAACTATGAAAGAGACTCTTAATCCTAACTTTAATATTTTTAATGCGAAAGTAAGTTTGTTTGTTTGTTTGTAACGCTTTCACGCTGAAACGGCTGAACGGATTTGGATGAAATTGGGCACACATGTAGACAATGACCTGAAATAGGAATTTTTATCCCGATATTCCAATGGGATCGAGACATACGCGGGTGACACCGCGGGGCGTAGCTAGTAGTGTATAATTGTAAAAAGCTTGTTCTATCTCCGTGTCAAAATAGACAGTGACAAAATTTGTTAACTCACTTACCTGCTGATAGTACGATAGTACAACGATCAACATCAACACCCGTAACCGTTCAAACGGATAACCAGTAACACCTTTGACACAAACTCTGCGCACTAACAGCTAACCTCAAAGTATCAGCGTTAACTAAAATGTACAAAGAGACCGCAAACCTCAATTTATGCCAATTTGGTCTAATCACAGCGGGCCTTAATCCGCGGTGGACCATGCACAGTCAGTTGAGTCCACGTCCAATTAGCCGATTGTCCCTAAACGCTCGATTTCAATTACAAACGTAGCTTATGTCAAATTAACCTACTTACCTATATACATATGTGGGATTGGGGCGAATGGGACTTGAGAAGTTGGGTACGTCGATGGTTTTTTTATCGGAAAGGTTAATCGAGTTTCCTTTGTCTGAGGCGGACAATAGAGAGAAATAAAGGGGTTTATTGACTTTTGCACCGTTTTGGGTTTTGTTTATTGAGAGCTAAGATCTTGGGTAATATTCCATACCCCGGCTTCCAGTCTAACCGGATGCAGCTGAAGTATTTTACATGGAGCGAATGAAAAAAAAAATAAAAAAGGAGAAAGTGGATCATAGATGATTTAGAGAAAATATAATAATACGATAAATAACTGTTTTTTCTTTTGCATTTTCCTTTACCTTCTCACCAATAAACAATACCATAAACTGCCAATAAATCTTTGAACCGACACAAACTAAAGAGCATTCCCAGGTTCTTCCCTAAAATACCTTTAAATAAAATATCCACTTCCGTTCCTGTAAACTGCTAAACAAATACTCCAACGTCCGCGGACATTCAGGTCGCCAGCTAAATAGGTTAGTCCGAAAACAATTTGTAACCGGCCCCAACGATTTAGCGGCTAACAAAATGGTTGAAAATCCTCGTCAATACACATTTGTCATTGAAAAGAATGATTTTAAAGTGGTGCCGTTTTGTCTGTACTTTGGCACTGAATACCTACCTATGAATATGACATCTACCAACCCGCACTGGGCCCGCGTTGTGAGGAGAGAAAGAAGAGGGGGAGGGGAAGAGGAGGCCTGTTTCCCAGCAGTCCACATTATAGGCTAATTATGCCATGTTCTGAAAGAGTAATTTTGTAACTTGGCTACTTTAGTGATATCTTGTGTCACTAACCAATGGTTGTTTTTGTCATCCAATAAAATTGTAAATTTGAAACCCCTAGTTTGCTGATCTCGTGACTTGATTACACTTTCAATATACCTACAGGGTTTAGCCGGTTGAGCTTGTTGGTTGAATATCCCTTTACTGTCTATGCCTGTGGGAAGGAGCCTTGCGACTACGAAATCGGTCCTGCTGTAGGCTATGTGCATGCATTTCCATTTTAACCAAACATTTGCATGCAAAGCTGCTGTGCTGGGGCTGAGTATACGTTTCAGCAATATTTTCCTTCGGTACAGCCTCCTGATTCAGCACCTGCTGATATTCCGATAAATTATTCGAGGTTCGATTCGCTTACACACAATTCTTTGTAATCTCTTCATAATTTATTCCTATAGATTGTTTGCCCATTTGAAGTTTTACGAGCGTCTTGTCGTAGAAATTACTAGTTCATATTTATGTTAAAATAATGCTTTAGCCACAGCATTTAAAGGGGAAAAAAAAACTTTTTTCATAGTTACCTAATATAATATTTTCTTAGTGCTTACCTATGTACTTAGTTTGAAATTTTTGAAGTTTTGATGCGGGTCTCAATGTAATTTTGAAAAAATATGAAATGCTTTCATATTTTTACAAAAAATGCAGCTGTGAAAAACCGAACGGTTTTTCAATTTTGAGAACTTCCCAATCGAGGGTCTGTTGGTAACTTTTGGACATTGCATGGAATAAATCTTCTGTGAACTGCTCGTTTTTGTGTCCCCAGTTGTAACAGCAATTTATGATTGCGATTCGAAATTGGAAACGAACGCATCGTACGAATCGGTCGGAAAATATAACATTGTATTACTGGCATTGTATACGGGCGCTGGTCATATACAGCGGTCACAATGTTTGAGCTTCTAGGTTATAAATCACGATTGCAAGGAGAAAATATTTGTTTTGTTTTCTTGTGATTTGTTATGCTAGGTACACACACAGCGAGTTTAGTCGCCGGCGACTCGCTGGTGATTTAAAAATCCCACTTAATATTTTGACATCGTTGCTTATTGTTAATATTATATTATTATGACTGTTTTTATTGTTGAAAAACTACGTTACATTTTTTGTTGACCTACATGTTTTTTTACTATATGAATAAATCGGTAGCGGCTGTCATATAATCCACTAGGGTACTTATTTAGCATTTGTTAGAGGGTTTAGTGATGGATTTTAGAATCAATATTAAAAATTTAACTTATTTTTTCGTTTATCAAATCATCCCTTTTCTATAGAGATGTCAATAATTATATAGCAAAATTAACTTTATTGGAAACGAGTAAAGGTAAAGTAACTCAACAAGTTTTTATACTCAAAGTTATAAAAGACAAGCTTCCGCCCGCGGTTGCACCCGCGTGGTATGTCGATAAAAAGTAGTGTGTTCTTCCCCAGGGTGCCATCTATCTCCTTGTAAAATTCTGTCGAAATACGTTTAGTGGTTAGGGATTGAAAAGGTAACATACAGACAGACAGAGTTATTTACGAAGTTATAATATTAGTATGGATTTCTTTCACATACTATAAAAAATGTCAGAGCTGTAGCTGTTTAAATCCATTCAGTCCTCCACATAGATTTCAAGTGTCATCTACGTCTGCAGACTTTTCAGATACTAAAAGAACTAGATTTTAATCAGCTTAAAGGACGCGAGAGAAGGCGACTTATTTTAAGTTAGCGTTTTTCGTAAAATTAGGATCGCTGGTTGCAGTTAGCTTTTACTAAGTGTACTAAACGAAGACGAACTAAAAGGTCTTTTACACGAGGAGAGTTTCTCGAACGTCCAAAAGTGGAAATTTCCATGCGAATGTCAAAGGCGAGACTCGCCAGGAGATTATCACAACCTCATGTGAGTAACAACGAAGCTATAATACATAGGCGATTTTTCTCAAACTGACAACTAAATAATTCATCTGTTTGACAGTTTTCTATAATTGCTTTTGTGTCAAATTTGAGGAATTGCTAATGACAGCTGGAAATGAATTGCTTATAGAGGAATTGCTAATGTGGCCGTTTTAGGCCCGCTGTACGTATACATATAAACGGGTCAACATCTCTCTTTGATAGTCGTCTTTTGGAGGCTAGGAAATCTCCTCGTAAAAATGAGCTTGAGAGGGTTAAGACGTGCATTGGACCCAAAAAAGTGCAGCTAGTTTGAAAGATTAGTCCGTCAGGATACTAAGCTGTGACTTTAAGAGGTACTTCGTCTCTTTTGGGACGCTTTCCGACAGAATCTTATGGACTTTTTACTTGAGTTTATTAGTTTAAGAGCTTATTTAATCTAACTTCAGAGGCAAAGCGGAGGACGAGCTCGTGGCTTATACTGGCTTAGTAACAGCCATACGGGTCGACCGGTTGGTCGGTTGGTCTATTGATGTGTGGGTACCGAGACCTCCGTGTCTCGGAGAGCACGTTCGTCGTTCGTCGTTTGCCGTTCGTCCCGGCTGGATGGTATGGATCTTGGACTTTCGTTACGGGTTGTCAGAATTCGGAAAGTTTGACAACCAGTCTTACCACGGGTTATCGTATTACCCAGTTACTGGGTTGTGGAGGTCAGATAGGTAGTAGCTCCATGTGAATTAATGGTATTCAGCTGCATCCGGTTTGACTGGAAGCCGACTCCAACATAGTTGGGAAAAGGCTAGGCAGAGGCAGATTTTCAGACGCACACGACTAGATGATGCTAAATGGGTGGATGGCTAGTACATGCTGGAAGATTAGCAAAACTTGGCAGGCACTTATGTTTGTCGAGTAAACTGAAAAATGTATAACTTTACTAGCTGCGTCCCGCGGTTTCACCCGCGTAAGTCTCGATCCCGTGGGAATATCGGGATAAAAACTATCCTATGTGTTAATCCAGGTTATAAACTATCTGTTTGCCATGCGTGATTAAGTAACACACATCCAAACACACAAACTTTCACATTTATTATATTAGTAGGATAGTAGGATTCTTTAATATCTGCATTGGCACTAAAAATGAATACATCCTTAACCTTATCCTTACATATAAAACAAAGTCCTCCGCCGCGTCTGTCTGTCGTCCTATTCGCGATAAACTCAAAAACTACTGCACCGATTTTCATGCTATTTTCACCAATGGATAGAGTGGTTCTAGAGGAAGGTTTTAGTATATAATTATACAGATCGGACTAACTTACCTAGTGACGTCCGATCCTTAATTATATGAAATAATTTCGCCTTCATGGAAAACAGTGTAGTTTGCACTGGTGCACTACACGCCAATCACATTATTTAAAGATGAAAGCCTTCATCATAGATAAAAATCAAAAATGTTATCTGTGGTCCGATCGCGGGCGCACCATCTTGTCATCTGTCAAATCATTTCTTCAAAGCTAAAGAACCTAAAAACGGGAATTTACGATGACCTATAGGGGCATCGTTTAGTCCTAGCCAAGGAGTAAAGTGTCCCGGCATAGTGCATATATAGCACAACACAACTTTTAGAAGGGGTTTTGATAATCCAGTACACATATGTAGGTTGATTATCTGGGAAGGGTTGGGATGCCATGAAGGCGAAATTATTTCATATAATTAAGGATCGGACGTCACTAGGTAAGTTAGTCCGATCTGTATAATTATACTCATAATTTCGCCTTCATGGAAAACAGTGTAGATGTTCAAAGAACAAAGTTGTGTTGGTAATCATTTCAACATTATTTAACAACTAAACATTGTAGCTAAACCATGTTATTATAAGAATCAGTAAGTATTCCATTAAGGTAAAGACAGACTATTTGTTCCTGGAATTCCTATTCAGTCTTGAATCAACCAAACCATAATCTAATACACACATCAATTACTTATAAGCAGACAATTAAAATTGACATAAAAATATAATAAGTTTTATGAACAGCCACTTTCTATAGAGCACACAACCTGTGCAAATGCATTAGGATTAATATTGGTCACATATAAAAGCGAGAAAAGGTTGAGAAAGTGGTCCAACCAGCAGCATTTCTTATGACCTCAACATTGATACCTCCCCCCCCCTCAAGGGCCTTTAAAGTAGAGGCATGTCTGTATATGTGAATTTAGAAAAAATTATTCCACTATTATGCACTTAAATTTTGGTTTATCCATCCACTAATGGTTACAGTAGAGGCGGTGATAATATTTTTGTATAAAGTTATAATTAATGATTTACAATTTTGTCTTACTCTTAGTAAAAACTAAGAAAGTGGTAATATCAAGAAGGGTTGAGATCTACCAGGTGCAGAAATTTCAAATATTTCTGGTATCTTTATGTTAATATTATCCTCATTAATAGAAATGTTATCTATGTGTAATAAGTGACACGGTTTGAATTCTGTGTGCAATTACAAGAGTTAATATGGTTAGGTATATAATGTAAAAGTAGTTTTAGACCCAGCATTATTTATGAAAGACATGAGATAACCTGAAACGTTACTGTCCCAAAATTATTTCATATTTGACTCTTAATTTAAATATACCAAATTACCCTAAGAAACCTTGACACTGTCATCTGTGCTAATGTGGGGCCTAAAACTGGAGCAATTGCTGACTTAGTATTCAGCATTTTCTTCTGTTTCTGTTATATAATTATAACTCATTCAATATCTTTAAGGTATTGAGTTAGCTATATAGCAATCCTTCATTAAACTTAGTGGTCAATAACAATGTCACCATGGTGACTGAGCCTAGGAGGGGCCAATATCTTGACTCTCAATAGTCCATTGATCCAGAGCAGATTCATATCGCTTTCTTGCTTTGCTAGACAAGAAAGTTAGTACTATATTATTTGAAGGGATTAGTGTTCATCTTGTCAGGAAAGCGTCCCTGATAATATTGTGGCAATCAGTGTGAGACTCCTGTGCAATGGGTGTGGAGATCCCATTTGATAGTGAATGCATCTACAGAGCATGCACCTAGATCCATGATGCCATTCTGACACTTAGAATTTGACCTGTTTGCAAACAGGTTAATCTGGGGCTGACCCAGTTTAACAACAATTGACTTGAAGGTATATCCACCTCACTTCCATTCAATTTCCATATTTGGGCGTCTAGATTCTAGATCTGTCATAGTGTTTCCTTTGGAACTAAAATAGGATGCATAGGCCCATATTTGTTTTTCCTCGCACTATTGCCACCACTGTCTAGTTAAGCTTTAGGTGAGTAGAACGAGTACCACCCATCTTATTGATATAGGCAATTGGCTATTGTGATAATATCTATTCTTAGTAGGTAACACCTCACAGTACCAATCTGAGTTTGCTTGAAAATGTTTTGAGCCCTATAAATGCTGTTAATAGTCCAAGGTAATTTATATGGAACTTTTTTAATTACATACCAGAACCAGCCAGTTTGAGAAGCAACAGATAATGTTTCAAGAACAAAGTCAAATTGTTTAATTCTAATTGTAGTTTATTGAAATGTGAGCCACCGTTGCAAATAAATGATTTAGAATTTGATTCTAGTTTTAATTTGAAATACCTAGGTAGGTACACCTCTGCCTAGCCCTTCGGGGAATACAGGCGTTATGTTATTATGAATTTGAATTATAAACTAGTTATGACCTTGTTATTTTAATTGTTATACTTTAAGGCTACTGTTCTGTGACGTTTCATCATCTTGGTGTAAAGCAAACTGTACAGCTGGGATGTAGCAACAAGAATACCTAGTAATTAGGATAATTCTACTATTTGCATTTCCTTATTAGACTTGAAATTCTTTATGGACTAAAGAATAAACTATCTTTTCCTGTCTAAGTGAAATGGCAAACTGGACTGAATCTAATAGAAATCTACCAGTAGCATTGTCTGGGTTATAGGGCGCTCTTTTTAGTTTTGAATACTTATTTATAATAAATTCTAGATTTTTCATAACATAGTTTGAATACTAGACACATTTTCTAAACACTTGCATATAAATCGGCAAGGCATAGAATATTGTGAGGATATATGACATAGAGCAACCTTTATGACCTCAGGTGACAGACAACTGGCTTCATGATCCCTGCCAACACACATGGTTCTGTGCCAAGCCTGGAGGCATGTAAACTCTTTCATTATAGCTGTCCTTTATTCCACTGTTAAAGTGGAATGTAGCAACATATTTATGTATCTCCAATTGTCATCTGATTTTGGTAAAAATATACTAAATAAAAAATGATTCTTGGCAGGGAAACATGTTTCATGGCACCTAAGACGTTATTGATTTCTATGGATATAGGGTGGCTTTTTTTTTTTTTTTTTTTTTTGACTGAATTTTTTATTCCGAAGTTTGAACTGGAAACTCTATAAAGGATAGTTTATAACCCTTGATCCACCATGTATGGTTGGATTAGTAGTAATACTCTCCAAAATTCAGGGAAATACTGCAATCCATCAATGCATATTTAAGCTAGTGACAATCATGACTCGGCAACATTTGATGACGTTGAATTTATCTTTGAGGCATATAGCTGAACAGGTATTTAGATATTGGTGCCCGCTCCATCAGTTCTTTCATTTCTTTATTAAGGCTGGGTAGGATCAAAGATACTTGTGTGATGCAATCATGATAGATTACACACAGTAGTTCAGCTGTTTAGATTTGATCTACACTCCTTTGGGAAGCTATTAAACTGTTAAGGCCCTTGTCAATGGACCCAATGGCAATAGCCACTTTATTCTGCCGCCCCCTGATCCTTTGGTCCCATTTGATTCCACCTTCATTTACTGCAGCTGCCACCACCCCACCCCAAAACGATGGTAGGTTCAACAGGCAACAGATTATGGGTGCTTCATACCTCTCTTAAATGTTGCTTCGCCTGCACATTTAGTTCATTTATCAGAATTTCTGACCACCAAAGTGAAGTAATCAACTGCACCCTCCGCAGATTCTCAACATTTGCTGGTAAGGCATTTCAGGTTGGTGTATGGATACCATTTCACTCTCCGTCTCCTTCCGGTTGGACTGTAGTAGAATTGAAATAAATACTAACATAGCATATCTAATTTAAATTGTATACTAGTAGGTATCTAAAATTAATGTAAGTATTTTGACATTTTTTGAAGACCACTAGTTGTTGTCTTTCAAGTAAATAAATTATAATTGGCAGCATTGAGTGTGGCTTTTCAGTGTCCGGATTCGTTGGCTTCAGTCACCTGACACCTGACACACAGCCTCTTGAACATGTTTGACTACAGTATCTTTCATGGAAGTGGGCTTCACACTCATAATAAGAGTTAGGTTCCAGACTGCTCAATTCCAAGGTATACCTCAAGTGATGGTGCGGGGACGTGTTTATAACACTGAATGTATATATAGACTATTGGCTAACTTGTCGTGAAAGCGTTGTTCTTTTGTAGCTATGTAGCATAGTTATTGGTCTCTTGATTAAGCTCTCGTCAAAACTCTTAGAGACTGCTAGGGATCTAGCAGGGATGTGTTTTTATAACTGAACGATATTCCAAGGGCTGACCTCTCGTGAAAGCTCGTATGGTGTTGTTCTTTTGTAGTTATGCGGCATAGTTATTGGTCTCTTGGTTAAGCTCCCGTCAAAACTCTTAGAGAATGCTAGGGATCTAGCAGGGATGTGTTTTTCTAACTGAACGATATTCCAAGGGCTGACCTCTGGTGAAAGCTCGTATGGTGTTGTTCTTTTGTAGTTATGCGGCATAGTTATTGGTCTCTTGGTTAAGCTGTCGTCAAAACTCTTAGAGACAGCTAGGGATCTAGCAGGGATGTATTTTTATAACTGAACGATATTCCAAGGGCTGACCTCTGGTGAAAGCTCGTATGGTGTTGTTCTTTTGTAGTTATGCGGCATAGTTATTGGTCTCTTGGTTAAGCTCCCGTCAAAACTCTTAGAGACTGCTAGGATTCTAGCAGGGATGTGTTTGTAACACTGACCGATACACCAGCGGTTGACCTCACAGTGAAAACTCGTGTGGTGTTTGTTGTCCTTGTGTAAGTATACGGCTTAGTTAGTGTTCTCAAGGTCTACCTCACGTGGAAACTCTAGAGACTGATGTGCATATTACGGCTCCACGGTAATTTAAGTAAAAATTATCTCAGCTAACGACAAATTGGTAGGTACATCGAGAGACTTACCGGTGTCCATCACGACTCCGCTTTCATGTATTCGCTCGATTTTCCAGTTCTCGCAGATATTCGTTCAGGTCCTCCATTTCCTGGTCTCGTTTTCTTCGATGTTTTCCCATTTCGATAAATATATCTGAACTTTTTATCGGAAGCGTGATCAGCGCGCGGCACAAAAAAGTACAATGATTTGACAGATGACAAGATGGTGCGCCCGCGATCGGACCACAGATAACATTTTTGATTTTTATCTATGATGAAGGCTTTCATCTTTAAATAATGTGATTGGCGTGTAGTGCACCAGTGCAAACTACACTGTTTTCCATGAAGGCGAAATTATGAGTATAATAACCGACTTCCACGCGGGCGAAGCCGCGGGCATCAGCTAGTATTACATAAACCATCCAAAAATATATTAGGTTACTATTATCTATATCGTATCTGTTTTGTTCGTATTTGTATATTTGTGTTATATATATATTACCTATGTCTATGTTAATGTAAGTGGTCTAAAACCGTGTTGACATAATAAATAAATAATAAATTAGCGGTACTTAACACCAATTCCCCATCAAATATACAGTCCGCGGCATATCAACATGTGAATCAATCATGTCATATCAATCAATATCGAATCATGGATTTATTAACTCGAGTTTCATAAAAAATTGATTCAGACGATTTTAAATGGCCACAAAAGTGCGAGCGTATTGAGTGCAGTGGGCGGTTACCACAGAATATAAATCTACGTGAAATAATGGCATATCTGCGGCGTTCGCATGAAGCCTTATTATTGGCAATTTAGTGATGATAATTGAAAAATGATTGGTCGCCCGATGAAGCCATGTAAAAGGTTCATTTTGACAGTCTGTGTGTTACACTACACATGATCTTCCTTCTAGATCTAATTCTTCAAGAAAAAAAAAGTAATCAATATCCTCGCGTGCGGTGTTATAGAGAAAGACACGTATGAAATTAGTTTACTGTTACTGTCTGACATAAGTGATTTGCTAAATACACATTTTTTTAATTTTTTTTTATTATAAAAGATTCTGTTGCATAATCAGCCTATAATGTTCCCACTGCTGGGACACAGGCCTCCTCTCTGTGAGAGGAAGCGGGCCGTAATCCACCACGCGGGCCCAGTGCGGGTTGGTAGATGTCACGTCATGTCTTCGAATTTTTGGTTCTAGATCATGCCGGTTTCAACTCGTAAGTCGTGGCCGTTACCACTGGGCCACCACTGCTCCCTGGGCCACCACTGCTCTGATTAATTTTCAATTTATATTATTTTAAAGATTCTGTTTAATTCTCGATAACCCTTTATTTTTGTCTGTCCCATCACTATAAAAAAGTACTTTCTAGTTCAGTATCGGTCGTTATCCTGACACTTTCTTTAGTTGATTTCTCATTTCCTGTTTGGCAGAGCCAGGGGCGAAACGAACGTAAAGAAATTGGGTGTCAGGTCAAAAAGGACTGATAAAAGGACTGTCAAAAAGATCGATGGATGCGCATTTCGACCGCCACCACACCAGATGAGAGTTTATGATTTTTTTGCCGCAGCTTACGTGTTAACTTACAAGTTAGTCCTGGGTTCAATTCCCAGGTTGGGCAAAGGGGGTTTTCCATTACGATTATTTTAGAAACAGTCCAGGGTTTGGAAGTTTCCTGCGTGATACCGAAGTGCCTCGGAACGCACATTAAGACGTTGGTCCTGCGCCTGATCTCTCTCCGGTCATGTCGGGTTGCCGTCCCATCGGACTATGACAGTGAGGAAAGAGAGCACCTGTGTCTGCGCACAAACTTGTACACTTTATTATCTCCCGTGCCGAAGGTTAGTCTTTGTTGAGATTTGCCGCCATGGCCGAAATATGGTCTGGAGGACTGCATCATTTCACCCAAAAAACGTCCACTGTTGGACATGGATATCATGCTAATAATAATTTAGACAGATTTCAATTCAAAAGTCAACCTAAGCTTAAATATTTAATCTAAAAACTCTACAAAAGGAATCACTGTTACCGACAATGCTATGTATTGACACTGAGACTTCCCAAACAAACGAGCGTTGCAAGCTAAAATAGTCCTTACGGTGTATATACGGATATTTGTTTCTTTGATAGTACTAAGTAAGTAGGTATTAAAAAAAGATTTTTCACTTCTCCAAAGATGTGGCTAGAAATATCATCAGCCCCTCAATACCTGTTAATTTGATGAGAAAAAGTAAAAAACGAAGAAAGAATTATATTTTCAATCCGCTCCTATTTTTCCTGTCGACATCGCGGGGCGCCACTGATGGCTTTTTCTGCTTCACCGGCCAACCGCTGGGTGTCACAAGGTTTTAGAACAAAAAGTGTTTTTAAAAATGGCGCTTACTGTAACTTGGAATAAATAGGAAAATATTATGCTTTATAGCTATACTAGCTGTGCCTTTTTTTTTTTTTTTTGAGGGTGGGAAATCATCCAATGTCTTCTCCCGCTCTGGGTGGAGCGGAAGGGCGTGTCAGACTTTTACTGACTAAAACCCACCCGTGTTCCTTCAATTGCTTGTTGCCAAGGTCCCGGTATCCCTTTCGGACTAACCCGCAACCCTGCCTCGATACTAGCTGTGCCTGCCGTTCTGCCTGGTTTTGATTGAATCCTAACTAATATTATAAATGCGAAAGTGAGTTTGTTTGTTTGTTACGCTATCACGCTAAAACGGCTGAACGGACTTGGATGAAATTCGACACAGGGGTAGATCATGACCCGGAATTGGACATAGGATATTTTTATCCCGGTATTCCCACGGGATCGAGACTTACGCGGGTGAAACCGCGGGGCGCAGCTAGTGTGTTATGTATTGTGACTTGGTTTTTGGGGCGAAGGAGTAAAAATTTTTTTTTTTTTAAACTTCCCATCCAAAGTGCTAAAAACCATGACAAATAACTTTAATCCTCCATGCGTACACAATAATAGGTTTCCAAAATGGCCGCCAACACTGACCTCGCTCTATCAAATTGAACTATTGTCCATTCAGCCACCATTTTCTTTGATAACCGTTCGTAATTCAGTTTTGAAACAATGAAAAGTAATGGAATCACAATCATGTACAGACTGGGGGGTTTTTAAAAGGTAATACGTGTTACTGAAAACGCTTTGTAATGCCCGCTTGTGTTGAAAGGAACCTTCGTCAATTGTTAATACTGTTACGACGTAAATGTGAGGGAGCCACGTTATAAAATATGGTTCTTGACTTCCTTCATCGCTTTGATATAAGCATTCATTTTCATACCACGTTGAAAGCACGTAAAGGGTCTTACATAATGGCGCGATTAGCCGCACGACGCGACACCGCCGCATTGTTCGCCGTGAAGTTTTCTCAGAAATTGTTTTGTTAAAATTCGCGTCGCGCTGCGAATCGCGCCAGTATGTAAGAGCCTTTATAAAGAGAAAATGTTTGTATTTTTGTTTATAATGAATACACTCAAATACTATTGGACCGATTTTAAAAATAATTTCACCAATAGAATGCTATAATATCACTGAGCAACAAAGTCTTTAGAAAATACAAAGATAGAACGCTGGCGATGGCGGAAGCTAATCGTGAATAAAAATATGTTTTACAATTGTTTTCGTTATTAAATAACGAAAGCCAAAGGTAACTGATTAAGGGCTTAGGCAGTCTGTGTTTCCGCCAGACACAGGTCCTCACCGGACACGGTTCCTTTGGGAGGTTCCTGTTTCGGATAAGGCGGGAGGAAACGCCCGGGTGTCACCACTGTGTGGATCGCCCGGAGGACACGGTGGAGCATACGGTGGAGGTATGTGCTTGGGCGGAGCCCCGCCGTGTCCTCTTGGAGGCGATTGGCGGCGGTGACCTCTCGCGTCCGGCCCTGGTCCAGGCCATGGTACGGAGCGAGAGGGCATGGGACGCAGTCACCTCCTTCTGCGAAGCAGTAATGCTCGCGAAGGAGGAGGCGGAACGCGTGAGGGAGAGGCAAAGTTTGCGCCCTCACGCCCCTAACCGCCGCCGTTGGAGACGCACTGGGCGTCGGGAATCCCAGGCGGATTCCCGGTCACCATAGGCGCGGGCTTGCGGACGGCGAGCAATGGGTAGCTCACCGTCCGATTAGGACCAGGCCCGGGTCGATGGCGCGTCGTGTTCCACGCGTGCCTCAAAGAGATGTCAGCACAATTGGCGGGGTCCGCTAGGACCGATGCCTGGCAGGGTTGCGGGTTAGTCCGAAAGGGATACCGGAACCTTTGCAATAGGCAACTGAAGGAACACGGGTGGGTTTTAGTCAGTAGAAGTCTGACATCCGCTCCGCTCAGAGCGGGTGAAGTCATTGGATGATTTAACACCCTCAAAAAAATAAAAAATGGCAGTCTGTGTTATTTACCAAAACTTTAAAAAAAATTAAGTGAAAACTTCTTTCGGCGCTCTTTTGAGGGATTTTTGGTACGGAGGGAAACTATGGACTTGCTAGTGCTTTACTATAGTATACATATAGATGGCGTAGTAGTCTCCACGACTGACTATTGAATTTTTTTTATAAACATAGATGACAAATCTTGTAAACAATCTAATGGTCGCTGCACACAGCGGGCGCGGCCCGGTGTGACCGGGCGGCGACGCGACGCTGAGCAGTTGTAATGTACTAGTTACTATGGACGACTTCACACAGAGCCGTCACGCTCGGCGCGACGCGACCCGTCGCGCCACGTCGGCGTCGCGCCGAGCGCGAATACAACTCCGGCGCGGCGGGGCGCGGCGCCGCTGGACGCGAGCGCAGCGCTTTGTGTTGTTTGCAGTGTTGCCATCTTAGCTACTTTGTAGCTAGATCTAGCTATTTTTCAGTGTCAGGCAATTAAATAAAAAAATTAATCAAACTTGTAGCTAGATTTTTTAGCTACTTTTTCTAGCTATTTTACACATGACGTAAATACTTTCGATATTTTTTATTAAGTCTATGGTAGAGTGCGTCTGGAAGTATGAAATGATATGTCTGTAGTTTTATCAAATAGAAAGAAAGAAAGAAGAAGAAAGAAAGAAAATATATTTATTTAGTTCCTTTGCCGTAATGTTGGCTCCACTGGTAAACTTTAACAACATTTTTATTGTGTTGTGTTATCAATTTAATTCATGCTCGCGGAAAATGGAATTAATTACCTATGAAAAGAAGTAGATAGAGTAATTTGACAGGTGCAAATGTCAAACATCATTTTAAAAAAACAAACAACAAAGATTTGAACAAATTATTGTCTGGGATTTATCTTATCTTCATGGGATAAAATTTCGCGGCACAGTCTATGATACTCCCCGTAATTTCGACGTTTTTGATTTATTTCATGCACCCATTTCCGTTTACGTTGTTTTTTCTTAGCTAGCGCAAATAAGAGCAAGAGTGTTTCCACGTCTGAATCGCTCAACATCTTTTTGACGAATGAATCGCGTCGCGACTCGGTCGCCGGTCGGCGTGAGTGGTCGCGCCAGCGCCGCGCCGGCGCCCGGTCACGCCGCACCCCGTCACGCCCCGCCCGCTGTGTGCAGAGACCTTTAAGGTGTGTCCAAACATTGCGCGGCAAGAGCGCGGTAGCAACACGTGGCGTTTGCAGGACACATTTCCGCCGCGCTCTAGTTAGGTAAAAATATTTGTGCGCGGCACGTAGACAAGCGTTCGCGCGCGGCAGCCGCACACGATATTGGCGCTTTATGGCATACCTTAACGTAATGACTATATCTATCTATTTATCTATCACTAAAGTAACTATCTCTACATAAGTTAACTTGAGTGAAACTTGTATCATAATCACGATACTTGGTGAAACTATTTCATCTCGTGTCAACAACTATGCCACCTTCATAAAGTTGGGGTTCAGACCAAGTTGAACATGAATGTACAATCATAGGTCGATATACGAAGGTTTGTTATCTAAAACATGACAATGCTAGACACATTTAGGCACATAATATTTGACACATTAAGGGCTGATTTTACCAAAGTCAGATATCTCTTATCCGTGGAATAAAAATGGCGTCTGACAGTTTTTGTATGGAAAAACTGTCAAAAATTCAAAATTTATTCGCAGAATAAGACTTATACTCAGTATAAAAGTTTGGCGAAATTCGCCCTTAGGCACATAACATTTATTACTTTACCCACGGCTTCGCTTGGACGAAATCTAATTATTTTTCTTATTTTAAAATAAAAGTAGCCTAAGTTACTCCTTGTAACATCAACTATCTGCCAATAAAAGTCCCGTCAAAATCAGTCCAAACGTTTCGGAGATTAGCCGGAACAAACAGACAGACATAAAGATACAAGGTTTCCGCGATTATCGCATTTGCGATGTTGATCCCATGGAGAAAGTTTATTAGTTTGATGGTCTGTATCACTACCACAAATATGACCACATATTTTTTATACATCAATATTTATAAAAATGAATCCCTATTTCCCTTGGTCACGCCATCACGCGTGAACGGCTGAACGGATTTGGATGAAATTTGGCACAGGGGTAGACCATGACCTGCAATAGGACATAGGATACTTTTTATCCCGATAGTCCCACGGGATCGAGACTTACGCGGATGAAACCACGGGGCGCAGCTAGTACGATATAAAATTGTTATATGCATGTCGCTGGCAATCTAAATAGTCGCCCCAGCATTTGGCTACGAGTTCGTTACCTTCATTAGTATACCTATATCAATCTGCCTAGCCTTTTCCCAACTATGTTGGGATCGGTTTCCAGTCTAACCGGATGCAGCTGAATACCAGTATTTTACATTGAGCGACTGCCTATCTGACCTCCACAACCCAGTAACTGGGTAATACGACACCCCTTGGTAAGACTGGTTGTCAGAGTTTTGGGCTTCTGACGAACGTAACGACTGTCAAAGATCCACAAATGACATCCGGGACCAACGGCTTAACATGCTTTCCGGCACGGAGGAGTCTCGGTATGTAAACATGGTCACCCATCCACGGACCGATAACGGCAAGCGTAGTTTAACTTGATGGATCGACCCGTGCGGCTGTTATTACTTAGCCACGAGCTCCTCCATCATTAGCATATATAATTATAAACTTTAATTATAATAAAGAGTTATAAAATAAGAAACACGTGTATCAGCCAAAGCTCTTTGTCTAACACGGTCTTAACAATAATTCTAGGAGAATTAAAGTGAAAAGGTTTAGAATTAAAGTGTCCCAGTTGAAATGTCCAAGGAGACCATTTCACTTTACACCCACGGCCATATAAAATGCGAGTGCACGTATATTAAGTTCTCTTGCACAGCAAAGTTGTTTCAATTTCTGTACTAAAACTGAATTTAACGGACCTGTCTTGTGTTTGATTATTTCAATACAATACTCGTAAAGCTAAGGAGCTCGTGGCTAAGTAATAACAGCCGCACCGGATCGATTCATCAGGTCAAGCTACCATCGGTGGTCATCTTTACATACCGAGATTCCTCCGTGCCTCGGAAAGCACGTTAAGCAGTTGGTCCCGGCTGTTATTCGTGGATCTTTGACAGACGCTACGGTTCGTCAGAAGCCCGAAAGTCTGACACCAGTCAGATAGGCAGTCGCTCCATGTAAAATACTGGTATTCAGCTGCATCCGGTTAGACTGGAGGCCGACTCCAACATAGTTGGGAAAAGGCTGCAGATTGATTGACTCATAAAGCTAAGTTCTGAGCTAACAAATTTTAGATTTCCATCAACACGATAAACAGAAGAATCTGAACTCATTGATTTTTTATGGATTTTACTACTGCTGAGCATGAGGTACTGGGTTTTCCATTAGGAATTTCTCAGTAGCAGCCCGGAGTCTGGATTTGTGCCCGGTTGATGGCAATAGGCTCGCCCCCTATTACATAGGACTTAACTGGCGAAATGTAGGTGTACGTACTATGGGTACACCTCTGCCCAAAACCCTTCGGGGAAACAAGGCGTGATGTAATCACTACATATTATAAAAAAAAGTCCTCCACCGCGTCTGTCTGTCTGTTCGCGATAAACTCAAAACTACTGCACCGATTTTCATGCTGTTTTCACCAATGGATAGAGTGGTTCTCGAGGAAGGTTTTAGTATATAATAACCGACATCCACGCGGGCGAAGTCGCGGGCATCAGCTAGTGGAAAATAAAACATTACATCTGAGTAGACTCAAGCAAAAATAACACTGGAATGAAAGAAAATTCTTTATTATTTTGAACACAGTGATATCATTCAGCGCTTTAAAATCGATCACTCATCCGCTGAATGCAGCTAAGATCTAAATATAGTAGGGAGCTCGCATGTGCTCATAATAGTATATTTATTGACCGGAGCGACCAATAATGTACCGATACTGAAACCGCCGTACCACAAAAATGGCTGCTCTGTCTATTCCTGTCGTATTTTGCTCCACGTTGTTATTTGAAGGGCTCGTGGCTAAATGATGAGCCACACTGGTCGATTGAAGGTTAAGCTATGCTTACCGCGGTCGGTTCCTGGACATCGAGTACATATCGAGACTCCTCCGTGCCTCGGAAAGCACGTTAAGTAGTTGGTCCCGACCACGGAGTATTTTGCTCCGACAACCGGTTAAGACTGGTACCCCTTGGTAAGCCAGGGGTATCGTGTTACCCAGTAACTGGGTTCTGGAAGTCAGACAGGCAGTCTTTCCATATAAAATACTGCTATTCAGCTAGACGGCATTCGGTTAGACTGGAAGCCGACCCTAACATAGTTGGGAAAAGGTTAGGCAGATTGATGCTAAATCTAGAATCCACCTCAAAGAACCCCATTACAGAGAACATACAAATATTTCTTCGACAAAGCTGCAACTCAAATACTGCAAATTTGAATAGAATTTGCAGTATTTGAGTTGCAGCTTTACAAGCATCTAACTTAAACTACATACAATAAAAAGAATATATATGTAAAAACAAACCGACAAACCAAACGACACTACGATTAATTTTCTTTTTTCTAGTTCGACGACTCCCGGAGTTAGTTTAGCGAGAGAGCAAAAAATACTATCAGACTGGACAAAACAAATCGGCTGCATTGCGCCTGAGTGCACCACTACCTGGAGTTGTCTATACACAAGAGCTACATAGTATGCACTTAGTGCTCTATTTGATAAGAAGTTCGTTCAGAAAACTCCACCAAATACATTTTTACCGTTCCTTTGTTATGGGAAATGAAATGAAATGAAATTGTTTATTCTGTAAATAGGATATTGGAATCAGTTTTACACGTCATATTAAAAAGTTGTAAAAATAAGCTAGATGAGGTCGGCGTTTCCTATCTGACTACTCTGAGAAGAAAGGCCGAAACAAACTCAAAGGTCACCGTCTCCTTTAAAGTCCAGACATAATCTTGGTCAGGCCATATGAGGACCATGTAGATTAGAGTCTGAAATGGTCTTTTGAGGAAAGACTCACACAGATTTGAGTGGACCTGTCCAGTCAGTGCAAGCATTTGTCAGTAATAGTGGAGCTCAACTCAGAACTTAAGGAGCTCAACGACTCGGGTTACGGGAGATGTCAATAAAATCAAAATCAAAAGTCATTTATTCAAACTAGGCTGAGAATCAACACTTTCGAACGTCAAAGTTAGTCCCCCAAAACGCCCATCAACACTTTTCGAACGTTAAAGTTACAGACAGTCCCCAAAAACGCCAACCCTTCACCACTTCCTGGTGCCACGCCGTTTTGCGTTGATGTGACGCATATTTCCCCCAACCTTTTCTTATTTTTTTCTTTGTGTTTATTTTCTTTTTGCGTAATATTTACCGCAAATTAACTTCTTTTTCTTCTTGTATTTTCTTTCTTTAGCTGGGAAGAAGTGGCGCAACAAACTCTCGCGCAGCACAGCTGTCTATTCAGTTACAAAAACTTGGTTCTATACAATAGTAGGTATGCAAAATAATGTACATTACGATACGCATTAGGTATTATAATAACGTAAAAAACACAAACTGAGAGTAGGTATTCCAATGTATGTCATTGGATTCATCTCTGAATTATCATTGGAATGGCCGACATGTTGGAATGTAATATGGTGGATATTAGGGCGTTGTATGGCTTCGTTTATTTGGCTTCACATACGCACTTCGTATCATCATAATGTAGATGTTAACAGTATACGTATATTTTGCTGATGTCACAGGTTTTTCTCTCAGGGTTGATATAAGTGTGTTTCGCCTCCTTTCCCTAGGTGTCGTTGGAGGCTACTATTCTATTTAGTAGATTGCCAGCATTATAATTATGTAGGTACATAATTGCGATCACAAATGTTGGCCAAGCATGGTGAGTTGGTGACTAATATTGTGTCATTCAATTCACAAGGTATCGCCAAAGGAATGCAACAAAATATATTGCATGGAATTAAAAAAATCCACATCAATGATGATTTTATGTATGATCGTTGATCAATCTCATGGTGAAGTATCCAAATAAATATTTTTCGAAATATTAATTACACTTTACTTGACCTCCAGGAACTTAATAACTGCAGTTACTGCACTGGCTGTACTGGGAAAGCAAAATGATAATAAAGTTTATCATTTCCACTAGATAAAATGAAAATTTATATGGCGAATGTGTATGCCTCAATGAAACTGCGAAATCCTCATTAATTTACCCTGAAATAATTACCACAACTCTTCATAAAAATTTCCAGTACGAAATTCGGTAGTATTTACAGAATTCCCACAGTTTTCACCTCTTTAATTCCGCACATTCATGCCATCTGTGTGCGATATTCCCCTACCCGGCGTTAAGCCTCGCTTGTTTTTATTGCCGAGTATATTCTCACGAATATTATCACTTATACGCGGTATAATCTCATAAACATTACGTATTTATACATTTTGTTTCGCTACAGCATTTTTGGAGTTCCGTGTCGTAAGTTCAACGAAATTCATGACAAGAAAATACAATTTCAAGCGTTTTACTTTCGAATGCTTAGGACATGAGTGCTTTAAAATACATCGGGATCTGTAGCAGTGAAGATATTCTACCAAAAATCAGTGGTATCGATTTTCATACACCGACAACTTTCTACAATCAATCTGCCTAGCCTTTTCCCAACTATGTTGGGGTCGGCTTCCAGTCTAACCGGATGCAGCTGAATACCAGTATTTTACATGGAGCGACTGCCTATCTGATCTCCACAACCCAGTAACTGGGTAATACGATACCCCTTGGTTAGACTGGTTGTCAGACTTTCGTGCTTCTGACGACTCGTAACGACTGTCAAAGATCCACATATGACAGCCGGGACCAACGGCTTAACCTGCTTTCCGAGGCACGGAGGAGTCTCGATATGTGAAAATGGTCACCCATCCACGGACCAACCCGGCAAGCGTAGCTTAACCTGATGGATCGACCCGAGCGGCTGTTATTACTTAGCCACGAGCTCCTCCTCACACCGACAACTTTCTACATGGGACCAATTTCGTAATCGCAAAAAAAATATCAGCCGTCCCATAAAGGGTTTTGTTGTAACTTTTCCTTTAATTATTGTTAAAATTAAGCGTAAAATGTACATAGTCTAAGCCTTCTCATGCTAATCCATGTAACAGGTGAAACCTCGACCCCTGTCATACAGGATGTCCTAGTTCAGGGGTCGAGACCTCATTGATGTAACGTGTAATGAAGTTTGGAAATAAAATTACTATTACTATTAAAGGGTCGAGTAGGTATTGAAGTTTTGTATGGGACAGTTGATAATTTTTTTGCGATTACGATATTAGTCCCATGAAGAAATTGTTCGCTTTGATGGTCTGTACCACACCTTTCTGTTACATGCTGTAAAAGTAAGTGAGATCCATTGATATCTCTAAAAGGGGTGATCAAATATGGCTCGGCGAGCTTACTCGCCCGTCTGTCATCGCCGCGAGCCGTGAGCCAATTTGATGATGAAATTTTGAGCAAGCTTCACGAATGTCACCGACGCGAGCGGAGTAAGGTCGCGAATTAAAAGACCGCGTACTTTAAGTACGCACTTCTATCACCCACTTTATAAACACGTTCGCTACAGAATCTTTTACAGGTTTCTTTTCCTGCTCTTAAGTATATTTTATTCTTTTGAAGGTATTATGTAGTACGAAAGGTAGCAGCAAGGTCTGAATACAAACGACTGTAGAGCTAAGTGAAACATTGTTTATTTATACCACGATGTAATAGTTTTCTTTTTACTTTTAAGAAAAAAAAAGAACCTTCTTGTTGAAGTTATGGTATCTCCGTAGAAAACATTCATTTGAGAAACGGTTTCGGGATGCATTTTTTAGTTGAAACTTCCTTGTTCTAAGGAAATAGATACTTTACCTATCTTTTCCTTATTGTTTTAAAGAAGCTACGAAAAGTTCATTTTTATTTTAAAAAATTGCATAATATCAGAAAGAAAACAGAAAAAAAAATTGAATTCAAGGATTTAAGAGCCTTTAAAGAATTTGATTGAAGAATGAAGATAATAATTTCTATTTACGATTTATACATTATAAATACGATATGGCCATTCATTCTAGGCCTAAACGAAGGGCTAAACAGTCGAATGTTATTAGCTACTAAGAGGCATCATCATCATCATTTCAGACGAAAGACGTCCACTGCTAGGCAAAGGCACCGTCACTGCACCCCCCAAGCACCGTCACTTCGACCAGTTCTGTGCTTCCCGCATCCAGCGGATTCCTGCGGCCTCACAAGATCATCGGTCCACCTTGTGGGGGGCTTTCCAACGCTACGTCTTCCGGTACGCGGTCGCCACTCCAGAACCTTTCGGCCCCAGAGGCCATCTGTGTGTGCCATGCCCACTACCACTTAAGTTTGGCAATTCTTCGGGCTATGTCGGTTATCTTGTTTCTCCTGCAGATCTCTTCATTTCTGATTCGATCACGTAAGAATTTATCGAGTAAGAGGCATCCATGAGGAATTCAGGGCGGAAAAAATATGTTTTCATTATTCCATACAAAAATATCCTATGCATAGGATATTTTTGTATGGAATAATGAAAACATATTTTTTATTATTGAGTATTCAGATTCAGACAATACCCATAAATTCTGCTATATTTGGAAACAGAGTATAAAAATACCAGTTACATTGGATTGGATCCTATCGGAATGTAGTCGTAAACAGTTAGTTTCCAAATATTTGTTTTCACGAAAATCTGCTCGATGTCGTTCTACCTTTACATTGTATGAAAAATCTATAAAATATCTTGTATGAAAAAGTGACTGTTACAACAAAAGTCTTAATTAGTTTTAAAAATAACAAAATGCGATCACAAATCTTGGCAAAAAAATTTCAGACGCCAAGGGTGGTGATATTGGAAAAAAAATTACGGTAAAAAATTCTGTTTATCGGGAGAAACCAGTGGCTTTGTTGGTCAGTTAAAGATAACAATAATAATGCTTAGAAAGCGGTACTTCTGGACACGCCACGCTTAGTGAGGAGGTTCCTCTCTTTAGAGCCCTGACCATCGGCAGCTTGGACCCTGTTCCCGATACCGGCTACATGTTTTTAAATTCTAATAATTATTTTAAAATATAATTTACCTATATTATTTAAGAAATGAAATAAAGGAAATATTAATACGTTCTATGTTATGGAGTTTGGTTTCCGCACTTAGTCCCTCAGGTTGACCATTGTGCCTGGGAAATAATACGTATATCATTGTTCAGGATTGGACGCTTAGAGAAAAAAAAACAAAAAAAAAAAAAAGGCAAAAGTCCCCCATAGTTCTCCAATTTTCTTTATATTTCAATGAGGGTCAAAAATAAAATTCTGACTCTTCATTAATTTACACCTATAAATTCTCCTCGTAGTCTTTCAGTTTCAAGGGCTTATAATATAAACGATATAATACCTATATTAGAACGTTAAAACGTTCTCTAGCTCGGTTGGTCGGTAGATCGCGACCGGACCGGCCGTGGCGGGCTAGCAACCAAGCGGCAATGACATTTGCAAATTCTGACATTGACACAAAAACTAAACGCTAATATTAGATTCGCGAGTAAGCAGTTCATAGTTTTTCTAGCGCCTATCGGAGTTAAAGAAAATATAAAATTAAATTAAACGCTGTCAACGTTTAGACGGGATTCGATGACAGGTCTTGGCAGATCAAAATATACTCAGGCAATTCTTAATTATATTTTAACCTTGATGATGAGTTAAATAAATAAATGGTCTAATTTGCGAAAGAAAAATAAATCACGATTCACTCGAGAGCATATTTTCCTCCATAAATATGACAAAGTCTGTCGAGTCGTCGATCGATTTGATAATCCAAATTGATAAATAACGGGCTAGTTCGTACACTGGCGGTGAACCAACCACCTTATTACTAAGGGCATAGGGGTCAAAAGTGGTTCGCTGCAAATGTCCGCAGTTGTAGATAAAAAACGCCTTTATCATCCTCATTACAGATTAGACCCACAGTTGGGGGCCTAAACCGGCCACATTAGCAATTCTTCTAAAACAGTTCATTTCCTGAATCCCAGCTGTCATAATACTGCTGTAAGCGGTGGTGTTAGGCCCCCTGAACTCGGTGCCACGCCGGTCACCAACACATTATACTTGCCCTTTTTTCGCTCCCGATAATAAAGACAAGCCATCCTACTTCTCAGTGTCATCTAAAATCGTGAGACATTACAATATTACGTTAGTTGCTACGTTTTCCTAGAAGAGCGCTGGCCGCCACATAGCGGCTGCAGTTTACCGGCGAATGCCGTCACTGAAACGTTATATGTACGTAAGTAAGTTACTACAGACTAGGTAGGTACTTACTATACGCATATTTTTTTGAATATTCAGCAATTAAATCTTTATTGCTGATACCATTAAATTATTTTTCCTTTAGGTATAACACAATATGCCATTTATTTGATACCATAATGCTAATGAGACTGCACGTTTCACTCATGGACACATCTCACGTTCCCTTACTTTTGGAAGATTTAACATAACGCGACCACGTTTCCGAGATACGCCATTTTTTCCCTCGAATTGCTCATGTTTTAGCGAAACGCCCTGGTTGAATAAGATCTTTATCAAAATCGTAAGGAATTATAGGTTTATTTTATATAAAATTCCTTTATTTTATACATGGTATTTTTGATGTCAAGCGTGATTTTCAAAGGTATTTTTATGATATTTCATGTACCAATAGTCCTGGGGGCCTAACCCGGCCACATTAGCAATTCCTCGAAAAGCATTTCCTGAATCCCAGTTGTTTAGGCATGGGTTCGATATATCAAAACGTAACTTATATCGGATATGTGTTTATTATCATACCATATCGATATCTAAATATACATAACCGTTTTCACAAAAACTTCATCGAGCTATGGCTTATCCAAAGCGCAACAACGAGAACGAACTACGAATAATGTCGAATAAGTAATAACGAACAAAACGCAAACTTCACATCACGAGCGATATGACAACGACGGTTTTTATTCGCTTTGTCTCTGTCTTACCATTCAATGTTTTACTGGCGTAAAAGAGATGAAGCGAATATTACGTAACTTCGGCTAGTGATTAGTTATTTGGTTAATAATAGTGCGTGCGTAATATCTATATCCTAACGCGCTAGCAATAAGGTCTAGTTTCTATTTATTTAGTTACAACAAATATTCCATAAGTTAGCAACTTTCCGGCGGCTACTCGATATCAGGGAGCAAATCGTACTACTGATATCGATATCTGAAAACGGTGTTCGATATCGATATGAAAACTGAATATCGGTTACATATCCGTTAGCAACTAAATACGAAAACGGCTATGTCTACAGTTGTTATTAGCAATTCCTCTAATTTGACACAAAAGCAATTCTTATTTTATGGACCATTTTACGAATCTCCATAGAAAACTGTCAAACAGATGAATTATTATGTCATATGAATCGCACGCAGATCATATTAAGAATTGTCAGTTTGTGACATTTTACGATGATTCATAATATTTTCCTTTATGATTCTGCCAAAGTGACTGTTTTAAGCCCCCACGTTAGGTCATCAATCTGGCTACTATTTTTAAAACACAAAAACATTTGTCAGTAAAAATAACAGTTGTTATAACTAGAATAACAGACTAGTAGAACTGTACAGCAAGGTGTTAGAGTCAAGTTCAAGTTACACTCTTCTAGAAATGCTGAGACACAGCAGGCGGTCATCAGGGAGATTTTAATGAGTACATAAATGTCTCGGGACCCCTTTTTTTCGCATAATGTATTTTTTCCTAATATTCTTTGGCATAACGATATTGGCATGTTTTTTTTTGGTCTAATAATGATTTGCCATATTTGTTTTTTGCCATAATTTTTTTTTGTCATAATTATTTTGTTGCATAATTTGTTTTGCCATAATTTGAATTTGCATAATGTTACTAGGCGTAATGACTATTAGCATAAAGTGTTAAGGCATAAAAAAATATTGGAATAACGGACACAAAGTTAAGTTGTTTTTACGTAGTTATTACAAAATTAATGTTAGATGGTTTAGGTTAATTTTGTAATAACTACGTAAAAAAAAAAAAAAAAAAAAAAAAAAAAAAAAAAAAAAAAAAAAAAAGATGTCGCCTCAAAGAGATGTCAGCACAATTGTACCGATGCCTGGCAGGGTTGCGGGTTAGTCCGAAAGGGATACCGGGACCTTGGCTTCAACTGAAGGAACACGGGTGGGTTTTAGTGGTTTAGGTTAGGTTAGGTTAGGTTAGTCGAGCGAGCGAAGCGAGCGGTGCCGCGGCAGCGGCCGGCGAAGTGCCATAAACGACTAGAAGCTATATAAGGTGTATCTATTCATACACGAAATTGCTCAAGTGGTCATTGTTCTTGTTAATAAATATGTTGTAGTGTCTAATTTTGTTGGAGACAATTATTATGCGTATTTCTTATGCGTTTAAAAATTATGTTTTAAAGTCATTATGCGTAAATATATTTATGCTTTTGAATGTTATGCATAAACACTATTATGATTGGTGAAATTATGCTTAAAATAATTATGCGTTTGCTGATAGGCGAAAATAATATTATGCGTAAATATTGTTAGGATAAACAAAAGTATGCCATGTAATATTATGTCTTAAAATTTTATGCAAATGGATAGCCGTGATTTTAGAAATAGTATTAGTAGGTATGGCGGGCTTTACATAATTATGCATACAACGTTTAATTTCAGTTAGTTCTTTGTGTTCATAAAGTTGAATTCAGTTGTAGGTAGAAGTTCTCTGTGATGATAAACTTTACTACAACGTAGTTTTTGCTTTGATAAACTTCTGTTAGAATACCATTTTCAGATTTGTTAAGACTAATTTAATGTAGTAATGAGGACTTATATGTGAGAGCTCTTTGAATGAGAATTATTAAAATGTTTAACTTGAGTTGTGTAAAATGGCATTTATACATATAATATAATTGTCTTTTATCTTATTTTAGGTGCTTACTTATAGTTTTAAAATAGTATTATTTATAACTAAGTACTTCATCTTAGCGTGATGATGGCAAATATGTTTGGCCCATTTGTAATCACTGAGTGCCTTCTACTCTTAGTGAATTAGGAAGCGGAAAAGGTAGAGGAATATTTTATGCTTAATTTTAGGAATGGAAAAGGATGAGGCATCGTAAAAAAATGAGGAACTATCGCATTATGAGGATAAGGACGAGGAATCGTCATCAGCCCTAGTACTCAGCAACTCTAACAGCATTCGCTAACACATTAGGTCCTCACGTTTACAGATGACGCCCTGTCACCTGTGATTCGGTGTAATGTATCGCTCGCTTGTAGCACATGGGTCGATCCAACAAGCTACGCTTGCCGGGGTTGGTCCATGGATGGGTGACCATCTTTACATACCGAGACTCCTCCGTGTCTCGGAAAGCACGTTAAGCCGTTGGTCCCGACTGTCATTTATGGATCTTTGACAGTCGTTACGGGTAGTCAGAAGCCCGGAATTCTGAAAACCAGTATCACCAAGGGATATTACCTAGTTACTGGGTTGTGGAGGTCAGATAGGCAGTCGCTCCATGTAAAATACTGGTATTCAGCTGCATCCGGTTAGACTGGAAGCCCACCCCAACATAGTTTGGAAAAGGCTAGGCAGATGATGACAAAATTCCACGTACTTAAATCTCTTTCAAGAAGCACCATATAAGTACAACAAGGCTGTGTACAAGTAGATAAAGTTCACGATACTTTGAAACAGGGTTTATCACAAGCCTGCAGTGTAGCGAACTTGAAGATGAAACAGTTTTTGATACGGCTAACGAAGCAGCGCTTCTGTGATGTCATGTGAATACCGAGTTGTGCTTCTGTAAGTAAAAGAGATTATGATGATGTATTTTCTGATTATATTTTACGTTTTTAGATTACTGTAACTGGCAGGACGGTGTTTAGGTATAGGAGGCCGTTTAAAAAAAAAATTGAACTTAAAATTGCTTTTACCAAAAAATCAAAGACAACTGAAAATAAAATATAAGTAAAAATATTTTTTAAAACAAGCTTTTAATGAACTAAAAAGGTTTTTCCTAGCACCACCTTCCAGCTCCATCATCAGACCCTGAACATGAACACCACCTAGTATCAAAGCCCTTTTTAATACATAGCTAATGAGTCCAAACACGATGGTCCTATCTTGTTTGATTGAGGAGTTCCTATGACCAACTTCCGGCTCCATTATCAAACCAGTTCCATGGTATCATTTTCTCAAAATGTCTCGGTAGTTTAAAGTATGCCAAAATTCAGCTCAATAGGATTACAGGAAGTGCTTGAAAAATGGATGACAATTGGAGTAACCGGAAACACATACGAACATAGCAAGCTAATATAAAGCTTGTAAAAATGGTGATAAACCTTATAATAAACGCCATGTTTCTATAAGGCCAAGGGCGCAAGGCTCCTCAAAACCTGTACAACACGACAGGGACGAAACCCGATACTAAACGGAGCATGGTCTCAGGCTCGGAGCTGGCAGGCTCATCAGGGACCTAGGATACAGGAGGCTAATCACTCATTCACCTGAACCCCCAACTTGATTGTGAAAGGAAAAGTTTATAAAACGGACCGGATTTTTACCAGACGACCTGGCTAGAAAAAGCCGCAAATAGTTCACGTTGGAGAAATATACTTGACCAGCAGGCGTAGCATGAGCACCGTTTTGTCGACGGAAGAGTAGACAAAAATGACGTTTCCTGTAGACAGTAGACAGTACGAGACGGCAGCAAAGTAGAAAGAGTCAACTGTATTTTTTACGAAATTCACTCTTTTACATAATTCGACTCAGAATTCTTTGTTTTGTCATAGGATATATCGGTTGTCAGTGTGATTTTGACAGTAAGGACAGAAAACTTTCTTCCAAAATAGTCTACCTACAAAAAGACGTAGACAAAGATCGTTAGAAATTAAATACAAAATGACAGATTGTAGAAACATTTCTACGGTGGATGTCAAAATTGAAGAAACGAACTGTCACTTTGTATAGAAAAAGCTGTCTATTCTTCGCAGAGATAGAAAGCGCCATGCTACGCCTGCAGGGTAAGATCCACCCGCGGCTGTAAAGCCTTAGATGTTGATGATGATGCGTGTAATATAGGTACACCTCTGGCTAACCCTTCGGGGAGTACAGGCGTGATGGTTATTTTAAATACCATGTCAAGGTACCTGACTTAGCTAATTTCAATCGCAGGTTGGTACTTAATCCCTGGAAAGAATGTACATTCACCTCATTTGACTCTTCGCTGGAGTAGGTACCTATTTGCCGGATTTGAATTGGTTTTATTACCATGGTTGTGTATCAATCAATAGGGACTTTCTAAGAGTTTAAGTTTGCCCGCACTGCAGCATCATTCGCTATCCTATAATTATAAATGCAAAAGTCAGTTTGTTTGGTTTGTTACACGTTAAAACGACTGACAGATTTAGAGACGATGCCCTAAATTAGGACATACGATACGTTTTATCCCGGTAGAACATTTCCGTGGGATAATTTTCGACCTCCACGCGTGCGAAGCCGCGGGCAAATACTAGTAAATAATAAAAATAATAAGTAAATATAATCCCACACCTAATTGAAAAAAACTCAAAATTGATTCGTTCAAAACTGATAAATGAAGCGAACATCAAATATTTCCAGTTTGCAATCTTTATGACATTAATGTTTTAATTGTTTCAGATTTACTGATCATCGTAATAATTAAATTATTAGTGATGCGATGTCAGTAAATTCATAAATAATTTATTGGTAAATTGAAATACACTCCCGCACACCTGAATCGAACCACCCTGCATTTTTTTCTCTTTAAATGGTCATGAATTCAAATTTGTAACGATGATTTCACCAAAATCTTTATCTCTTTTCTTTAGAAGGCTAGTTTTAAATATATCTGTTTTCCTTTTATCGACTCACGGAGTCATTATGTTACCTTATAACTAACACCACACACTTATGTTACCTAATACTTAGTTGTAAGTCTTACTAACCATTTTTGAGTCATGTGACTTGAATAAAGAAAAATTCTATTCTGTTCTATAACTGCGAAAGTGAACTGTTTGTGTTCTTTATGAGAATAAATTCTTTAAACCGAAAATGATCGCCAGTATGTCTGCTTCAAAAGTGGAGATGGTAAAGAAGATGTTTTAGGTGTTGATACCTTACATGGAAATGCATGGTGGGTCGATTTAGGAGTCCGGGAGTGTATTTTTCCGTGGAAGGTGAATATTATGAATAAATTATTAAAAGCTATAAATGATTTGTCAATCGCCTGATTACCACACTGGTGGCTTTGCATAGTTTATTTTAATATTGGCGATGTTAATGACCAGCGGTTGGTGGTGGGTAGTGGTCTATTAGTGACCCATACCATACTGAATGGTGGTTGTTTATGGTCTGTGATGAAGGGGCTTATGCTAATCTATAAATTTAACGTAACATCACGCCTCTATTCTCCGAAGAGTTAGGCAGAGGTGTACATTATTATTATAACACATGTAATAAGTAAGGGGCGAGCCTATTACTATCAACCGGGCACAAAATCAGACTCCTGGCTGCAATTGAGAAATTCACACATTAAAACCTTATGCGCCCCGGGAATCGAACCCAAGATCTCATGCTCAGTACTATATGTATAAGCAGCCTATAACGTCCCCATTGCTGGGACACAGGACACTCTATGTGAGATAGAGGGGCTAATTTACTAATTTGCTATTAAATGTATGTGTGTGTATGTAAAGGCTCATGCACCGGTAATTGTTGTACCGTAAAGTTTTCTCAGAAAATGTTTTGTTAAAGTCGCGTCGCGCCTGTTTGCGGGAGCCTTAATGTGTCTTGCTATAATATTATGTTGTGTGTATGTATTATTGTGTGCAACTGCCACTAATAAATGTTTTAAAAGTTAATCATCAGTTTATATTGAAACAGAGCCTTCTGCCTATTTAATTTGCCAACTTGCAGCATCCGATTGCCCCGGGCTGCGCAAACAAGAGGTATTATGGTGCGGTATACGTATAATACTGCTTTATAGGTATAATACCGCATTAAAGGTGTTAAGGCTGCGCAGACCTCAGCTGAGATTGTCTTTACACAGAATGTTGCTGCCTGAAAATAATTTGGCACGTACAACACAATCATCAGACGTACCATAAAAAATCGAACATGGAACGATCGAAAATAGAAGAAGAAAAGTTTAAAAACAAAATTAAATGTTACTAGGTTATAAAACGAAGTCCCCCGCCGTGTCTGTCTGTTCGCGCTAAACTCAAAACTACTGCACCGATTTTCATGCTGTTTTCACCAATGTATAGAGTGTGTCTCGAGGAAGGTTTTAGTATATAATAACCGACATCCACGCGGGCGAAGCCGCGGGCATCCATCAGCTGATTTTTAATCTTTTTTAATGTGACGTTTTAATTCCAATATCCTATTTACAGAATAAACAATTTCATCTCATTCCGTTTCAAAGTAAGCGTAGTTATCAATGCTCATTACTTCTCTGTCCCTGCCCCTTGGTCTCGTGGTCAAAAGCGCGACTGCTGAGCGTGGGGTCCTGGGTTCGATTTCCGGGTCGGGCAAAATTTTATTGGAGTTTTCCATTAGTAATTTCTTAGTAACAGCCCGGAGTTTGGAAATTGGCGGTGTGATATCCCCGTGCCTCGGAAAGTCCTGCGCCTGATCTCTCTCCGGTCTCGTCGGATTGCCGTCCCATCGGACTATGAGAGTGAGGGAAGAGAGAGTGCACTTGTGTCTGCGCACACACTTGTGCACTATAATATCTCCCGCGCCGAAGGCTAGGCTCCGTTGAGATTGGCGGTCTAGAGAGTATCTGTATCAAAAGAGGCCTTTGACCTCCCTGTGGGGACAATCACAAGCGGGTAAAAGCTAAGCTCGTTACCACGTGGCATTTTTGCCCACCCCTATGGGAATTATGCGTCACTTTATGCTTGTTTTATAGGCTTTATAAAGCCGAATAAGTATTATGACATGATACATTAAAGTCCCCCGCAGGCGCGACGCGACACTGGTGGAACAATTTGTATGACAACTTCATGGAATTTGTTCTACCGGAGTCGGATCGCGCCCTCACAGATTCAACCCTACCATTTATAAGGGTCGGTCGTAAAAGCGCTGTAATGTACTCGTCAAGTTAATGAATCACGTTAATGAGTGTGCAATAATTATGGGTTAAACCAGCGGTTCTCATACTTTTTTGGCCATGGAACCCTTTTGGAAATGAAAATATTTGACGGAGCCCTAAAATAATCAAAAACTGCGTTTCATGGAATTCCACTTTGCTCCACCAATACGTCCCACCAGTGGAACAAAGTGGATTGATTGTTTACAGTTTTGTCGTCCACTGTGTCCCACTAATTGATTTTGGTAGGGAAATAACACTCACAAAACTAACTTCACTCTTTCCCACTAGGGCTGGCACTGTTGGATTATGGCGAAAATAAAAACAATTTTAATAATAAAATACGGGTCGAATTGATAACCTCCTTTTTTTAAGAAATCGGTTATATTAAGAAATTATTCGTACGGGATTAGGATGATTCTGAACCGATAAAGGCCGCTATTTATAACGCCCCGCGGTCCTTGCTATGTATGAAATAATGACACACAAGTGTGTCAGCGGGGCTCGACGGTTGTTACCTTAAAAATATCGGCCGTTTCGCTAGAGCCTGAGTGACGCACTTGTGTGTCACGGGGGTTTAATCGGTGAAGCAGGTAAAATACCACAAAGCAATGTTGTCTACAGTTGGACATATGCTATAAGCTTTTCGCGGAACCCCCACAGAGGATTTGCGGAGCCCCAGTGCTCCGCGGAGCACACTTTGAGTATGGCTGGTTTAAACAATAAAAGGTTTTTTTCTGGTTAGTTGTTGTTAACAAGAGGGGGGTAGACGTATCCTTAATGTATTTTTGTGAGTGGAAAAATGCATGCATGTCAGGTGGATCCGGTGGATAGTGGCAATAGGCTCGCCCCCTATTACGACTGGCCTGGAAATGTGGGTGTATTGTACACCTCTACGAAGGTTAAGCCGGGGGTATACTGGCGTAATGTTATGTTATGTGTAAATAATGCTTTAATGAGGTAGGTATTTGAAGAGGTTCAATTGCACCAAGTTTGACTATTCAGTCACTGTCATACATGCGCGCCGGTTGCGAGTACAGTCAGGCTAAGTGAGTCATGACCCACTTTGACGATAAATCGTTTGAAACCAAATAACAAAGATAATAACAAATAACAAAGATTTTCCTCCTTTACAGAGCATGCCGCACTTAGGACGTCAATACGGGTAGGAGATCTACAGGGTGTTAGGGTAAACACCGTTATCCTTGCAACCAGTGGTTTGGTTTCATTTATAGAACGTAAAATCAATAGAAAATGACAACTATTTTTTTATTTTTTTTAAATCTACATTTTACCACAAGAGACGCAAGTTCGTTGACCTATGCACTAGGGCGACGAACTTGCGTCTCAACACGGGCGGGGGGTACGGGATGTGACCTGACCGGCCGCGAACGCGACCCCTCCGTCAGTCAGTCAGCTGTTTCGCTAGAGAGCACGGTTTCGGATAGAAACTTTTTAAAATCTTTTAATGAAAATTACGTTTTTTTTTTGTTGTGTTCGGTCATTTATTTTTATATTTAAGTCATGGTTTGAATGACAAGACTGTTTACCCTTACAGCCTGTATACAGTTTTAACCTTTGTCATTACTGCAATAGATAATATTTTAGATAAAGCATAATAATCATATTTTGAATCCAAACTCTTTGGAATTAACTATAACTCAGAACAAATGGTTTTTTGTTTTTCAAAACCATATTCGATTATATGACAAAGAGTCAAAAAGACACTCAGAAAAAGGTGTCAAATAATATATTTTTTAAAAAGCTCTTAACAAAGATGGAGACTGCAACAGATAATTCTCTGTGTAATTAAATGGCAGATGACAAGATCGTTACCAAGGAAATGTATGTTTACGCGAATGTCGACCTAATTGTATTTGAATGTCTGTAAGAAAATAAGTTTATGGTGGGTCAGAATTCAATTTTATCGACAGTATTTATTTATTTAAACTTTTCGCACAAAAAAATGGTACAAAGGCGGACTTAATGCCTGAGGCATT
Source organism: Lithophane semibrunnea (assembly GCA_947363905.1). Classification (NCBI taxonomy): domain Eukaryota; kingdom Metazoa; phylum Arthropoda; class Insecta; order Lepidoptera; family Noctuidae; genus Lithophane; species Lithophane semibrunnea. The sequence continues at coordinate 11,927,833 of OX376205.1, forward strand.
CTCTACCAGTCAACCAAGGGTGGTGAAGAGATTAGATGGCAGGTGCTCTAATTGAGAGGAACAAAGAGAAAAAATATATAATATATCGTATTGAATTATAGATAAAACAGGTTTACAGTACATAAATAAGCTATAAACTTATGATACTTACATACATATTTACTATAATAAATACTATATATATATATATATAAAACATACAAATTCAAGGGAGAGAGGTGATGACATGACTCTACTTTATTTATTTTGATAAAAAACTCCGCAGTTTCCGCTGTACAGTCACGAGCAAAAATATGTACACACTCAGCAAAATTCAATTACGATATTCTGGTGGAATAACGATTGAAATTCTGAAATGATACCTATTTCATAATAATAGGGATTCCAAAATACTATTTTCGTTATATCATAAAATTATAATCAAAACAGTAGGAGAAAATCACTTTTAAAAGTTGCTAAGTGTATACATATTAGTGCTCGTGACTGTACTACGCACTTGACCTTTCTGAAGCACATAATCAATAATGTCACTATATGTCCTTCTTGGACTTTATGCTACTGGCGTTTCCACTCACTCACATCTACCTTGTAAATACTCCATGAGGTTATCCCCACGAAAAAAAAGTTAAGTATGTACGAGCATTGATCGCAACGGTTACTCAGTATGATAATGACGTAAGCCGCTATCAGTAGCACAAAGCTTTTGCGATAACGGGAACTTTCGTATCTGTTATTATTAAACCCTTGTAAAAAGATCACCCCTTATCACCCCCTTATCAAATACATTTGACAGGTATGCCAAAAGGTATACACAGGGTTTTCAATAAAAGAGATTCCGTGAGTAAAGTTCTTTTTATTCGTTTATGAAGTCGACGGAAGAGGATTTGAGTGTTATTTTCTAAAGGAATTGCTAGCAAAAGAATGAAAAGCTTGATACTTTGTGATAGTATTTGACGGAGCCTGATTAATAACTGCCGCACAGGTCGATCCATCAAGTTAAGCTATGCTTGGCACGGTTGGTCCGTGGATGGGTGACCATCTTTACATACCGCCGAGACTACTCCGTGCCTCGGAAAGCACTCACTTACGTCAAAGGTCTTACGGAAGTTACATGTCTGTCACTCCCCATAGTATACTCCCCATACAGGATGTTGCCTAACTTAGCAACATGTTGGACGGATTTTATGGCCGCGACTCTGTTAGCGATCCAGGTTCATCCTGGAGTAGTCCATGTCCGCCGGGGTCGATCGAAAGTTAAGCTACGCTTGCCGCGGTCGGTTCGTGGATGGGTGACCATCGATTACATAGCAAGACCCCTCCGTGCCTCGTTGGTTCCTGCTGTCGACCAGTGCGATACCCAGTTACTGGGTTGTGGAGGTCAGATAGGCAGTAGCTCCATGAAAAATATCCAGTATTCAGCTGCATCGAGTTATGCTGGAAACGACGCCAACATAGTTGGATGTTGCCTAACTTAGCAACATGTTGGACGGATTTTATGGCCGCGACTCTGTTAGCGATCCAGGTTCATCCTGGAGTAGTCCATGTCCTTCCGTGGCTCCAGGCTTTCTATCTATCTTTCGGAACGATCGGTTTAGTGGCGTGAAAACGTAACAGACAGACAGACGGACAAAGTTACTTTCACATTTATAATTTACTAGCTGCGCCCCGCAGTTTCACCCGCGTAAGTCTCGTTCCTGTAGGAATATCGGAATAAAAAGTATCCTATATCTTATTACAGGTCATGTGCCAGATTTCATCAAAATCTGTTCAGCCGTTTTACCGTGAAAGCGTAATAAACAAACTCACTTTCGCATTTATAATATTCGTTAGGATTAGTATGGATGGATTCAACACTCCCCATGTACCTATTTCATACCTCGGGGATTATTTTCATTTTTAACCGACGAAAAAAGAAGGAGGTTCTCAAACTGACGCGCATTTTTTTTTGAGAATTCTTGACTTCTTCCCCCATTTTATAAACGCTTAGTTAACAATATTGATGAAACCAATTAATATTGTAACATAGAAACCAACACACGCACAGAGATACGACAAAATAACACGGCTGAAACCGTTGAATAATTTAACATATTGATAAGGGGATGAATGCGAAGGTGTGGGAGGCTCAATTAGCAAGACAACTTCCTCCTCCGACCTCTGTGAGACAAACCTAACTGAATTGGGAGGGATGAATGTTATTTTACCTGTTCAACAGTAATTCAGTAATTAATTAGACACGTATAACACACACACACACATATACCACTACACCACACCACCACCACACACCACCACCACATATATAATCCCTATTCATATTACTTCAGAAATAAATAAACTTTAATTAGGATGTTGACTTAAAATACTGGGAAGAAATAGATATGAAATAGGATTTTTTTTTTAAATTTTGTACATTTTCACATCCGGAAGTTTTCGGAAGAATAATCATCAACTAAACCCCCATTGGTTACTAGCATAATTTAACCCACTTTGTGTAAATAATTTCATCAGTACTTCTCTCAAAATGGTGAAGGAAAACATCGTGAGGAAACCGGCATATCCTAGAACCAAAAATTCGAAGACATAATTATGTCATCTACCAACCTGCACTGGGCCCGCGTGGTGGATTACGGCCCACTTGCTCTCATAGAGAGGAGACCTGTGTCCTAGCAGTGGGAACATTGTAGGCTGATCATGCATATTTTAACCCAGACTGGGTTAAATTATGACTTTTCTTTTTCGTAATAGTTTTAAAACCCAGCCAATAAAGTTCGCGTCACGTAAAACAAGCATTCACGTGAACTCGTGCAGTAAGCGTTCAGCGTTCTTTTTACGTGACGCGTACTTTACTACTCTATCGATCTATCTGTTTCACCTTAGATGTAGGTAACTAATACATAATATAGCTGTCCTTAGCAATTTACAGACAGGTATCCGAACAGAGAGGTAATTTAACCCAATAGTCTGCAGTGGGCACCGAATATCTAAATACTCGTAGGTTCAACTATCGTTTGTTTACCCGGGCCCCGGTCGCCCGACCACCCGTGTTTACCAACCCTGCTTTGTCAGGGCTGACACTTTACTAATTGCATTTCAGATAAATCCCTCGGGTATTGCAGGGTTAAATAATTATATATCAAGGGTTTAATGAGTTTCTATTTCGGTTTTTAGTGATTGGTTTAGTATTGGTTTTATACGGCTGATTTACATTTGCATTAGTTATGTAGCGAGTTAAATCCCTCGGCAAATTATGAAAGTAGTTTGTTCAGAATCGTTTAGTTAATCGATTTCTATCATTTTTAATGTTCTTATATAATTTTTTACCCCATAATTTTTTTTAGAGGAAACGTGTTACGCTGATCCCAACTACTAAATGGGACAAGGGTAGGATAATGTTAATTATGGTGATAATTTACAACTAGATGATCCGGTACACTTCGTACTACGTGAGAATAAATTTCGATTTTCTCTATTTTTCGAGCGTTCCTTTGGGTTTTTCCTAATATTCCTTTCTTCTTAAACCACCCCAGTAATGAGGCGAACAAAATAAAACAAAAAAAAAATCACGTCGGTCAAGTCATTTTCGATTTTTTGCGAGACTAACGAACTGCAATTGATTTATATATATTTATATTATACATAAACAAATATATAAAAGGGCTTTTTATTAGATAAATTATGTAGGTAAGAAGAAAAAATAAAAAAAGTTTATTTCATTAGCCAAAAATACAGCAAGTTGATGATTGGAACCTCCTTTTAACCAAAAAACGCATGTATTAGGAGACACCGCTCTTCCATAACGTGTAAATGTCAAGTTAACTTCAATAACAAACCATTAACAACATCACATCATCACCTAAACTTAACTGCGATACACCCATAACTCATGTTACTGATAGTTGATACTGAGACTGTTAAGGGAATATAGTCCACAATCAACTGAGTAGGTATAAAGTGCTGATAACACCGCGGTTACAAATAGACGCGCCGTTGCGTCGTAATTCCGAATGGCGATGTATATGAGGCTTATATGGGTAGAGATTTATGATGTGTTAAGCTAATGTAGTTATTAAGAAAATGATACCTGTGAAGTTTTTATTGTATGACTAACATTTTCCCGCGGCTTCACCCGCATTTTTGTTTGAAATTTTCCCACGGAAACGTATCTACTACCGGGATTAAATAAAGTAGTGTGCTAGTAGGTAAGCTAGTTTATAGTACAACCTAACTACTAATGTAAAGCTGCTACAAATGAATGAAAATCAACCTTAAAGGCTGGGAAAACAGGCGCGACGCGACAGCGCGACAAGCCTTTAACGAAACAATTTGTGAGAAAACTTCACAACAGAACAAATACCGGTGTCCCGTCGCGCGACAATTCGTGCTAGTCTGCGCGACAACTCGTGCTAGTCTGCGCGACACCTCGTGCTAGTCTGCGCGACAACTCGTGCTAGTCTGTGTGACAACTCGTGCTAGTCTGCGCGACACCTCGTGCTAGTCTGCGCGACAACTCGTGCTAGTCTGTGTGACAACTCGTGCTAGTCTGCGCGACAACTCGTGCAATCTGCACGAGCCTTAACACTCATTTTCCATAACTGGATGCATGACTGGTTAATGAGTCATTTCACGTCAATATTTGGACGGATGAGGTCAGATCACACGAATTATTCTGACGGATTATAGATGATGAGCTATTACCGATTAGTACTTCGGGGATGCTCTACTTTTATCTTTTATCTCTTTTATCGATAGCTTATTTGACGGTTAAGTAAAGTTTATAAACAAGCGTAACTTGTGCTCTGCGACTAACTTGCTTGCGGAATTGTAAACTTGCCGCGTGTACAATTCCGCTATAATTCTCTCTTCAGGCATATGCATAATTCCAGTTTTAATTCTTTACAGTGACTCATATACAAATTTTAATAAATCACACATACATTACACAATACATTAATTAGCATTACAATAAAATACTCTACAAAAAATCACCAGCCTATCAACACTTGAACTAAAAAACAACCGACTTCCAAAAAAAAAACACAAAAAAAGTGAAAAATAACTTTAATTTCGGAAGTTGGTGTCTTTGCTTTTCAATTATCGTTTTTTGCCACCGACTTCCGAAATTAAAGTTATTTTTCACTTTTTTTGTGTTTTTTTTGGAAGTCGGTTGTTTCTGTACCTACCTACTTATTCTTTTCTAATTTATAAACATGGCACCGTAGCAAACCAACTTCTCAAAACATGAAAGGCACTCACGAAAGTCATCACATAAAAACATTACGTAAATTATTCCTACGCGCGCCGTTATATAAACCGAAACATACTGAAACAAGGTACCGTCGTAAATCATTGCTGAAATATTTTCGACATTCGTGACCGTCGCTTTTCAAGTATGGGGCTGTCGAAACAAATGTCAGATGTATTTATGTCAGAGCAATTTTTCATAGCTCTGGAACTTTGGAAATATGCTTTTGATATGATATATCAGGTATACCTTTGTGAGTATGTCCGAGTATTTGTGTCATGCAGTTCAAACAATTTATATTGCATGCATTTTTCTGGATTCACGTATGGTCTGTCGATTTTTCTTTTGTTTCTACCCTGTTTGTTTTTACTCAAAGTCACAGTGAAATCGTTTTTTTTCAAAGCACATGAAAGGCACTTTTGAACGTCAAAATGTTCAAAATTTACTCAATTTACTCAAATTTTGTCAAAGCAGAAGGTGGAGGTTTTTGTGTATGCTACAAAAATCAAAGGCTTTTTAAATTGATGGCATATACTAAATAGGTACCCACCGGTAGTCTCTACGTGATTGTGGCAAAGGGATTTTTTATCAAGATTTTTTATGACTAATTGTCAAATATTAGAAACGAAATGGAATCGTTCTATATAGGACTTTTCGAGGCACTTGCCCGAACGGCACCTAAGCTGTTATACTAACCGTACTGAAATAAAATTGTCATAAGTGCGGTTCATTGTAACAGTTAATTGAAATTATTCTACAGCTAGTCAGGTCAGTGAAGAAATTAAATATATACTTGCTTAGAATGTAGATATGTACATAAAAATAAGTTGTGTTTACAAAGTTTTTAAGTAATCAAGGACAGCAAATACAATGGCAAGTAAGACAGATTAATACATTCTACATATTCGTAAATTGTATTTATATACAATTGGACTTATATACCACTTTATATTCTGCCTAATTCTCAATCCTCACAGTACCCATGTGGTTGACTACGTGTGTATCAAATATCTTCTCAAAGGCCTATAATATTCAAATCATCCCCTACCTACGTTTGTACGAGTTTTAAGCTTCATTGGATCCATTCGAGAGACCTTACTACTCTGAATTAATGCTGTAAGGACTCCTCTTGCGACAAATTAGAAATGGTGTGACAATGAATAGTGAAAATAAACATTAATTTTCTTTAAGGCATATATTTAATCGAGCCTCTTATAAGTTTTGTGCTCCTAAAAACATAATTGAACACTAATTATAATGATTGCACCTGTTTTTGTGAACCTCAAATAATTCCAATTTTGGGGTCCTAAAAATACTAAATAGCCAAGTACCTACCAACTTGGATGGGCGCTCGCCGGCCTCCACGGCACCGTTCGCTTCGCTTGCTCGGCTCGCGCGTGTTTGGGTCACAGTTCCAACCTAATCTAACCCATTTGGTCTGGATACCCTAGCTTAGTTACTCCGATCAACTGTGAGAAAAGGACAGAAAGATACAAAGAAGCCCAATTCATTAAAAAAAATGTGCATCGTTAGAAGCGCAATAAGTTTTTAGAAGTTCATTAATTTAAAAAAGTGGCCATTATTTGAAGGTCAATAAGTTTTTAGAGGGTCAGATAAATATTTCTCTTTATTTAATAGACGGCTTTCAATAAAAAGTAAGAGGAATACCTACTTGATGAATTTGTTTAAATAAGTATAGGTATCGTCAGAATAAGTAGGGTATCTATGTTTTGAAGAACAAAAGTAGGTACTATAAAATCCAGGTAGCATTCACTACCTGAAAGGGCAATTCATTGCTGTAAGGAACTTAAAAAATATGTGAAAAATGCTGTTATTTTCAGGAAAAAATTATCACAAAAGCTGAGCTTTTCTATAGTTTTATTTTATTTTTAACTACGTTAAATTTCTACGTAGCCTTTATAGCTTATTTAAACTGGATTGAAAGTACCAATATCGGTCAGAAGCCCAAAAGTCTGACAACCCACTGTCTGTCTTACCCAGGTGTACCGTGTTACCCAGTAACTTGGTAATGGAGGTTAGATAGGCAGTCACTCTATGTATAAAATACATTCAGCTGCATCCGGTTAGACTGAAAGTCGACCCCAACAATAGTTGGGAAAAGGCTAGGCAGATTGATGTAGGTTTTTGTCAGCAGTATTTGCAAACGCGGGCCCTATCTGAATACCAGCGCTGCGATATTTGTTTATTTTTCTCAAATATCGTAGCATTATGCTGAGATAAGAACCTTTTTGGCCTCGCACAGGTTTTCTTTTCCTCTTACACTTTGTTTTATTTCAAAACAGCAAACTTCTCTTACAATACCTACTCTATAATAATTATCCGCAAGTCTATATCTATACATATAATAAATCTGTAGACGAGGCGTTTCTGTACAATGAAAAAAAAAAAAAAAAAATTGGTTGGTTGTCCAAGAATAACCAACAGATTCCATTTCTACCATTTTTGGAATTTTTGTCTGTTTGTCTGTTTGTATGTTGTGTAGTTTGATTGTTCCACTATCACGTAAAAAGTACGAAATCAATATGGTTAACTTTTACACTCAAATATTGTGTGTAACTCGATGTTTCAATTAGTTTTTGTTTCATCGCAATCGCTTCAAAATATCAAAAGATATATGAATTTAAAGTGTTCAAGAAGGAATTTTCATTACGTAATGTACATCCACGTAACGACATCTATTGACGCGAAATGATACTTACTTCTTAATTACTAGGTTTGTGAGATCGTGTGTTGTTATATGACCGTCATTTTCTTTGCGCGGAAACTTAACGCGATACATTGTGTATTTGTGTAATAACCTATAACTCTAAAGTTAGATTAATTAAAATTTTCCAGATGCGTTGTTTATTTATTAGTTTAGTATTAGTGCGATAGGTGGCGCTACCTATCTTTCAAATCTTGATAATCATGAAAGAATAGTGACAAATGTTAATTTCTTAAAAAATATAGGTATTTATTCTTTAATTTTTCACTTTTCTACATAGTTTATTTAGCTTACAGAGTGTTCGAACGTTTTCCCATATATTTTGACAGTATCATTTCGTGCTCGATAGATGGCGTTGTTCGTTTAATGTCATTTTCTGAATCGCGGTGTTAAGACTCTCCGTCTTAGAATGACTTTCGCCCAGATATTCCAAATAAGTTTTAGTATAGGTATCTTTGTTTTTGACTTCTTTAGTGTCGATAATATAATAATATAATATATATAATATAATAAATAAATAAATAATAAATTGTTGGTTGGGTTGGGTTGTCATTCGTTGAAAGTATTGATCAGTGATCTGATTGGTTTTGATTTGGTATTTTGGTTGGTTTCGTTCATTCAAATTAAGAAGTCAAGAAACGAGTCGTTACAGATCGATTCAAACTTAATGGCGGCTCGGAAGTTAGCTTTTAGCTGCGCAGTACCCAACCCCTCACCCCCGCTGTCACATGAAATTGTTACTGCGCAGCGACTCGCCTCATGTTCCGAGCCGCCATTAAGTTTGAATCGAACTGTACTATACTTCGTAATTTGTTCGTATGATTCGTGACCGCCGCTCATTCGATTCGATCGTTGTTGGCGTGTGTAAGGCCTCGGCCTTGAATCTTGCGGGCAGCGGGGCGGATGGCGGCTCGGAAGTTAACTTTTAGCTGTGCAGTACCCCACCGCTCACCCCCGCTGTCACATGAAATTGTTACTGCGCAGCGACTCGCCTCATGTTCCGAGCCGCCATTAAGTTTGAATCGAACTGTATTATACTTCGTAATTTGTTCGTATGATTCGTGACCATCGCTCATTCGATTCGATCGTTGTTGGCATGTTTAAATAAATAAATAAATAAATGTGTAAGGCCTCGGCCTCGAATCTTGGGGGCAGCGGGGCGGCGGCGGCAGCGGCGCGGGAGCGGGGCGGGCATCAAAGACCCGTTCTCGAAACTAGCGGGCAGATCGCGCGTCACTATAGCCGCGTAGTGTTGTGTTCACGATTTTGTCGTCGAGATATTTGTTTTTATTCGCGAAAGAAATGGCTGAACAATGGCGGCAACATCTTTTTGATTCAAATTTATTCCTAACGCTCAATTTATTGTGGGCAACAACACTGCAATGCAGACGCGCGGGCGGTCACCGCTTGAATGGAGTGCACCGCTCGCTGCCCGCCGCCTCGCCGCTGCCGCGCCGCTGTTTTCGAGAACCGGTCCATTTGATTTTACGCATAAGATCCTGCTGCGCCCGCGCCGCCGCCGCCGCCGCCGCCGCCCCGCTGCCCGCAAGGTTCGAGGCAGAGGCCTTATGGTTGATTCGATTTGTTCGACTATCGGACAGCAATAAATACACAAATATTGGCACATGTTTCTGGGGAAAGTCAACAATATACATCGATAAATACGGTTCCCGAAGAAGAAGATGCCACACACTATCCAGTAGAGTTCTTAGAATCCCTTAACACACCCGGTCTTTCAGCACACAAAATTTGTTTAAAAGTCGGAGTGCCAATAATTCTTCTCAGAAATTTAAGTCCTCCCAAACTTTGCAACGGCATTCGGCTCATAGTCACCAATCACCAACAAAACGTCATCGAAGCCGAAATCTTAACAGGTTGCGGCGCCGGTGATGTTGTTTTTATTCCAAGAATTCCTCTCATTCCCAATAATTTCCCGTTTAGTTTTAAGCGTGTGCAATTCCCCGTCAGCCTGTGTTACGCCATGACCATTAACAAAGCTCAGGGCCAGACATTATCCGTTGCGGGGGTGGATCTTAGTATTGGTTGCTTTTCCCACGGCCAACTTTATGTAGCTCTTTCGCGTGTGAGCAACCCTAGCAACTTTTTTGTGTACGCTCCAGGTGGTTCCACCGCTAATATTTTATAAAGAGAAGCATTTTCTTAAATAAAAACACAAGTTTTTTGGCAGTTTCTTACTAGGAAAAATCACCAGCCCTGGTCGAAAGATTCGCCCTTTTTAAATGAAGGTACAACTTTTCTAAGCGACATATTATTGTTTTCCGACATCCATGCGAACGAAGTCGCGGGCACAGCTAGTACATAATATAAAGGCAGTAGATCCCTCACAGAGACCGGAAGGATAAGGCGACGACAGTTAACACCATTAATCAAGCCACAGTACAGTCCGTGACAAACAGATGGTACAAGACAAAATGGCCGACCTCTACTTCATCAGGTTTATGTCTTAGTACTAGAAACTACCTCATCTGGACGCCTGAATTAAGTAGTGGTACACTAATTTTGTTAATGTAATGTTGGCATCTGCTTCATCAAGCTGTTTTAAGTTACGATACTTATCCGTGTAATTAATTTTACACTAGCTTATACGGCGGCTTCGTCCGCGTGGAGGTTGGATGATATCCCACGGGAACGTACTACCGGGATGAAAAGTATCCTATGTCTTAACCCAGGTCATGGTCTGGTCAGGCATGAATAGGTCCACTTTCATAGAGAGAAGAGTCGGCAAGAAACTCCACGGTTACTCTTTTTAGAAATAATTGGCTTTTACAATGTTTTCATATTACAGTGTTGATAGGTAGAGGACAGTGTAGGCCTGTCGACAAGAAACAGGTACCTACTTAACAAAATAGACAATGATCAACAAATCTACAGCACAAAATAGGCCTTTTAAATGTTTTCACATTCACAAAATATAAAAAAATCGATATAAAAGATAAACGATATAATAAAAATAAAAATCTATTTATATTAAATGCCATGATTGCCATTACAACTGTAATAACAAAACTGAATTAATATTCTGTTAAGATGCTCACAGGAGCCGTGCATTTTGCTGGCAAACAAAATATATATTTTGTCGCGCGGAAGTTGTGTAGTTGTATATATTCTGATGGTGTGTTTGGAATGAAAATACTAGAACTGATACTTTTGGACGTCATAAAAGGTATGATATTGGATACCATACTTGCTTTTCCAGTGTCCGTTAGGGGTATACAATTCTACAAGTTAGTTAGAAGGTAGATGTAATCTACAATTTTATGTTTCTGCACTGGGCGAAGTGGTCGCTCAGCGACAAAGCCCTTTATATAAATAAAAAATAAATAAAAGTATGTACTTTTAGATTATCTTTGGAAACATAGAACTAGCTGTACCTACCTGTTTATAATAAGTATAATACAGGGCTTGATTCAGAAAGCGGTACTCCTGGACACGGCTTGCATTGTTAGGAGGTTCCTCTCTCTGGAGCCCTGCCCGCCGGTAGCTTGGACCCTGTTCCCGATACCGGTGGGCTACTATTTTTTATTCTAATATTTAAAAAAAAAATTATGTGTATAGAAAATTAAATAAAGAGTATAATACAAAGTCCATTCAAACGCCGAAAGAAATAAAACGGAACAGAAGCTGTCCCCTATATAAAACCCAATGAAAGAAATAAGAATATTTAAGAACCAGCATATTTAGCGTAACTTTGGTCACAAAATATAAAATTCATGTTAAGAGTAAGCTAGGGCAGCTGCGCTTAAAGTTAGTAACTTTGAAAGAAACTTTTATGCTTTGTGTTGGAAATAATTGAAGAAGCAGTTTTACATTCTGAGTTTGATCATTTTAATGAGAACTGATTTTTACTATAACTCCGTTCCTGTTGTTGTTGTAGTAAAAATTTGGGTTTACTAGGTACACCTCAGCAGCATTCCTTTCGGGAAACAGGCTTGATGTTGTGTTTATGATTATTACTCGAATCCCTTTAAATTTCCACACTTGTAAGCTATGGAATAGCAAAGCGGACTGTAAGTTTGATGTGTTCTACTGTGAAACAATTAGCATATTATTATACACTGACGGCGAGCAATATAAAAAAGCCACTAACTTATTATAAAATACTTCCAAAACCACTCAAGGTACTATTAGGTACGCAAGCTTCCAAAATCTAAAGATCAGAAATGAAATGAAATGAAATGTAATTGTTTATTCTGTAAATAGGTTAAGGAATCACTTTTACACGTCATATTATAACATAGTAAAAATAAGCTACATGCTAGGTCGGTGTTTCCTATCTAACTACTCTGAGAAGAAAGGCCGAAACAAACTCAGAGGTCGCAGTCTCTTTTAAAGTCCAGACATAATCTTGGTCAGGCCATATGAAGTCCATATAGATTAGCTTATGAAATGGCCTTTTGAGCAGGGCTTGAAATACCGTTAAAAATATGGTATCGTTACAGCCTTCTGATGCGGGTATCGTTAACTAATAAATAACGTTATATTATTTACCGTTATATCTGGCACATTTTACCGTTAAACATACGTAACGTTAAAATCTAAGGTAACGATAATTTTATCGTTATAATTAGTTTTGTTACCGTCGCTCTCGTCCAATTGCAAAAGAATGTCAGATTGCATCGACGCTAAGACTGCCGTACGACTATTTGCGCGTTTAATAGATATTATCTTATCATTGCTATTCTGTGTTGTGCTTGTACTTGAGAATATACTTGGTTGGTTGGTCCACCGTGTTCTGTAAGCGCGTACGACTGCCGTGAGCGGTGAGAGATATGAAGACGACAAACGAAATGGCAACAGCGCCGACAGGGTGTGAGAGTGAGAGGGGCGCGCGCGCACGCCGGCCGCGGCCGCCTTTGAGGCGGGCTGGCAACGTCGCTTAAAATAACAAAATAATACCGATAATTTTTTACCGCTATTTTTACAATAACGTTAAAAATACCGGTAATTTTTACCAAAAATGTTAACGTTATTATTATGTTATGCTACTAAGTAACGCTACCAAATTGTACCGATATCGAAGTATCTCTACGGAAATACCGTTACTTAACGTTACTTTTAATGTGAATTGGTATCGTTTTCAAGCCCTGCTTTTGAGATAAGAACCACACAGATTTGAGTGGACCTGTCCAGTCAGTGCAAGCATTAAATTTGTCAGTAATAGTGGAGCTCAACTCAGAACTTAGACGACCTATGTTCAAGACGAGCTATGCTCAAAATAATGATCTAACAAGTATTCAAACGTACATAGACATAATAACAATAAAACTTCAATTTTGTTTCATTCATTGTCCGCCAAAGTGTTAAAATTATCTTTACCATTATTCATTCTAAGCAACTCAATAAAAATGACAGCAAGGACCTTTAAATGTTCCCGAGATTCTATTACTCCGTCCCTATTACATATCTTAATCCGTGTCGACCTCGTATTGGAACGTGTCGGGATGTTAATACCCCCGAGGGGAGGGCAGGGGGGAGCTGTTATAACTGATGACTTTATTATGACGTCACTTGTATACAAATTAATCTGCTCTGCCCTTTGAAGTCGTTTTATCACTGGCGTCTGAAGGAATGAGAAAATGCTTAATCTTTTTCCGGGTGATTCTACGTATGTTTTATGGCGCTGGGTTGTGAATTACGTTTGAGGCCGTGATTTTCGTTAAAGATTTATGAAGATTGACTGCCTCGTTGGTCTAGTGGTTACAAGCGCTTCTGCTGAGCCTGAGGTTCTGGGTTTGATGTCCTGGTCGGGCAAAGTTTTATTGGGTTTTTACCCGACTACGGCGAAGCAAAAAGGAGTGTTATGATTTTGACCGGTATGCATGTATATAAATGTATGTTAGTATGTTCATCTGTTCCCTCATATCTTCTAATTTACTCATCACAATTTGAAAAAGGAAAATTCAAAAAAGAAAATTTTAAAAAAATATCCAGATAGAACAAGGATACCTATAGTTTTGTTCTATCTGGAATTTCTCAGTAGCAGCCCTGAGTATGGAGTTGTGATGCCCGGATGATGGCAATAGGCTCGCCCGCTATTACCTATACAGGGTGTTAGGGTAAACACCGTTATCCTTGCAACCAGTGGTTTGGTTTCATTTATAGAACGTAAAATCAATGGAAAATTACAACTTTATTTTTTATTTTTTTAAATCTACATTTTACCACAAGAGACGTAAGTTTGTTGCCCTATGCGCTAGGGCAACGAACTTTCGTCTCAACACGGGCGCGAGGTGCGGGACGTGACCTGACCGGCCGCGAACGCGACCCCTTCTTCAGTCTCTCAGCTATTTCGCTAGCGAGCACGGTGTTGTATAGAAACTTTTTTAAATCTTGTAATGAAAATAACGTTTTTTTTTTGTTGTGTTCGGTCATTTGTTCTTATATTTAAGTCAACTACCCATCTGCCACTGATAGAAAAAAAGACGCATCTAACAGTTTTTCCAGATTTGAGTTATACACATTGCCGGAATCAGAAAAAAAAGGCGCATCTACCTGTATTTTTAATATTTTTCTATCTTCCTCCAGTGCGGTTTTAGCACAACAAAATAGGGCGCTTCTGTTCACTTTTTACACCCGATTGAAGATGAAAAGACGGATTTATGTGAAACTTAATTAAAAAGTCATCTATGTAGATAATGTCCTTAGTTTTTTTTTTGTCAGTAATATATGCGTTTGAAATGAAGAAAAATATTACATAATACTTGATTGAGTAGACGTAAATGGCTATTTACGTCTATTTAATTAAGTATGTTATACTTTTCTTATTTTTTTTTGCTAAGATAAAACTGTTTTTTCGTTATTTTATTATAATAATTAATAAATTCATAGTATTTATCAAACCAAGTTAAAGCCTATTATAGTGGGCATTATTTTCAACTTTTAATATGTAAATATTTTAATTTACTCGAAGACAGCAAACGATTTCCCGTTTCATTCATTAAAACATTTATTTCTCTGTGTTTATATTTTGTTACATACGTCTTTTTTACTATCGGGGGCAGCCATGGTTTGAATGACAAGAGTGTTTACCCTTACATAACAGGCCTTAACATAAATGGTGAAATGTGGGTGTACAGTTTACACCTCTGCCCATTCCTTCGATGAAACAAGGCGCGATGTTTATGAAGACTTTGTTTGGATAATTACTACACGAAATAGGTAATTATTTTGAGTAACGAGCCAGAGGGAAAATTGATATAAATTGAGTAGGCTTATTGTGATGAACCTGTAGGTAATAGGCTGAAAAGGGCTCCTACTCGTAGCATCGACGTTAATAGTAACGATGAGTTAAGATGTTTTTTTAATATAATTAATTGAGGCCAGTAGGTTAGATGAGCGACTATCTAATACAATGTTCATGTAATTTATTCTGGTACATTGTGTATGTAAATGTTTATGTCTTAACTCAAAACTATTGTTAACTAAACTAACGATGTCAAGACATTTTACTAACTGCATTTGACACGTCGAAATAGTTTAGTTAAAGTCTTTAATTCTAACTATTGTAACTGTAGTGCAAGTTTCTAAATTGCGGTTACTTGTTGTATAACTTGAGTTAAGCTAGTCAGGTGAAACTTAAGCTACATGAATTTAAGTAGAAATTATGGAACGTAGGATGTTCGTACAATTACTACATTACGGTAGGTACAACACAAGTATTTTCGTAATGTCCCTCGGGAATCATCGCATTTCCGAATACAAACGGATGCTAATTGCCATGTCCATCAATTATTAGGTTTATCGTCTATAATAATTTGAATTCAGAATTAAGTACTTTATTATTGTTTTGTTTTGATTTCCATGTGAACTATATAGAGCTGTAAAACTATTTTTAACCGACTTCTTCAAAAAGGAGGAGGTTCTCAATTCGTCTGTATGTTTTTTTTTTTTTTTTTTTTTGTGTGTATGTTACCCGATTACTCCGCCAATTATGAATCGATTTTGATGATTCTTTTTTTGTTTGGTAGGTCATGCTTCAGAGGGTCCCATATAAATTTTATTAATTTTGCTTGCGTAGTTTTTGAGTTAGCTTCAATAATTACGTAGTTTTCCCACTTTGCGATGTTGATGACATGTTAATTGACTCCGTCACATAGCAGACAACGGTATACGAATTTGTGTGGGGTAGTTACCACAACTAAAAAGTGAAAAATAAAAACTTTTTACAAAAAAAAACAACCGACTTCCAAAAAAAAGTGAAAAATAACTTTAATTTCGGAAGTCGGTGGCAAAAAACGAAAATTGAAAAGCAAAGACACCGACTTCCGAAATTAAAGTTATTTTTCACTTTTTTTTGGAAGTCGGTTGTCATTAAACTATTTCCTCCCATTTTTTAAATAAATTACGTTGTCTTAAAAGAGTATTAACAACTCAAATATATTTCCAAGTCGATTGAGAACGTCCGGTCTGCACAAAGTGCAAAGGGCAACTGATAGAAATCCGACGACAGACGACACAGGAACGGGTAACACGATACTCCTTGGTAAGACTAGTTGTCAGATTTGGGCTTCTGATTGCCTATAACGACTGTCGAATGTCAGCCGGGATCAACGGCTTAACGTGCTTTCCGAGACACGGAGGGGTCTCGATATAATG
Source organism: Lithophane semibrunnea (assembly GCA_947363905.1). Lineage (NCBI taxonomy): Eukaryota > Metazoa > Arthropoda > Insecta > Lepidoptera > Noctuidae > Lithophane > Lithophane semibrunnea. Next base: position 11,944,419 of record OX376205.1, read on the forward strand.
TAATGGATGGTCACCCATCCACAAACCGGCCGCGGCAGCCGTAACTTAACCATCGATAGTGCGGCTGTTATCATTTAGCCATGAGCCCCTCAGCAATACATTCAACATAAAATAAAATAAAAAACTGGTACAACTCACAAAACCAATAAATTCGCTATAAGGCGGGCGATGACAAATCTGTCAAAATAAAGTACGTTACCTTGAACTAAATCCCTTTTGCTAAGCCCGGAGCGAAATCCCTGCAAGCGTAGGTAGGTGTTATAAAAATATCTGCCAGAAACGGAGAAATATTATGCAAACGAGAAAGGTGGGAATTACGAGAACGGCGGGAATTACGAGAAGCATGGGGTTTTACAACGCTGTTGCATTGATTGTATATGTTAGCTGTAATATGTTCAAATGTAAAGTTACGAGTATGTGTAACTTGTTTGGGAGCTAGGTTGTAAATATCCTTCAATGTTATGCTAATTTACATAGACATAACATCACACCTTGTTTCCCCGAAGGGTTGGGCAGAGGTGTACCTATAGTACACCCACATTTCGCCAGTTATGTTTCAGTGCCATGTAATAAGGAGCGAGGCTATTGCCATCAACCGGGCACATATTCAGACGGCGGTCTGTTACCGAGAAAAACACAATAACTCTTTGCCCGACTCGGGAATCGAACCCACGACTTTATGCTCAGCAGTAGCGCTTGCGACCATTAGACCAAGGATTAATAATACAACTGTAAAGTAAAAAAAAAAATTACACTGTGTACCTATGTTTTTTTGTGCTTAAAAAAGTATGACTGTGTGTTTTTTACTAGCAACCATTATCAAAACTTCAGGGCTACTATAAAACAAAGCTTTCCTGATCAATTATTTCAGACTCTAGCTTCTTTCTCCATTAGTTGAAGTTTTTTTAAGCTGTAAAATGTAATTTGATGAAGCCTTAAAATTTTGTAATTGTGTTTTTCCTCCGAAATTTCAATCACCACTTCAGTTCATCAAAAAACAAGCTCAGTTTAAAGTTACCTCACTTTAAAACTTTTCGTTAAGTGTTAGATAATATTCTTATACTCCCGACAGCTCATGAATTCTGCACAATATGGCTGAAACTCTCCTTGATAAGGCCACAGGGTAGGTAGATACAGAAGGCCGGCTTCATACAACGAGTAAGAACGGGCGCACGCACACAAAGAGGCTTACGTACGTCGCGGCGATCTAAAAAAATGCCAGTCGCGAGTGAACTATGTGTGCGTGAGTCTTACTGATTGTATGGACCCGACTTTCATATTATTCATATTCATGTTTTTATATTTTGAGTCCATAATGTTAGCAAAATCTTACAATGGCGTAAAGGTATAATTACGGATCCCGTACGGCACAGCTAAAAGTATTTACAATTTTTTTTTTATATGAAAATACTATGAAAACAATTACGAATTTTAAGATATTAATAGTTGTTATCATTAATTACTTATGAAAATTATAACAATAACTATAATTTCAGTACTGTAGGTACCTATTTTATTTATCTGATGCGGTTAAAACAAATATTATAATAATATTCTGGACTTCTTTTATACTATTCTGTGGCGCTACCATCGTTAAATGTGCAAACGGGCTACCGAGTTTTGTCATTACCTCCTCAACCACATTTTGACCGAGTTTTCAAACGAGGTTACTTGAGCGTAAGTTCTCGTTTTTTTGCAAAGTGACGAGGTGTGTAAAGTCCCTTTCAAGTTTTGTTTGTGTTTTTGTTTGGTCCTTTTAACGTTAGTTTTCTTCATTTTCGTGTTTCGTCCGTGGTCGGATTTCGCTCTCAATCGACTTGGAAGTCGACTGAAGAAACACGAAGTGGACGAGGGACATTATGAAAATAGTTGTACTGTAATGCATTAAATTGATGGCTAATAATAAAGTGAGCTCGCATATAGTCATAGCTAGCTAAGCTATTCTTATTTGCAAAGATTGTAGTACCAACTACAAGTGCAGCAATTTTGTGTGCTGCAATGTTTAGATACTGATTGAGTATTTAGATATAGAGAGCAGTGGCAATGAGAGCAGTGGTGGCCCAGTGGTAACGGCCGCGACTTACGAGTTGTAGGTCGTAGGTTCGAACCCTGACAGGCGCTTTACTTTGTGTAAATTATTTCATCACTACTGCTCTCAAAACGGTGACGGAAAACATCGTGAGGAAACCGGCATGTCTTAGAACCAAAAATTCGAAGACATGGAACATCTACCAACCCGCAGTGGGCCCGGCGAGGTGGATTACGGCCCACTCCCTCTCACAGAGAGGAGGCCTGTGTACCAGCAGTGGGAACATTATAGGCTGATTATGTATTTAGAAATAAGTTCAAAATGAGAAAAAAAATGTCGACTGACAAAAATATCGAATAACAAACGAAGATTTGCTCGATAAATACACACCTACCCAAAATTACTCGCCCAATTGTACCCGCACAGTTCACTAGTTCACAATACAGACCCTTCTGCTCAGTAACATTGAACAAAGACGTTAAATACCTGTCGTTTCACGCTTCTAAGATAAACAGCCTCTGCTCCACGCCTCGCCTCCTTGTTGAATGCCTCGCGTTATCCCTTAATCTGTATCCCCCACATCCCTTTACTTGCTTACCTTTCTACTTTGAAGAGACGGTTTCAAAGTGTAGAATCCTCTTTGGATATTTATTGGTATGTATACTAATGCCTTGTATGAGAGATGTCTTTGTTATTTAGAAGGCTTTGTATTGGTTGATGATGCGTGTGGAGTGCGTTACATCAAATAGTTACTTTGCCATAATGTTAGCTCCACGGTTAAATTTAAAAACGGACTTATTAGGTAGCGCCGTAGCGGCGCAGCGTATTCGTTCAACAGTGAAGCCAGCATTACGGCATAGGAACTATTTGATGAAACACATCTGTGAAAATTTCAACTATCTAACTATGAGATACAGCCTGGTGACAGACGGACAGACAAACAGACAGTTAGACAGACAGACGGACGGACGAAAAATCACCAAACAACGAATAAAACAAACCAACAAAAAAACTCACTATCGCATCCTACTAATATTATAAATTTGTGAAAGTTTGTGTGTTTGTGTGTTTGGATGTTTGTTACTCAATCACGCAAAAACGGCTGAATGGATTTGGATGAAATTTGGCAAACAGATAGTTTATAACCTGGATTAGCACATAGGATACTTTTTATCCCGATATTCCCACGGGATCGAGACTTACGCGGGTGAAACCGCGGGGCGCAGCTAGTATTTTATAATATTAAGTTAGGATTAGATATAATTTATCTAGGACTGCAACTATGAACACAATAGACGTCACTTGGTTGGTATCTTAACCAACAGGGGAAATTATGTAACACACAGTAGTAATGGCTTTCATTTTGACAGTTCAACAACATTCATTGCGATATTACGTTGTTGAGCCGATTTTTTTCGAACAATAATAAGAAGCAATGGATTTGCAATATCCTTCAAAACCATTCAGATTGTGATTGATAGTGTGTTACGTAATTAAGGCGCCGGTGCTAACCTTGCTAATATTTCTCCCAAGATACAAGGAAAGTGACCTAATGTCCAAAAATCCACCATTTTCCATTCTCTCTTTTATGATATTAAAAAAATAAAAAATCAAACTGTAAAAGCGCTTTAGGAAAAGTCACGTTCAACAATAAGTTCAAAGGGATACAAAATATAGAGGTACACATCAAGCTATACATTTCCAGTTTATGCTGATCTCGCATTGTATAAGATTTCCGTACAATGCGAGGTCAGCTTATACTGGAATTGTATAGCTCGATGTGTAGCCGTGTGTACATAACATTACAACTCGCCTTGTTTTCCCGTAGTGCTGGGCAGAGGTATACCTATAGTACACCCACATTTCGCCAGTTATGTTTAAGTTCCTTGTAAGTAATAGGGGACGAGTCTATTACCAACAAACGGGCATAATTTCAGAAACCGGTCTGCTACTGAAAACTAAAAATTTGAAGGTGTTATAACCATTGACAAGTTGCTTACTCATGGCTTTGTCCACGATCCAATCTAATCTAACTAGTATTATAAACGCGAAAGTTTGTAAGTATGGATGGATGGATGGATGGATGTTTGTTACTCTTTCACGTAAAAACTACTGAATGGATTTGGATGAAATTTGGCAAACAGATAGTTTATAACCTGGATTAACACATAGGATACTTTTTATCCTGATATTCCCACGGGATCGAGACTTACGCGGGTGAAACCGCGGGGTGCAGCTATAAGAAATATAAAGTTCGTCTCTCAGACGACGGTGTAAGAATACCTACATATGTGAAAGCTTTCGAAATAGGTTTTGGGTTTTTTTTTCTGCAGCCCAACACACTCAAATATTTTGGGTTATAACTATTTTTTTATTTTTTTTTGTGTGTAGCATGTTTTTTTTTGTGTTTTTGTGTTAAATTATTTAATTCCTGTTTGTGGGCAATTACTGCGTTTTCGTTCTTTTCTTATAATATCTTTCTTTTTACATTAATAGATTACATTTTCGTTGCCCCACACCTGGGTTAAGATAATAAGTAACGAAAAATCTCGCAAAGGGTAACCTTAAGAAAAACCGGCCATGTGCGAGTCGGACTCGTACACCGAAAAAATACGAGTACTGTTTAACATCTGCACTTGATTATTATCTGTATGATGAGTCACCATTAATTCTCTACAATCAAAGCCGACATTTATCTCGCCACACAATTCGTATTATCACCACTTTGATTAAGAAACATAAAGCTAATACACAAGTTCTGAGCTCTTCAGAGATTCTTTAGATTTCTTTTGTCTTCTTTTGTTCCCTTTCCACGCCCTTGAGAGCAACTGCGACAGCGATATTGTGGCTGTGACGGCAATATTAAGTCGAAATTGGAGGGAAAATATAAGAGTAATACAAAAACAAGAACTTTACGCGTCTTTAGGGAACAAAGACTTGATTTAGAAAGTAATAGAGAGGAGAAATAATAGATAACTAATAAACTTCGCTGGTTTAGATTGTTGGCAATGAATATAACACCCTCTACTGTCATAAAATACGGCTTAGGCATTGTTTTATCAAAAGGATCAGAAGGGTCGTAAATAAATAACAGCTGCATGGATAATTTTATGTGTGAGGTCAGTCCATACATTGGGCCTTCTTTACATGACTTCATAATATTATAAAACAAAGTTCTCCGCCGCGTCTGTCTTCGCCCGCATGGGTGTTATTTACGAAAAACCTTCCTCGAGAACCACTCTATCCATTTGTGAAAACAGCATGAAAATCGGTGCCGAAGTTTTTGAGTTTATCGCGAACAGACTGACTTGTTCGTGATAAACTCAAAAACTTACCTCCACGCGGGCAAATCCGCGCAAAAGCTAGTAAGTATCTAACAGCTTAAATCTAGTTACTGTTGTCATAGTTATATATGTCGCGTATAACCAATTATGTTTCCCATCTAAAATTCTGCTTAATTCCAATTATTTCATGGCGTACTCTAGATCGCTTTTGAAACCCCTCAGGGCCTGTTATTCCTGCTTAATGGAAAGACAATTAGTTTTCAAAACTGTATTACTCTGCTCAAGCGTTCAACTCGTTCGCTAATGTAAATAAATTTATCAGTTCCTATATTGGAAAACGAAGCGTAACTTATACGAGTTTATTTATAAACGTTGCCCCTTTCAGACCTTTTTTTTTTGATGGTGGGAAATCGTCAAATGACTTCTCCCGCTCTGGGCGGAGCGGAAGGGCGTGTCGGACTTTTACTGACTAAAACCCATCCGTGTTCCTTCAGTTGCCTGTTGCCAAGGTGCCGCAGCCCCTTTCAGACCTGGCGTGCACAATTGAGGACATAAAATATAATTTATTAAAGAGTATCAATTTCGTTAATTTGTATAGAAAAAAGGTAGGTATTCATTTGTTCACATCAAAAGTCAACAAAAACACTATTTGACTTCCAGGATTTTTTAAAATTGAATGACATTGAAGTATGTGACAGTGAAGCGATGTTATTGGTTAGTTTCACACGCATCCCTCGCTACGCATCTTCGCTCATCTCTGGTGGAAACGCAGCCTAAGACAGTCGCTAATCATTACTTAACTTTAAGCAACGTTTATAAATAAACCCCATAGGTAATACTCGTACATAACATAAGGCCTTGTTTCCCCGAAGGGTTGGGCAGAGGTGTACCTATATTATACCCACATTTCGCCAGTGTAATAGAGGGCGAGCCTATTGCACAAACCCAGACTCCGGGGAGATACTGAGAAATTCCAGATAGCAGTATAACAGTTTGTCCGACCTGGAAATCGAACCCAGGACCGCATGCTCAGCAGCAGTGCAGTAGTTACTATATAAAGAGAAGGCACGAGATTTGATCACCATGCTTGCTCAAAACAGGTTGGCGATTACAGACATAATAATATGAACCATAAATCCAGGTTTCCCCGCGATGTTTTCCTTCAGTCTGACCAATTTCAGTAATGTTCAAGATGAACTCAGAAATGAATTAAAAAAGTCTCATCTCAAAAAAGTCTAATTCCTGCCCGGATTGGAACCTCGCATGAGAGGTATTTTTAATATTTTACGTAAAATAACAGCGTTTTATAATAATTTCAGGTAAACGAGTTTTAATATTAGCTGATAACGGTCGGTAAAATATACCGGGATAAAAGCTATCTATTTTCGAAATACTTCCTTCGCAGAGATGTTTTGACGTCATATTATTGATTTTGTACTAAAATAGTAGCTATAACAACGAGTGAACGAAGCCACGATGTCGCTTCTCGCCATCAATTTACTGCGGTATGACGTCAATATTCTATGTACTTCGAAATGTGTGGGCTTGGGAACAAATTGGGCTAAAATCTTCTGACAGTATGCAAGATTGTTGATTGTTTGAGTTGAAGACCTTTCGGGGAATGCAGTGTACCTTCTCTGCTACAGATTCCACAGTTAGACTCCGTGGTTTTCACTTTATGAAGTAGATAGGCAACATTAATTTAAGGCAAGTCGAACCGACGCGAGGCGACGCGACGTGTTGTCCAAAAATCCCATAGAAAAACACACGATCAGTTTTTACCGAATTTCCCATTTTTCCGGGAAACTTTCCAATTTTTCTATCCTTTTATACCGTATTCAGAATATTAAGAACTTTTTTTTTAATTAACAAAATCGGTCCAGCTGTTCCCAAGCGATGCGCTTACCAACAAGCAGCATATTTTTTTTCAATTTTTAAAGAAATGTGGTTTGGTTTACACCTCTGCCTAACCCTTCGGGGATGAGAGCCGTGATGTTATGTTATGTATTATTAATAATCTTGTCTTAAACACACCCCCATGATATAGAAAATATCTTAATTAAGTAAGACGAGATTTAAATAAACAATCTAGAAATTGGATTTTATAATAGTTACAGAGCTACTTTAAGAAAATAATTATATATTCTCAGTAAACCAGACTCATTTATGTAACGAAGCAATATGAAAATTAAACCATCTTGAATTGTATTCACAAAAAATATTTATGCAAACCGAAACTAGGTCGCTCTTGGACCACGGAAAATGTCTGTGAATTTAAAATTGAAATCGTGAACTCAGCACTAGTCTGTGTTGCATGTTGTCGGGCTGAAGAACAGTGGCTTTTATTATTTTTTCTTTTTAATATTTTTTAAACTGCAACTACTTGACATACTTGCATTTATTTATTTTTTTCTTACTTTTTTCGGCACTGCAACTTTATTAGAGCAGTGATAGTGGTGTGACCGTCAGACTGCCAAGTCATAGGTCTCGAGTTCGAACCCAAGCCACGCACCAGTTATACAATACCTTGTTATTATTCTACTATACTCCCATTTTTCCCTGGTTTTCTCTGGGTGGACTTAGCTGAATTCCACTATACCTAATTGTTTGGACTTTTTACTAATATCTCTTGGTTCTGAAACTTGCATGACCATACCATATTCATCAACTTATAAAAACCTCTTACGTCCAAGATACTACATAATTATTTATATTTCTATGCTAACTACTCGTACATAAATGCATATTAGAATTATGATTATGCTCCTTCTAAGTCTATCCAATATTTAGGTATTTATTGTATTCACCAATAAATAATCTTGTGGATATAATTTAATTTGCGTCTGACAGTGAGCCCATTCTGACGAGTAATTTGATGAATCGTAATTATGATTATGTTATAAAAGATCTATTGATGAAAATGTGGGGGTATTATGGACATTTTCGGTTGATTATGATGAATTAGAGGCAAGACGAAGGATTTTCACATATCGAGACTCCTCCGTGCTTCGGAAAGCACGTTAAGCCGTTGGTCCCGGCTGTCATTTGTGGATCTTTGACAGTCGTTACGAGTCGTCAGAAGCACGAAAGTCTGACAACCAGTCTAACCAAGGGATATCGTATTACCCAGTTACTGGGTTGTGGAGGTCAGATAGGCAGTCGCTCCAAGTAAAATATTGGTATTCAGCTGCATCCGGTTAGACTGGAAGCCGACCCCAACATAGTTGGGAAAAGGCAGATTGATTGGAGGCAAGACGAGGGTATTGATTTATTTTTTTACTTATTATTCAAAAGAAGGGTACATATAATAAAAACATTGGTAAATAGATATAAAGACTGTGCAGTTCGACTTATACCTTACTAGCTTCCGCCCGCGGCTTCGCCTGCGTGGTATGTCGATAAAAAGGTAGCCTATGTCCTTTCTCAGGCTCTAGACTATCTGTGTACCAAACAGTAGTTTAGGCGTGAAAGCGCGACAAACGAACAGACAGACAGAGTTACTTTCGCATTTATAATATTAGTAAGGAAGTAAGGATGTAGGTACGAGTATGTAACGTATTTTCATTCGTGTCATTGATTATTGTTTACGAATTAACTCATTTAGGTTTCGGGATTTTCCGATTAGTGTCAAACTTGAACGGAGCCCCTACCGTCGAGGTTCCGAGTCGAATCATTATGGTTTACGTTGCTGTCTGTAAAGCGGTGAATGGCGGTGAGCAGCTGTTCAAATACAGAGGGTTTTTTGACATCTGTCAAATACTGGTGAAAATGTCAGATTTCATGACGTTCGATATAATATGATGGCCATAGACTGCTCTTTTGAAAACGTAGCTTTAGAATTGAAAACGTTTTGAACGTCGTTCAATATTTGTGTAAAAATATTCAAAATTATGCATTCACTTAGGAAAGCCACAGTTACCGAACACGATTTCACACTGAACTGAAGCAAAGTCAACTTGAGATCCGGTGGAATATTCTATAAGCTCCCATCTAGTTGGAATTTTCCTTGACTATGGACAAAGCCGAAGAAAATGGTTGTGTAATGATTTTGGATGATTAATGGTACTATACTTATTCAATGTGTATATTAATTGTAATTTTGTTGACACCTAATATTGTATTTTGTATTGTAATTTAACCTGTAAGGTTCCATTTTTTGGAACAACCTTATTCCAAATGGAAACCGTCGTACAGCCGCACTGGAACGATATTGTTCCAGCGGGTTCGCGCGGTAAAAATCTCTATTTTTACTTATAAATAAGGGTTTTTATCGTCTGTGGCAATTTGAGTCTATGGGCAGATAGATATTCTAGTCGGCTTACTCATTAAAAACCACTGTCACATAATTTTTATGTAGATATATAAAGACGTCATCATTAATTTAATTAAAATTTCAGGGCTATTTTTGCCCATAACGTGCAATATAACTTGTCCGGAAATCTTTTGTCATGGTATCGGCATGTGATGCCGCGGAATAACGAAAATGTCGTAAGGAAAGTTTCGAGTATGGATTTCGATGGCTATAAGAGTAGGGGAAGACCAAAGAAACGACGAATTGGTAGTGTGAAAGATGATATAGCTAGAAAGGGACTACTGAGATGACGACTAATAGAAAAGTATGGAGGAAAAAGACATGTTGCGCCGAACACAAATACATTGGTTTATGGGCAGGAGAAATGATGAACATTACGAATATATGTAACTGTAAAATATACATATCTTTGAATAACCTCACGATGCATTCTTTGACTAAGATAACCAACTCATAATTATTGATTTGAATTGTTTTTTTTAATCCTTCAATAATGACGCTTTTAACGTGCTCGTTTTTCTACATTATACTCACATGTATAATTTCAACATGAATGATGTTAATTTGTAGCAATATTCCGATTTAAAAGAGTGTCCGTGGAGTTTCTTGCCGGTTCTTCTCCATAGGAACCTACTACGCTTTGGAATGGGCAACTAGCTTCATCTTTCTGACTGACCGACCCTTTGACAATTCAAATTGGTTTATTTGAAATAATCTAACTTAATATTATAAACGTGAAAGTTTGTAAGTATGTATGGATAGATGGATGGATGGATGGATGGATGTTTGTTACTCTTTCACGTAAAAACTACTGAATGGATTTGGATGAAATTTGGCAAACAGATAGTTTATAACTTGGATTAACACATAGGATACTTTTATCCCGATATTCCCACGGGATCGAGACTTACGCGGGTGAAACCGCGGGGCGCAGCTAGTTTGAAATAAATGCTTTGAGTTTGAGTTTGAATAAATTATTAAAAAATTACAAAAGGTCATCAATTCGAAGTAAGTTATACCCTGTGTTCTCAAAAATTCCGTTGATTGACAAACAACCAATTACCCTCATTGACGAAATTCAATCATTCCTATTTAACTAACATGTTTAATTCAGGTCCCCGAATTAATTATTATGATTTAATTAACTTGGATCGAGCTTCTATGGTTGAAAGCCAGCCAATAACATGCAGTTAGCTGCATCTGACAAGTAATAGTATAGTACGACTAAATAGATTAGCTAAGCTATGCAGCAGACGGGTAATTAATTAGGCGATAATTGTCGCTTAATTAGCCTATTTGAAACTGTAACCGACTGTTCGTTGAGAAGACACTAAACATATTATTATTAAAAATCTGTCTAGCCTTTTCCCAACTATGTTGGGGTCGGCTTCCAGTCTAACCGGATGCAGCTGAATACCAGTATTTTACATGGAGCGACTGCCTATCTAATCTCCACAACCCAATAACTGGGTAATACGATACCCCTTGGTAAAACTGATTGTCAAACTTTCGGGCTTCTGACGATCCGTAACGACTTTCAAAGATCCACGAATGACTCCGGGTTTAAACTGTATAACGTACTTTCAAGGGACGGAGGAGTCCTCGGTATGTAAAATGATCACCCATCCACGGACCAAGCCCGGCAAGCGTAGCTTAACCTGATGGATTGACCCGTGCGGCTGTTATTATTTAGCTTAGCCACGAGCTCCTCTCACTATATAAATATTATTATTCTGTCTTTTTCAACAATTAGTAAAAGTTTATGAAATATTCGGTTTTATAAAAAGGACTTAAAATAATAATCCGTTTTATCGAGGTGGCTTTAATTGACTTTAAAAAACTTGGTGACTTGATGAAAAAGTTTTTATTATCATTGACCTATGTAACCTACCTTTCTTTAGCATGAGAAGCTTCTGTCTCCACTATGAGGCCATTAGTTTATCATTTTCAATCATATATTATTGTTAAACAAACCATAAAGGCACATTACCTTCATTATCTCCAATGAACTATGTCCCATGTTACTAGGGGTCGGCGCAACACGTTTTCTTCTTCCACTCTCCACTATCAACCACCACGCTAACATTCACTACCTTTTCTTTCATATCATTGCTCACACAATCCACCCAGGCCTGTCTCTCTCTCCATTTATATTCATGACTCTTTTTGTCACATGCGTTTCCTCCCTCCTCAAGACATGCCCATAGCAAGCCAAACGCGCCTATACAGAGGCACATACTGTGTAGTAATCGACTATTTCCATAAAATAAATACCTTTTTCATCACATTCCTGTCACGATTAATCCTGCCAATAAAAAAGAAAAATTCGCCCACATAAAACCGTCACAGATATTCCACAGCCAGTTGAAAGCGAAAAGGAATTCATCAGGCAAGTCGTTGTTGCCAAGCAAAAACATGCTTTGATAACCCGGAAGCAAAGAAAAAAGCTTAATTAGATTTCGCGTCAAAGCATTGCCATGAAAAAGTCTTTATACTTTTGCTTTTACTTCGAGGAACGAGAGAGATTTATCGATAATGATAAATTATACAGGGTCTAATTGAATTCAGGGGCATCCTTTTAAGAGGTCAATGAACTTATCATTATGAACAACTCTCAGTATGGGACCAACCCTGAAAATGCGGAAAAAAATCAGCTGTTCCCTACATTTATGTTCGCATAGTTCGTCAAAATGTGAGTAGTAGTATGACTGAAACACGATGTTTATTTATCAACTTCATCATCATCTGCCTGGCCTTTTCCCAACCAAGTTGGGGTCGGCTTCCAGACTTACTGGATGCAGCTGAATACCAGTATTTTACATAGAGCGACTGCCTATCTGACCTCCACAACCCAGTAACTGGGTAATACGACACCCCTTGGCAAGACTGGTTGTCAGACATTCGGGCTTCTGACGACCCGTACCGACTGTCAAAGATCCACAAATGACAGCTGGGACCAACGGCTTAACGTGCTTTCCGAGGCACGGAGGAGTCTGAATATGTAAAGATGGTCACCCATCTACGGACCAGCCCCGGCAAGCGTAGCTTAACCTGATGGATCGACCTGTGCGGCTGTTATTAATTAGCCAGGGGCTTTATTTGTCAACTAATGTACTCATATTATTTTTTGCAAACAAATATTATTCTAATTCATCAGGGTATCAGTATCCTTATCGCAATCTAGCTTAGTACTAGGCTATGCCTAAATCCTTAGTTAGCTCAGGGTTGTCAAACTATCAGGTTCTTGACACTACATACCTAACTACTGTCATGAGATTTTCTCCATTGACCAGACGAGTTAATGGAATGGTTATTCATCCACAAACACACAACTATTGTAGAAGTTAATTGTTCGACCCGATTGAGGTTGATACACATGGAATTGGTATGCCTATTTAGTTTTTTGGGATTTTCGCAAGCAGTTGACAGTTGATCAACTCTTTACGTGACCAGAAGGCGTATGTTTTTTTTGGCCAAGGAATCAGCATTGCTATTCAACGTGGTTCTATGATGTTGCGGGTTAGTCCGAAAGGGATACCGGGACCTTGGCAACAGGCAACTGAAGGAACACGGGTGGGTTTTAGTCAGTAAAAGTCTGACACGGCCTTCCGCTCCACCCAGAGCGGGAGAAGTCATTGTAAGATTTCCCATCGGCAAAGAAAATAAAGGGTTCTATGATGCCCCATGATTGCTCCCCTCCTTTATTATACGTGTACATATTATTATTATTTTATGATTGTATTTAGCTTATAAAGTAACCATTGCTTCAAAAATCTATGGAAATAAATTATTATTCATGTCTAGTAAATGACGTTAACAATAAAACCGACAGGCTGTCGAAAGTCGTTGAAAACTTTTTAGTACCAATAGAAATATGAAGGGTCAAAAGACTTCAAAGAATTTATTACAAGATGAATGATGGAACAGGATTCCTTGCCGACGTTAATGGGGAGACAATGACAAATGTTCCGTGTTCGCCCTATAATTTCCTTTCAGCGGGTAACTTCACTTTGTAACGTGAAATTTAGAGTTAACTAAGGTTAATTAGAACTTGTTTTTTCGTGTTAGGGGTATTTTTTGACTCAGGTTATCCATTTTGGATCGAATGTCAATAATGTTCATTGTTTGTTTTGGTATTTTGGTCAATTTTTTTTTTTTAATTATTAGATCCTGTTGTTTCCCACCCGAAAAATATGTCAGGCAAAAAAAACTTGGAATTTTTCAGGGCAAAGACTTTACTCTCTTTCCACTTGTCTCTGTTTAAAGCTGCTAAGGACCAGTTTTTGTTGAAGGAATCCAGCTCATCCTGCCACCTCCGTCTGGGACTGACGCGACGCGACTCTAGAAGAACAATTTGTATGAAAACTTCATGAAAATTGTTCTACTAGAGGCGCGTCGCGCCTGTCTGCGGGGGTCTTAATTGAATATCACTTTCTTGATCAAATTACTTTGTAATTCCTAGTATTGTTTCATATTTGAACTGTTTTTTTGTGATTAAAATACCTACCTACGTTTATTTATAAACTAACTAGCTGCGCGGTTTCACCCGCATAAGTCTCGATCCCGTAAGAATTTCGGGATAAAAAGTATCCTATGTCCTATCCCAGGTCATGGTCTACCCATTTGCTAAATTTCATCCAAATCCGTTCAGCCGTTGAAGCGTGAAATCGTAACAAACAGACAAACAAACAAACTCATTTTCGCATTTTTAATGTTATATAATATAGTTAGGACAGTTAGGATTAGTAGGTATCTACCCATTTTTTGTAATATTTTGTATCAAGTAGATAACTTGTAAGTTTTCACATTATGAGAAAGGTCTTTGTATATTTTCTGTTTTAAATGCATTTTAAATCTCAGACGCCTTCTAACTCTAACCGTTTTACTACGCTTACGGTAGTAATTTATTACTCCAGTAAAAATCTACGAAGAGGAGCAGAATAACAGATCACCGGTACTTATAGTACCTAAGTTGCATCCATTGCCTTAAGGGTCTACCCAACCTCAAATGTTATCTCACTCGCACCATACTACTCGCGGCCTGAGTGAGAGCGAGATGGACTGGGGAGGCTGGCGACTCCAAGCCTCGAATAGTTTAGCTAATTGCTTTTTACGGTGAATTTAATACCTGTTTTATAGTTAGTTCAGGTATTATGCAATGTTTCATGATCTAATTTGAAGTATATTTTGAATACCGACGGTTTATAGTTTGGTTTAGAGGTAACTTTGAAATGTTTTTCTATCGAGAAAATTTTATGTACTTAATCGTGTTTTCATCAAACATAGGACCTAGCATCAATCCTCAACTTTAACACATTTTTATTTCAAAATTAATGCTGCAGTATTTTCGGCATAACGGGGGATCATGCTAAGCAATTTGAGGTAGGGCAGGCCCTTAAATTACAGCTTAGCAGTTAGCTTGAAGTACCAAATTAATGGGCAACCGATGGAATTAGCATATACCGTTTGGCGAGTAATGCAAATGCTAATTTAAACTATGTACCTAAGTAGTCAGGAAAATTAATTGTTGATCAAATTGACTATCAACTTAAATTGTACGTGTATTCTATCACAACTGTCACCTGTGGCGCGTGAGTCGCTGGCGGAACGGAATGTTGCCCTCAATAAATATTATATTGTTATAAACACTTAGTTAATGTATTTATTTTGTTTTTGATAATTAATTTTGTGCTGCACCGATTGACGTCATGACGCCAACGTCAGCTGAAAACCAGTGCTGGGGCTATGTCTCGCATAAGGTCGCAGCATTATTCTGAGTGATGGCCGGTTTGCATGAATGTAACGCATATTTTCCCGCAACTTGTTATTTTCGTAATTTGTCCTTTCTTAGCGTCATGTTTGCCGCAAATAAACGTATTATCTTTCTAACTGTCATTCTTTGAAAGTTGTATGAAATGGTTGCTTACTAATCCGCTTATAACTATGCCACTGCTGGGACACAGGCCTACTCTCTGTGAGAGGGCGTGGGCCGTAATCTACCACGCGGGCCCAGTGCAGGTTGGTAGATGTCACATGTCTTCGAAATTTTTGGTTCTAGCCAGGACATGCCGGTTTCTTCACGATGTTTTTCTTTTTGAGAGCAGTTAGTAGTGATGAAATAATTTGGGTACAAAAAGTAAAGCATGCAAGGGTTACAAATCGATTTACAAATGGTAAGTCGCTGTCGGTACCACCGGGTCACCGCTACTCGTGATGAAATGGTTACAACACGGCAAATTGACGTAGTGTGCCAATTTGATAAACAATTAATTTTCCTGGCCGTACCTAACACAAATGCTAATTCTAACGATATTATGAAGGTAGGTATGTACCTACGTACAGATAAACTGTTTATCGATATAATATCTACGTAGTGGTTTACTGCACCGCTTATCGTAAAGAGGGGATTTTGTTCTATCGATTCAGCTAAAGGCTTTTGATAAAATGTTTATTTTACCTCATAAAAACGAGGCTTAGTTTCTTATATACTTAGTCGATCTCGTAATTGCTTTACCATGCCGTTTGTCCACCGCCACGTTAACGGGAGTTCAACGAAAATACATTTTCGATACATACATTTTCTATGGCCGCGTGTTCACCACACACCATGACGTCACGATTGCTTGTTTCGAATAATCTCGTTTCCCGTTGACGTCCAATGACGTTGTGCGGTGGAAAAACAGTGTAAGGTTGTAATGTCACTTGCACGTCATAAAACGACAAGGTATAACGACTAGTTTGTAAGAAAGAAAGGAAAAGGACACGCACAGGAAATACAACAATAAAAAAAGAACATTGAAACTAACAAAATATTGAAAACAAAAAAATATTAAAAAGCAGACCTGTGCGAGGCCAAAAATGCTCATAAGTCAGCATGAAAAAGTTCTTATTTAATTTCCAGAAACTTTTATCCATCCACAACGAGAAAAAGATGGTACGGATGAGCATTTGTTTGTTTGTTTTGTTAGACTAGGCGGTATAAAAATATTATGATCAACAATAATAAAGTCGGACGGATTAGGTAATATTTAGGGTGTGGGCCCCGCTCGCCCCTTGGATCTTGCCCCTTTGATTGAAATGTCCCACTCGCCCCGTTTTTTATTATTTTGGTATACTGATTCGCCCCTTACGAAGGGGCGAGTGCAAAATTTGACATTAAAATAATTATTTTGATGTACCGATTCGCCCCTTGCGGCATTTCCTTTGAAAAATAGGACGGTATTGACCTTAGGTGTTGTAAATGTGAGTTCCTACGTTTAAAATTCCAAATGAATGTAGGTTTTTAAAAACCCACCGAACTCTTCATGAGTTCTAAAGGGAAGGAGGAGTCCCAATGAAGGAGTATATTTGCATGACAACCGATATTGACTGAGGCCGCCTATCACACCGTCCGACTATTTACCGATCACGGAGCGCCGAATAACGGTAAATAAATAAACAGAGTTGATTGTGTTCGGCTTTCGTGTTTGTATTCGTAATGTTTGCAGTTAGTATTTGTGTTGTTCCGCTTTTGTCGTCGTGTCTGAGTTCGTTGGAAAGGTCAAGGTGAACTTAGATATCGAGTTATCGGTAACTTCGTTGACAGATAAAATAGATGTGTAGGTATTTTTTTTGTATTGAAATCCTTGCTAGTATATAGTGGCTAAATAAACTTAACAAATTATTTTACTAAACAAAAGTTACACCATATTTCAGGTTATTGGTTTGTTCCCCGCCTGTAATACCAAAATTCTACAGATTTTAATGCTTGTTTTTCTCTTTTAAGTTATGCGTTTTTGCAGGCGGGTTTTTTGTTTTTTAAATAATTTGTTTTATTTCAAGCTTTTTAGTTTTATTAATTTATATATTTGGAATTAACTCATTACTAGCTTTTATTTGATACCAATAATGTAATTTTTTTTTAAAAAAAACCTTCCCCTCCCTTTTTTTTATTGCAGATGAAATTTAAAAAAATCTATAGCCTATGTCACTCCCACAATTAAGACGAACCTTACGACACCTCTTATGTTAAAATCCGTCAAGCCGTTTAGGCTACAGAGCGCGCCAAAGAAATAGACATACATACATACATACATACATACATACATTCATACATACATACATACTCTCGAAAAACATTACCCTCATTCTGGGGCAGTCGGGTAAAAATGAATTTGAATGAAGAAAACAAACACCCGAAAATGGTTTGCTACTTTGCTTCGCAACTTCGAATGGATGCATATTATGGATAAAGGACTCGACTACGCTATGTAGTATGTACTAGTAACGAGTGTTACCGACGACTCGACCGAAAAACCTAACAAACAAAATAACGAATAACGAAATTAATAATAACCAAGTGAACATATTTTTAAGAAACCTGAGCTGACTGACCAAAATTCACCAAATTAACGACAATCTGAGACACAAAAATGTGTGAGGGTCATTTTTACACGGAAAGTCTTAACACCGCGATTCAGAATTATCGTCATTGGCTATCGAGCATGTAGTTAATTGCATGCTTTTGCCAATTGCATGTAACTAACTACGTGATTGTAACGCGTTCCACCAGATACTCGGTGGGCTTTTACAACCTACTAAAAATATTATTAACTAATAACTAGTTAATCTTTTCTTAACCTACCCCATGAATAAAATGAAGAAAGTACGGTAATAAGTTTGATGCCTATGGTGTTCTGTGTGAGCGTGTAGGTGTCCGTGGCATCATAGTTCCGAAACGGAAGGTCCTATTTCAATGCAGCTTTTTTTATTAAAAGGCAGGTTTAAACGGGATGGGTCTTAGCTATGTTTGGTAAAAATCAGTTCAGCTGGTTGAGGATAATTAGCAGATCAAGCGGAAATTAATTAACACTTCCTCTCGTCCGATCGACTTGAAATTTTGTACCCTATATTAATCCAATGACACTGCATATATACAACCAGGACAATCTGCAGACAACCCAATTACGAGACAACTAACTTCGGCTCATTCAATTGGTATCGATGATTAAGCACTTCAGCTGTGCCCCGCGGTTTCACCCGCGTAGGTCTCGCTCCCGTGGGAATGTAAGGATAAAACGTATCCTATTCCAGATCATGGTCTACCCGTGTGCCCATCCTCTCCTCTCTAAAGTAGGGAAAGTCGTGGAGGCGCGGCGCCGGCGTCGAACGGTTCGCTTATTGCATTTAATACTCGTAATAACTTCGAAATTAAATGTCCAATTCCAATGAATTAAAAGTATTTTACTGCTACATAAATACCCTTGGTGTTAAAACTATTAATTTGAATAATAATTAATACTATGTTGATAAAACCCCTTCGCAAATATAATGCAATAATTTCGAACAAATTTGATTACCATACAAAAGGTTATAGTGAGTCTATCATAAAAGATAGACATATGCTGTCGTGGACTTTTTTTTAGAAATTTTAAAGAGAAACAATTCCATCATACATGATATTTGCTTAACTTTAACCGTTTACGCAGCGCAGGCAACGGAAGCTCTCAAAAAGGAACATTTTTTCCCGTTTTTACAACATTTTTCACTTATGCTCCGCTCCTATTGGTCGTAGCGTGATGTTATATAGCCTATAACCTTCCTCGATAAATGGACTATCTAACACAAAAATATTTTTTCGATTCCAACCAGTAGTTCCTAAGATTAGCGCGTTCAAACAAACAAACAAACTCTTCAGCTTTACAATATTAGTATAGATAGTAGGTATAGATATAGATTACTAGCTGTGCCCCGCGGTTTCACTCGATTTGGGATTGAGTCATTACTAGTTTTTATTTGATAATACTAATATTGTTGTATTTTTTTTTTTTAACTTTCTCACTTTTTTTTGTATTTTTAGCTGCAATATATAAATTTTATATAGCCTATGTCACCCGCACAATTAAGACGAATCTAACGACACCTCAAATGTTAAAATCCATCAAGCCGTTTAGGCTACAGAGCGTGCCAAAGAAATAGACATACATACATACAAACATACATACATACATACATACTCGCGAAAAACATTACCCTCCTTCTGGAGCAGTCGGGTAAAAAGAGCTGTTTTTTCCTTGTTTTATAGATATTGTGGCGGTATCTACATCGCCACATGCGAACTACGCATCGAAGACCTGACGTCACATAAATCCTGCATCGCGCAATTAGAGTTTACCGTGCAGTGAACATATATACAAAAACCCAATATTAATCATTGGGCAGTTGCTCGCCAGACACAACACCCGTCTGGTCGGAGGATCCTCCCTTTTCTATGGGGGATGAGTGAACTTTACACCCTGTTCCTCATACCCCTAAAATATATACTTTAACTTGAATTAGACAAGAATAAATCATGTTCATTTCTCAAGCATGAATAAACAAGACTTATTTCACCACAAAGCGAATTTTTTACATAAAAAATATAATCTGCCCACTTTTATTTACACCTACATTTCTTATCTTCATGCATTAAGTTAAATAATTTGGATTTATTAAGCCCCTTGAAATCTCTGAGAAATAATAAATGTTCAAGCTCGCTGCTCAAAGTAATGAGATGTAACTTGGCTTGAATTGTTCATGAGCTCAAGGCTGTTCGCTGTTACGACACGGTGTGACGGGCGGCCACAGAGGCTTTCGCTTGCAAAATGTGAAACTTGTTTAACTGTGCTGATTTAATTACTGTTAACAGAACCTCGCTTTGTGTTAGAATTTTTGTATATTTTTGATTGTGTGGATTTTAATTTTATTTTCGTAAGTGATAAAGGGTAGGTACCCTTTATCACTTACATATAGGTATATGAAATGATAAAGTTGCCTAAAAATACACACTTACAATATTTATTTTAAATCTTGTTAACACATTTGTATCTTCACGAACAAGTTAGAAACAACTCAAATATAAACAGCATAGTAACAACACATTCAATATAATATCTGCCTAGTTTCGTCATAATCTCAATGCTGGTAAAAGACAGTTTCTCAAACTTAAGGAAGGGGTATTTAATACCACGCTTACTGGCTTATTCATAAACGTTAAGTACTTAACTTTTAAAGCAGCACTTTAAGCAGTGGTTAAAAGTATTTTGCACTAGCTATGTCCCGCGGTCACCCGCTTAAATGTTAATCGATCCCGTAGGAATATTGGTATAAAAAGTATCCTGTCCTATTCCCGGTCATAGTCTTCCCATGTGTCAATTTCATCTAAATCCGTTCAGTCGTTTTAGAGTGAAATCGTAACAAACAAACAAACAAACTCAGTGTCGCATTTATAATATTAGTTAGGACTAGTCAGAATGCATAAACGCTTTTGTAGCTGTAAAATTAAACAGCCCTCGGACCTTGTTTGGCGATTAAACAACAAAATGGCGGTCGAAATTCTTGCTTCTAACAGCTGTCTGAGTCTGTGACCCTCTGTCACTATGGAGTTTATTTATATACGTTGTTTAAAGTTAAGTAAAAAGTAATGATTAGCATATTTACATATTTACAAACATTAAAGTATACGATATCACAATATTCCTACAAACTTGCAAGTAATACTAATAGAAGAATGAATGAATGAATAGTTTATTTATTTCTCACCACAATATAAAAGTACATATTCAAATTATCATAGGGCAATACATAATAGTTTTAATTATATTGTGGGAGACTGGTGCCTAACCTAGCGACTGTTTAACCACGTTTTTTGACGTTTGAACATCACTTAACTTTTAAGCTACGTATAAAAATAAACCCCTATGTCTTAGGTACTTGATCCTTTACTTTACCGAAAAACCTGATATGAAACCAAGATAAGTAAAAAAAAAAAAATATTAACACAATAAAGTAATTTTTCTTTCTAAAAGACAATAGGGAATATGCATGTGATTCAAATATGGGTCAAATATTTTTTTCTATAAACTATGTTACTTCAGAATTATGTCTCCATCAATATTTTTGAATAAAATTTCTTTTTGAGCGAGAAATTAATTTTTAAAAAGTCCCAAAAAACTGTGGGTAATTCAAATACTTGAAAAGGCTAAGAGCGGATGTGACGTAACAATCCGGAATAACAATCAAAATGTCAATGTCAAGTCAATCAACAAGTGTCAAGTCAATGTCAAACGCTCATAGAAAAAGGAGTTTTTGACGTTGACTTGACAGTTGCTTGTCTGTTTTCACGAACTATGACGTCACCACACCAAGCGCGCCAAATGGAGGGCGTTTAAATAGCCCGGATCGGTTGGATATTTTTAAACATTTTTTTAACTACTTTAAATTGCTTTTTTGCCGTCGAATTTTTTTTTACTATTATTTGACGATGTAAACTATCGAATAAAAATATTAAAAAAATACATGCATATTCCCTATTATTAATCCATACTTCCATACTTACTAATATTATTATTATTATTAATTCGAAAGCAACTCTGTCTGTATGTTACCTTTTCACGCCTAAACCAATATAAAATGTACTATGTTGTACAAGTACAGTCACGGACTTTAATTGATGAGCCACCTGGCACTGTTCGTATTTTAGCCGTGTAATGCAAATCGGGTTTATTCGGCTCCCGACACGCAAAGTCATATGTCTTCGTGTTAGAAGAAGAAAATTATATTTCACATCTTTACCGGTTGGCTAACCTGAGAGCCAGAACTACAAACTTAACAGCAGAGTGACTACTCAAAGTCAACCAATTGCAGGTCTAGCAACAGTAACCTAGCAACGATAAACAATTGTTGCTAGGTTACTGTTGCGATAGCAACGTTAGCGTACGGAGAAATTCTCTGACATCGATATTTCAACTTTCACTGTCTTCAGTTAAGTTTTCAGAATTATTGAGTTAATGAGCTATGATTCAAAGGAGGTCAGTATCAAATAGATTGGATAAACTTAATGCAACATTGTATTTATTTTTATCATTAAGAACTTATTAGTCAACCTCTATGGATAAGACTATTTCCGATTAAAAGTAATTTATTTGTCATCTTGATATTTCAACTGTCACTGTCTTCAGTTATGTTTTCATAATTATCGAGTTAATGAGCTATGATTCAAAGGAGGTCGGTATCAAATAGATTGGATAAACTTAATGCAACATTGTATTTATTTTTATCATTGAGAACTTATTAGTCAACCTCTATGGATATTTCCGATTAAAAGTAATATATTTGTCATCTTGTTTACGAGCTTGCGATTTGAGTTCGTGTTTAATCGTGTAATCTCGTGAATGTATGAGACTGCAAAATTGAAAAGTTTGAAGGTGGCTCATCAATTAAAGTCCGTGACTGTACATAGCTTTTTATACCTAGGTCCTCTCTCATTTCACTATACGCTTAAAATGTATCCAGGTTTTCCATCAAGTAATGGGACCCAACTTTTATTTGTTCAAAATGTTGGTGCAATATTTTTATACCTACTACGTATTGGATGATCCAACATAGCTTGTTTGTATTTAATCCTGGTAAAGTTTATTTTGTGCCTGGATTTTTGCTAGCAAACTTTCATTTGCAAACAATGTTTTGTCGTCCAGAATAATGTTATTGCAGTTTTAAAATTAAAAATAGGTGAAGTGTAGCGGAATCTACGACAAATGCTTTTGGTAGGAACTTTTTAATGATCCTCTGTTATGCCGAAAATACTGCAGCATTCATATTAAAGTTGAGGATTGATGCTAGTACTATGTTTGGCGACAACACGATTACTTACATCAAATACGCCGAAGAACTATAAACCGCTGGTATTAAAAAAATACTTCAAATTAGATCATGAAAGTTTGCATAATAACTGAACTATCTATAAAGCAGGTCTTATGTTATTTTCACCGTAAAAAGCAATTACCTAAACTTTTCGAGGCTTGAGAGCCGCTAGCGCCCCATTCCGTCTCGCTCTCACTCAGGTCGCGAGTAGTATGGTGTGGTACAGCCTTAAATTGTTTTTAGAGTCTTGATTTTTCAATCCCTTCGTTTGGTGAAATGACAGCTTATTTCACCTAAGTTTTTACGGTGAGAATTGTACAGAATAAACCGCCTGGTGTGAAAGTATACTGCTCAACCTCTCAAGTCAGATATTTACCTGAATACTTGGCTTTTAGTTTATTTGTACTTATAATAGAATGTCATTCTTTATTTTTTACTGACTTCAAAAAAGGAGGAGGTACTACGTTCGGATGATTGTTTTTTTTTTTTTTTTTGCCGAAATGGTCCCATATAAATTTTATTAAGTTTGCTTGCATAGTTTTTGAGCTAGCTTCAATATTACGTATTTTTCCCACAGTCTATGTAGACGATATAATTATTAGACTCCTTCACTGTTTTTACATAGCAGGTAGTAACTTGTGTGGGGTAGGTACCACCACTAAAAAGTGAAAAATAAAAACATTTTACAAAAAAAAAACAACCGACTTAAAAAAAAACACAAAAAAAGTGAAAAATTACTTTAATTTCGGAAGTCGGTGGCAAAAAACGAAAATAAAAAAGCAAAGACACCGACTTCTGAAATTAAAGTTATTTTTCACTTTTTTTGTGTTTTTTTTTAAGTCAGTTGTTTTTTTTTGTAAAAAGTTTTTGTTATGTGCGTTTAGTTTGTGCAGTATAACAATTTAAATGTAATCCATCATTCTCAGTAGCCAGAAACAGTTAGACTAAGATCGGAACAAAACAAACCGGTTTTCAGAACCATGGGAATCAATCCTGACAGTAAAAAAGTAATACGATATTGCCGTTGAAAACGATACCACTTCGCACCAGCTACGTACTCGTACCTATTTGCCTTTTTATCTTTCACATTGTTTCATTTCTCGTTTTTTTGGGGTTCCGTACCCAAAGAATGCCAATGGGACCCTATTACTAAGGATCCACTATCGGACCGTCCGTCTATCACAGGGCTGTATTTTTTGAACCGCAATAGGTAGACACTTGAAATTTTCACAAAGTGTGTACTAATTGACCGCTATAACAAAAAAGAATAAATAAGTGAAAATTGGCATTAACGCCATCTATATTCTATAGTAAAGCACTAAACGAATCCTTAAGTTTACCCCCTACCAAAAATCGCTCAATGCACCTAAAGGAGTTTTCACTTCAATAGAATAAAATTAATATCTACAATATTTTCTACGGTTACGGTAATTTTTAGTACGGTGGTACGGACCCCTTCGTGTGACTTCGACTCGCACTTGGCCGCTTTTTATCTTTCACATTGTTTTATATCTCGTTGTATTTTTCCGATAGCGAAGCTCTATTGCTAATTGGCGATGAAAATAATTTATACTGTAATGAAATCCGAACCCGGTTTTAATTGCTTTTATCGGATTAAACTAATGTTTTGATATTTGAAATGACTTGGTATATTGTGTTATAAAATAAAAATAAAACATAAGTATAATAAGCTTTTAAAATGAATGTTAGGTCCAAACGTCCACGCGCGCCTCATAGAGATGTCAGCACAATTGGCGGGGTCCGCTAGGATCGATGCCTGCCAGGGTTGCGGGTTAGTCCGAAAGGGATACCGGGACCTTGGCAACAGGCAACTGAAGGAACACGGGTGGGTTTTAGTCAGTAAAAGTCTGACACGCCCTTCCGCTCCGCCCAGAGCGGGAGAAGTCATTGGATGATATCCCACCCTCAAAAAAAAAAAAAAAAAGGTCCAAACGTCCATCAAACATGAGCTCGTAAAGGATCACTTTATGGCCGTATGAAATGCATCATATTGGCCTCGATACTCAATATTTATTGCTTTCCACAATGTTAACTTAGGTGTTAGGTATTATTTGCGGATAAGTCTGAAAGGGATATCGGGACCCTTGCCAACAGGCAACTGAAGGAACACGGGTGGGTTTTAGTCAGTAAAAGTCTAACACGCCCTTCCGCTCCGCCCAGAGCGGGAGAAGTCATTGGATAATTAGCGAACCTCAAAAAAAAAAGGTGTTAAGTGTTATAAAGACATGATCACTGTGGAACTTTAGAAGCCATGCTACTTTTTCACAGCAACAGTTTAAAATTGTACCTACCGAAAAGAGAATTAAATATAGAGGGTTACATTTTCTTTCTTTTGTGTCGATGTTGACCTTGTTGATACGAATATTGCTACCTACAACATACCTATAGGTATAGGTAATCTCTACATAATATTATAAATTAAAGTCACTTTTCGTAAAGTCACTTTTCGTAATTGTCTGTATGTCCGCGTTGTTCTTCTAAGCCACGCAACAGATTTTGATGAGGTTTTCACCATCGTTTAGAGAATTGATTCCGGAAGGTTTGTGTATAATACGTCATTATCAAAGTTACCTTTTTCTAAGAAATCTCGATGTTTTGTCAAGTCGTGAAAACCGTGCGAGGCAGAAGCGAGTGGCTAGTAATAACTCTTTGACCTGAATGTTGCCTATAGTTCATCCCCGAGCTTTTCACAATAACAATTAATCTCTGTATCCAGCAATACATAGGATAAGCAATATACTAGTGTGTACATAAAAAAGGACGTGGAGTGCCCCAGTGCTGCCTCGGTGGGGCAATAACGAGTTCATTGAACCGGAATCATTGACGGACGCCTCGCCTCTTCAGTTTGGCCTGATAACCGATGTATATTACCCTCTTTTGCCGTCAAACAATAATGATGAAATGGGTTCATGCGGATTTTATTATTCAAATAATGATGGTGGATGGTGGAATAGAGTATAAAGGAAACAGTTAGTTTGACAGGTTAAAAACATATTTGTTTATTGTGTTGTGCAGTAATTCTTTGGTTAGATTTCAGCTATAATGTATCCTAATATAGTAATTTTATAGAACTCCACGACACGGCGTGATATTCTTAATTACATAAACACACACATAAATACATTTATACAACATACATTAATGACATACATTCATTTCATTTTACATTTTTTTATATGAATTTTATTTTTTCAGTCAAATAATGAGAGCAGTGGTGGCCCAGTGGTTCGAGCCCTGATAGGCGCTTTACTTTGTGTAAATTATTTCATCGCCACTGCTCTAAAAACGGTGAAGGAAAACATCGTGAGGAAACCGGCATGTCCTAGAGCCAAAAATTCGAAGACCTGTGACGTCTTCCAACCCGCACTGGGCCCGCGTGGTGGATTACGGCCCACTCCCTCTCACAGAGAGGAGGCCTGTGTCCCAGCAGTGGGAATATTATAGGCTGATTATATTAATATATATAATGAGAATTAGTTTCAAACTAATTACGAATGATGTAATATTGATAAAAAGAACTAATTGGATATTACGAACATGCTTAGTAATTAGAAATTCTCTTATTTACAGGGTAAGCATCACTCAGCAATCGAATTTGGTGTTTTCGACCAACAAAAATCGTTGTAATCTAACGGGTAAGTAAACTACATGATTATAATAAAGAGTCTCCGCTAGAAACGACAAGCTGTTTGTGATTAGGAACTTCATCGTATATGGTTGTAGGTACTTATGTATTCATGAAGTGAGTGATGTGTAGCGTACATCGTCTTTCGCTCTTCTTAAAACTTTAAAAAATAAATCCACCTTATCTGACAGTAACATCCGGTAGCCCAAGTTTTGAACATTCACCGTCATGTTAGGTACTCTTACCTCGCTAGGGGTGTGCTTAGTTTTATGTAAAATCGATGGCCGCTCATAAAATGTGGCCCGCGATGGCTGTCTAGGTGACAGCTTGCGGGTAGGGATGAACGGATTAGAGTAAAGTGTTGAGTAGAATCAGGTGTTGTAACCTATAAGGTACATGGAACAATGATTATCATGATCTTTTCAATACAAATTGCAAAATTTCTTTAATATTTAACCTAGATATAAGTTAGATATAATAATACTTGCGGCACCCTAACAGGGCCATGTACTCATAAGTTTTAGCCTACCCTGTAACTGAGTGTAAAATATGCAAATAAATAAATTAAATATAAAAAATTGATTCATCTATTCTAATATTTACATAATTATATGATGACGGCTTTGGCGAACGGTATGGTAAAATGTCTACATAATATAAATTTGCCATACATGCCTTGGTCTATTGCTGTATATAGGGCTTATTTCTTAGTGATCTCATTCTATTGAATTAGGTCTAAGATCTGTAAGGATATTTGAAAGAAGTAAGGATAGTTTTTTACTATATTTGACTATAGTCTCATTCACTTTGGCACTGTGAGTTGGCGACACACGACTCCAAATTAATATTGCTAACAAAGTTTTTGCAAAAGTAAAAATAATAAGAAAACGCATTTGTAGCACCCCTACGCTCGTGTGTATGTGGACGCCACTGTCCCCATTAACAGCGAAGTGAGGATTCTTTGTTGTCAATAACTACGTAGAGCGAAATTGAAAAATAAAAAAGGAACAACCCTACAAAATCCATTACTTCACCGCGTCCAGTATAAATCTTTTATTTTTATTCGTTTCTTGTATAGAAATGACTTGTCAGTTTCAAAGTCGGGAAAAAAAGGAAGGTATTGTACCGTGTTAATTGAATTTCACGGAAAATCAAGGATCGACTTCATTTATTTATAACTAATTGCCGTCAGCGGCTTCGTCCCCGTTTAATCTTTATAATGCCTATGTTACTCGGGGTGAATGTAGCTTTCTAATGGTGAAAGAATTTTTGAAATCGGCGCAGTAGTTTTTGAGTTTGTTCATTACAAACATACACACAAAAATACAAATCTTTCCTCTTTATAATATTAGTGTAGATAGACTACATTGACTTGGATCTTGTGTTTCTTGGTCAGAAGCAGTATGGACTAATTCGTTTTTCAAATTATTTACAATATAATAGAATATTATTTATTCTTGCTGCAGGTTGTTTAAAAATAAAGCTAGTATTTTTTTTTTATATGTCTACGATGTACCTCTAGGGTGTATAATAAGGCGTCGGGAATCCCAGGCGGATTCCCGGCCACCATAGGCGCGGGCTTGCGGACGGCGAGCAATGGGTAGCTCGCCGTCCGATTAGGACCAGGCCCGGGTCGATGGCGCGTCGTGTTCCACGCGCGCCTCAAAGAGATGTCAGCACAATTGGCGGGGACCGCTAGGACCGATGCCTGCCAAGGTTGCGGGTTAGTCCGAAAGGGATACCGGGACCTTGGCAACAGGAACACGGGTGGGTTTTAGTCAGTAAAAGTCTGACACGCCCTTCCGCTCCGCCCAGAGCGGGAGAAGTCATTGGATGATTTCCCACCCACAAAAAAAAAAGGGTGTATAATAATCCTAATCCTAACTTATATTTTATATGCAAGAGTGAGTTTGTTTCGCTTTCACGCTAAAACGGCTGAATGGATTTGGATGAAATTTGGTAGGTACATGGGTAGGTTAGGACATAGGATACTTTTTATCTCGATATTGCCATGGGCTCGAAACAATGCGGGTGAAACCGCGCGACGCATTTCGTTAAAAAATAATAATTCTAATATGGATAAACAGAAAACTAAACTGTGTACAAGAACTATTCTATTATAATTTTAAGGAAAGATAGATCTAAGCAATTGGGTTGTATAAGTTGGTTTTTGGTGCTTTTACTTTTTTCACACTAAGGCCATATTGCTTCATAATTCGGGCCGTTTTCGAGGTGTTAATCCTGAATCTAGTGTAATTTACGCCTGTAAAAAAATTATACCAAGAACATTGGATTTTTTTCAAAAAATTAAGTCTGAAAAAAAATTAAACCATTAACATTTCAATAATCTCGACTTAATTTTTTTGACTTAATTAATTCTTCACCTCACTTCAAGTTTCATTAAGGGTATACTTCAGGCGCAAGTAACTATCAAAATTTAAACCCGATGACTTCAACTCAGCTTAAAACACTGTTATGTATAGACACAACACTGCGATCACATACAAAACAAAACTCCCCAGTTGCCACCTACAAAGTGATTGTTCTACTCAAACCGGTGAACGCAGACTAATTCTCTTCCAGCCAGCCGGTCGGAACAAATGATTGGGTAATTGGAACAAACCGCGGTAAAACTTACCTTACCTGTTTACCGTGTAATATGCGGGTTAGTGTGGCGGGTTACCGCGGTAAGTAAATAGAGTGGTGGATGGAAGAATGAGTTATAATTGGATTTTTGTAGATATGTTGTGTGTAGTTGTAACTTTGTTGCTAAGAAAACTCTAAAAAGAAAATGAAGAAAGAATTTCGTTACTTCTGTAAAAATTCAATGCACTAAAACTAAATATTGAAGTAGTACCTTCTTAACTCACTTAATTTAGTACCTAGTGCAAATATTAGATTGTATAATATTTGTAAATAAGCGTTACCTGTTAATATTTGAGTTGTTTTTAAATTATAATTACAATATTAAAGTTAGTATTAGAAACTCAGCAATATGTATATGCCATGGATTTATTTAAAGAACTTATTTTACAAAAAAAAATATATACATATTTTATGATTTTATTGGACAACGAGTAAGCATTGTTTTGTCACGATTGCGAGAAAACGGAATCTGTTTTCTCGCCAGTGCCGTCAGTGTCGGGAAACACAATCTGATTGTGTTTCCCGACACTGGTTCCGGCGAATAAAATAAGTACCTTAATTCTGAGGAAGGCTTATAACCAAGAGTTATCAGAACCTATTCATATTGGTACTTATACTTTGAATTTCTGGAATATGACATAGTCGGAGATTTTACTACAAGACAGAGCACTGTTTTGTCCCTAACATAAGAAAAATAAAATATTTTTTGTATCGATAGTAACTTGCACCACAAATCACTAAATGCGTTAAGCGCTAACCATATTTAAAATATCATTGTATCGCTATCATCTTCAAACGATTGACAGAAACAGAACGATGTTTTAAATTCTATGTTTTAAAAAGCGGGCCTAAGTTGCAATGACAGGCGCGTCTTGCTACGCGGCCGGCTACGCCAGGCATGTGCTACGCGGACATTGCTACGCGAGCCGCTACGAGAGGCATTTGCTACGAGTGCTACGCGGAACATTATGTTGAGCATGACTTGCACTGGCGTGAACTGTTGACTTTAAAGCCTAGTTCGGACTAGACTAATAATTTGTGTGTAATAATGCTACAGAGCTACGTTTTAAGTTAATGAAGGCAACAATATAAATTGTAGATAAGCCTGGAAAATAGGCTTTATTGAAAATATTGTTGCAATACACGCTAGTAAGTCGAAAAAAGAAACAGTCCTTCGTCAAATACGTCGGTGTGCAGTTTGGAAAAAAAGTATTTTTTATCAAAATTGTGTATATAAAAAAATAAAGAGTGCGCTATGTAATGCCAGAGGGCGTACAAATGTTTGTGATAAAGTAATTATAGCCAGCCAACTCTCAATAATAAAATAAAATAAACATGGATGAATAAAAATGATAAAAGTTTACACATTTCATATAAATGAATTAATAATAAATAGAAATAGAAATCAATGTCAATCAAATGGGCAAAAAATAAAAATAAAAATACTTATGTTAAGTATATAAAAAAAATGAAAAATGTCGAAACTGCATGTCGACACACAGACTGAAAACAAATAATAAGAATATGTCAATAAACAATACTAATGCAATAATACAGTCAAATACCTAACTAATATTATAAATGCGAAAGTGAGTTTGATTGTTTGTTATGCTTTTAACGGCTTAACGTGCTTTCCGAGGTACGGAGGGGTCTTGGTATGTAAAGATAATCACCCGTCCACGGACCAACCGCGGCAAGAATCGCTTAACCAGAAGCCTAGACAATTGACAATCGCTTTGAAGGCATTTCATTTTTCTACAACGACTTTAAACAGGATTGACATAAGCTTTTCGATAGCATAGGTCAGTCCTATACATTTTTGCCTTTTCCATCACCGTTATTGATTATAGAATGTCACTTTGTCTAGGGCCTCTGATCGATCGACCCGTGATGCTGTTATTAGTTAGCCACAAGCCCCTCACAAAGTCAAAGTAAAAAAATTTATTTCAAGTAGGCACATTATCATTTTTGAACTTCAAATACATATAAATAGAACTGATTCTAGTTGCCCCTTCCAAAAGGTAGTTTTCGTATGGAGGAGAATGGGCAAGAAACTCCACAATTACTCTTTAAAAAAATGTTTTACAATATTTGGTATACATCAATTATATAATTACATGTGAAGCCACTTAAGACATCCACTTATCTGTACTTAAATATTTCCTAGATAGAGGATAGTTTGTAAGTGGATATTCATCACGAACCCTTCAACCGATGCTGACAAATGGGATAGTGTACTATCCATCACAGTCACAGTAATGTACGTTTCGTAAAATGTATTAAGTACCTACATGTGTAACTATTTTCTCGCTTAATGGATATTCGACGTTTTTAACGTCTGTTTCGATAACAATTCGCAATAGGTATGCTTTTGAATATTATGTGGAGTTTAAAATTGAAATGTTCAAAATAATTGAAATTTTCTTTAAAAGATTAAAAATAAAATACCTAATGCTTTTTAAAATGATATCATAATAATGAACCTATAGAGTATGTTTTGAGTTATGTTTTGAAGTATATTTATTTATTTTTTCATATTACCTACATTACAGTTACTGGGTTGTGGAGGTCATATAGGCAGTCGCTCCATGTAAAATACTGGTATTCAGCTGCATCCGGTTAGGCTGGAAGCCGACCCCGACATAGTTGGGAAAAGGCTAGGCAGATGATGATGTTACCTACATTAAAATAAATTAAACATTTAAAGAAAAATACAAAGATCTTTGTATTTTTGTATTATTGAGTTTTGTAGATCAATCATAAAGTTTTGGAACAAAACAAAGTTCTCAAATATTTAAAGATCTTTAGATATTCTTCCTCATGAACCTACCCACTATGTTGGATTCACCTTTATTTTTTTTTCCCCATGGCGAAATCGTCCTGGATACCCTCCGTCTTGGGAGAACGGAGGGTTTTTTTTTTTTTTTTTTTTTTTTTTTTTTTATAGGTTTATGTCGGACACCTACCGAGTAAAACCCTACTGTACATACTACCGTTAGTCGGGGGCCAACACACTCGGACGCCATCTTTGCAGTGCTATACGACCAACTAAATTAAATAAAACATTCCGGATAGAATTATTGTCGGATGTGCAACTTGCGATATTGTATGTCTTTCTCGTTTTTCCCTGTTCAATTTGTTTCACTTTGAACATTAAGAATACAGATTATTGATCAAAGAGATGTCAGCACAATTGGCGGGGACCGCTAGGACCGATGCCTGCCAAGGTTGCGGGTTAGTCCGAAAGGGATACCGGGACCTTGGCAACAGGAACACGGGTGGGTTTTAGTCAGTAAAAGTCTGACACGCCCTTCCGCTCCGCCCAGAGCGGGAGAAGTCATTGGATGATTTCCCACCCACAAAAAAAAAAGGGTGTATAATAATCCTAATCCTAACTTATATTTTATATGCAAGAGTGAGTTTGTTTCGCTTTCACGCTAAAACGGCTGAATGGATTTGGATGAAATTTGGTAGGTACATGGGTAGGTTAGGACATAGGATACTTTTTATCTCGATATTGCCATGGGCTCGAAACAATGCGGGTGAAACCGCGCGACGCATTTCGTTAAAAAATAATAATTCTAATATGGATAAACAGAAAACTAAACTGTGTACAAGAACTATTCTATTATAATTTTAAGGAAAGATAGATCTAAGCAATTGGGTTGTATAAGTTGGTTTTTGGTGCTTTTACTTTTTTCACACTAAGGCCATATTGCTTCATAATTCGGGCCGTTTTCGAGGTGTTAATCCTGAATCTAGTGTAATTTACGCCTGTAAAAAAATTATACCAAGAACATTGGATTTTTTTCAAAAAATTAAGTCTGAAAAAAAATTAAACCATTAACATTTCAATAATCTCGACTTAATTTTTTTGACTTAATTAATTCTTCACCTCACTTCAAGTTTCATTAAGGGTATACTTCAGGCGCAAGTAACTATCAAAATTTAAACCCGATGACTTCAACTCAGCTTAAAACACTGTTATGTATAGACACAACACTGCGATCACAGACAAAACAAAACTCCCCAGTTGCCACCTACAAAGTGATTGTTCTACTCAAACCGGTGAACGCAGACTAATTCTCTTCCAGCCAGCCGGTCGGAACAAATGATTGGGTAATTGGAACAAACCGCGGTAAAACTTACCTTACCTGTTTACCGTGTAATATGCGGGTTAGTGTGGCGGGTTACCGCGGTAAGTAAATAGAGTGGTGGATGGAAGAATGAGTTATAATTGGATTTTTGTAGATATGTTGTGTGTAGTTGTAACTTTGTTGCTAAGAAAACTCTAAAAAGAAAATGAAGAAAGAATTTCGTTACTTCTGTAAAAATTCAATGCACTAAAACTAAATATTGAAGTAGTACCTTCTTAACTCACTTAATTTAGTACCTAGTGCAAATATTAGATTGTATAATATTTGTAAATAAGCGTTACCTGTTAATATTTGAGTTGTTTTTAAATTATAATTACAATATTAAAGTTAGTATTAGAAACTCAGCAATATGTATATGCCATGGATTTATTTAAAGAACTTATTTTACAAAAAAAAATATATACATATTTTATGATTTTATTGGACAACGAGTAAGCATTGTTTTGTCACGATTGCGAGAAAACGGAATCTGTTTTCTCGCCAGTGCCGTCAGTGTCGGGAAACACAATCTGATTGTGTTTCCCGACACTGGTTCCGGCGAATAAAATAAGTACCTTAATTCTGAGGAAGGCTTATAACCAAGAGTTATCAGAACCTATTCATATTGGTACTTATACTTTGAATTTCTGGAATATGACATAGTCGGAGATTTTACTACAAGACAGAGCACTGTTTTGTCCCTAACATAAGAAAAATAAAATATTTTTTGTATCGATAGTAACTTGCACCACAAATCACTAAATGCGTTAAGCGCTAACCATATTTAAAATATCATTGTATCGCTATCATCTTCAAACGATTGACAGAAACAGAACGATGTTTTAAATTCTATGTTTTAAAAAGCGGGCC
This sequence comes from Lithophane semibrunnea, assembly GCA_947363905.1. NCBI lineage: Eukaryota > Metazoa > Arthropoda > Insecta > Lepidoptera > Noctuidae > Lithophane > Lithophane semibrunnea. The sequence goes on from OX376205.1 coordinate 11,979,001, forward strand.
TAAGTTGCAATGACAGGCGCGTCTTGCTACGCGGCCGGCTACGCCAGGCATGTGCTACGCGGACATTGCTACGCGAGCCGCTACGAGAGGCATTTGCTACGAGTGCTACGCGGAACATTATGTTGAGCATGACTTGCACTGGCGTGAACTGTTGACTTTAAAGCCTAGTTCGGACTAGACTAATAATTTGTGTGTAATAATGCTACAGAGCTACGTTTTAAGTTAATGAAGGCAACAATATAAATTGTAGATAAGCCTGGAAAATAGGCTTTATTGAAAATATTGTTGCAATACACGCTAGTAAGTCGAAAAAAGAAACAGTCCTTCGTCAAATACGTCGGTGTGCAGTTTGGAAAAAAAGTATTTTTTATCAAAATTGTGTATATAAAAAAATAAAGAGTGCGCTATGTAATGCCAGAGGGCGTACAAATGTTTGTGATAAAGTAATTATAGCCAGCCAACTCTCAATAATAAAATAAAATAAACATGGATGAATAAAAATGATAAAAGTTTACACATTTCATATAAATGAATTAATAATAAATAGAAATAGAAATCAATGTCAATCAAATGGGCAAAAAATAAAAATAAAAATACTTATGTTAAGTATATAAAAAAAATGAAAAATGTCGAAACTGCATGTCGACACACAGACTGAAAACAAATAATAAGAATATGTCAATAAACAATACTAATGCAATAATACAGTCAAATACCTAACTAATATTATAAATGCGAAAGTGAGTTTGATTGTTTGTTATGCTTTTAACGGCTTAACGTGCTTTCCGAGGTACGGAGGGGTCTTGGTATGTAAAGATAATCACCCGTCCACGGACCAACCGCGGCAAGAATCGCTTAACCAGAAGCCTAGACAATTGACAATCGCTTTGAAGGCATTTCATTTTTCTACAACGACTTTAAACAGGATTGACATAAGCTTTTCGATAGCATAGGTCAGTCCTATACATTTTTGCCTTTTCCATCACCGTTATTGATTATAGAATGTCACTTTGTCTAGGGCCTCTGATCGATCGACCCGTGATGCTGTTATTAGTTAGCCACAAGCCCCTCACAAAGTCAAAGTAAAAAAATTTATTTCAAGTAGGCACATTATCATTTTTGAACTTCAAATACATATAAATAGAACTGATTCTAGTTGCCCCTTCCAAAAGGTAGTTTTCGTATGGAGGAGAATGGGCAAGAAACTCCACAATTACTCTTTAAAAAAATGTTTTACAATATTTGGTATACATCAATTATATAATTACATGTGAAGCCACTTAAGACATCCACTTATCTGTACTTAAATATTTCCTAGATAGAGGATAGTTTGTAAGTGGATATTCATCACGAACCCTTCAACCGATGCTGACAAATGGGATAGTGTACTATCCATCACAGTCACAGTAATGTACGTTTCGTAAAATGTATTAAGTACCTACATGTGTAACTATTTTCTCGCTTAATGGATATTCGACGTTTTTAACGTCTGTTTCGATAACAATTCGCAATAGGTATGCTTTTGAATATTATGTGGAGTTTAAAATTGAAATGTTCAAAATAATTGAAATTTTCTTTAAAAGATTAAAAATAAAATACCTAATGCTTTTTAAAATGATATCATAATAATGAACCTATAGAGTATGTTTTGAGTTATGTTTTGAAGTATATTTATTTATTTTTTCATATTACCTACATTACAGTTACTGGGTTGTGGAGGTCATATAGGCAGTCGCTCCATGTAAAATACTGGTATTCAGCTGCATCCGGTTAGGCTGGAAGCCGACCCCGACATAGTTGGGAAAAGGCTAGGCAGATGATGATGTTACCTACATTAAAATAAATTAAACATTTAAAGAAAAATACAAAGATCTTTGTATTTTTGTATTATTGAGTTTTGTAGATCAATCATAAAGTTTTGGAACAAAACAAAGTTCTCAAATATTTAAAGATCTTTAGATATTCTTCCTCATGAACCTACCCACTATGTTGGATTCACCTTTATTTTTTTTTCCCCATGGCGAAATCGTCCTGGATACCCTCCGTCTTGGGAGAACGGAGGGTTTTTTTTTTTTTTTTTTTTTTTTTTTTTTATAGGTTTATGTCGGACACCTACCGAGTAAAACCCTACTGTACATACTACCGTTAGTCGGGGGCCAACACACTCGGACGCCATCTTTGCAGTGCTATACGACCAACTAAATTAAATAAAACATTCCGGATAGAATTATTGTCGGATGTGCAACTTGCGATATTGTATGTCTTTCTCGTTTTTCCCTGTTCAATTTGTTTCACTTTGAACATTAAGAATACAGATTATTAATACAAATAACAGTTGAAAACATACATCAATCGTAGTGTATCAATTTTATTAAGCTGTGCGTTTTTGACAAATCTCAATATTGATACTCTGTCACTCCAGAGTCAACAAAACAATAAAGTGATGAAACAGGTACCTTCAGGCAACGCCAAGTAACAGCCGGTAGTCGCCAGTTGTCAACGTATTTCTTAAGCCTTTTACGAAACTTGGCGAGTCTTGCGACTTGGCGCATTTCTACAGCTTCCAAGTAGAAGCTTTCAATATTCTTCTCAGTTTATGAGATTGTTTTTGTACTTGAGTTATGACTTAATTTTAAGTAGGTCAGTAGTTGGTAGTTTTGTCTGACAGCTTGTCTTACCAAGGGGCCAGTGACTGGGTTGTGGAGGTCAGAGTAGTCGCTCCATGTAAAATACGGGTATTCAGCTGCATGGCTTATTTTGAATCTGATATTTTAAATTGTTTTTTTATTTTATATTTTTACTTTGTTCTCACATATAGCAGCAACAAAAATAATGCTCCCAGGATTTTGTAATAAATCTTGAGTTGAAAGAGTCCTTGGATTTTCTTGCCCGTTCTTCTACATAGAGATCTACGTTTTGGAACAGGCAACTAGCTCCAACTTTCTGACTAACTGACCGCCTCTTTGACAATTCAAAAGTGCCTGTAAATGCTTTAATTGAAATAAATGCTTTGAGTTGGAGTATACATCATTTTGAGGCTGATTGTCCAACAAAGAGTTTAAAATAAACAATATTAATATTCAGCAATTACCATTAATTTATTTAGATTCTAGTTAGTTACCGTAATTAGTGTGAAAAGTCACTGAATTTTAACTAGTACGCTGACTCGGAGAAAACTTTCGCTTTGAGTTTTGAATAGTTATTAAATAAATAAATAATGTTGTACTGGGTTATTTGCTGGAACTTAATTTGTTTGATGTTGTTTCTGATATAATATTTATGCTGAACAAATTCGCACTCGGTTATAAATAATTTATTTTTAGTTTGCTTTCAACATTCAGTTTGAAACTCTACTAATTCTAAGTTAACGCTTTTCCGGTTTGTTTTAGCGTTCATCAATGATTTACGTTAAACGATTATATTTGGTAAACGCCATCATAATTATTATTCCGGATTCAAAGAAGTCCGTGAAAAATCGATCCCACGATTCGACTCACAGTAAGTTACAGTTAAAAAAGAGTATGAAATTGAATAACACCTTCTAAAAACCAGAAACCGTACTTGCATTTTCCATGCTTTTAAAAGTAAAACCCGCTTTTAAGCGACATTCAATACCAAGTCTGTTTTACCGACACTGACATGACAAGCGACATACGCTGTAAGCCCGAGTCCACCAGTTAATTTCCACCCATTGCCAGTACATGACACGGGCATTATATTACAGCCGAGCCCGGTCCTATGCGGTAGACGGGCAAACATGTGTGAGTAGACGGACGGAATGGACTGGTAACCTGCAACTGGGTTAACTGTCCAAGTATAGGTATACGTTCCTACAACGTGTTTATAGGTTAGGTACTAGCTGCGCTCTTTTTTTTTTTTGAGGGTGGGTAATCATCCAATGACTTCTCCCGCTCTGGGTGGAGCGGAAGGGCGTGTCAGACTTTTACTGACTAAAACCCACCCGTGTTCCTTCAGTTGCCTGTTGCCAAGGTCCCGGTATTCCCTTTCGGACTAACCCGCAACCCTGCCAGGCATCGGTCCTAGCGGACCCCTCCAATTGTGCTGACATCTCTTTGAGGCGCGCGTGGAACACGACGCGCCATCGACCCGGGCCTTGGTCCTAATCGGACGGCGAGCTACGCATTGCTCGCTTTCCGCAAGCCCGCGCCTATGGTGGCCGGGAATCTGCCTGGGATTCCCGACGCACAGGGCGTCTCCAGCGGCGGCGGTTAGGGGCCTGAGGGTGCAAACTTTGCCTCTCCCTCACGCCTTCCACCTCCTCCTTCGCGAGCATTACTGCTTCGCAGAAGGAGGTGACTGCTTCCCATGCCCTTTCGCTCCGTATCATGGCCTGGACCAGGGCCGGACGCGCGGGGCTCCGCCCAAGCAGGGCATACCTCCACCGTATGCTCCACCGTGTCCTCCGGGCGATCCACACAGTGGTGACACCCGGGCATTTCCTCCCACCGTATCCGAAACAGGAACCTCCGGAAGCAACTAGCTGCACCCCGCAAAGTCTCTATCTCATGGTAATATCGGGATAAAAAGGTCACAGTCACAGGTCCTGGTCTATCCATTTGTCAAATTTCATCCAAATTCGTTCAGCCGTTTTAGCGTTAAAGCATAACAAACTCACTTTCGCATATATAATATTAGTAAGGATTTAGGATAGGCGCTTCGCAAGAAAATTTGGCTAATTAGCCACACTTTCTTCGTCTTGTCTCCTTTTCGCTCCCGATAATTACGACATGAATACAAATACGAATGTGGATCAATGCTAAACAATACATAGTTGAAAAAGCAAAATGATTTTTAAACAAGTCTTTCTGACTTAGAAGATATTTTTTTAGAGACAAAAAGCCATGCTTGGCCCCGGCATCCAAGCGCTAAACTGACCGCCATACTTGTTATTATAAGGATTCAAATCTGCGAATGGTAAGCCCGTAAGTTCAAAAAGAGATATTCCAGTAAACAAATTATACATAAGTAGCATTGAATATAAATATGCCGTCAAATAAAAACGTAGATATCTGAACAAACACAAGCGAGTCAATTTAGATGAAGTGAGAGTAAGCAAAAATATCGACTTAACTTCGTGAACGGAAGATATTACTGAATTAGGTAAGTACCTATACCCCTCGTCTGCTATGCTGAAGAAAATTTAATTAATTACTCGACTAAGAGATGCAGAGATGTTGTTCTGAAACAATCCACGGCAGTTTGCACTAACAAAGGCTACCTTCTAAATAGAACGATGCAAAGAACGAGTTGTTATAATAGTCTGTTTTTTAATCTCGTACTAATTTGACAGGTGCAAATTTCAAACTCCATATGAAAAAACAAACAACAATCAATTGAAATGTCTAATTAGTCTACGAGATTAAAACGGTAGGAGATTTCACAAATTATTGCCGATAATTGAGTTTTCTGAAATTGCGTTCACTAGGTGACAGCAGCTAAGCTCGTGGAGCTCGTGGCTAAGTAATAACAGCCGCACCAGTCGATTCATCAGGTTAAGCTACGCTTGCCGGGGCGGGTCCGTGGATGGGTGACCATCTTTACATATCGAGACTCCTCCGTGTCTCGGAAATACTGGTATTCAGCTGTATCCAGTTAGACTGGAAGCCGACCCCAAATTGGTTGGGAAAAGGCTAGGCAGATGAGGTGACAACACTAAGACGTCAGGTCCGGGCTCCTGTCAAAAGTGTCAGCGCTTTTATTTTTTTGTGACTGAATGATGAACGAATGAATGGAACGAATGATGAACGTCATTATATTTTTTATTCATATGACCTCTAGTTAAAGTGATGGCACAAATACATATGGAGTGAAGGCGTGAATTTTCATGAAAACCTTCTTTTCGATCGTTGTAGTGTAAGAGGTTAATTTTCCAACATCCTATGTTAGTAGTACGTACTATGTTTTATAACAGCTTAATATGAGCTGATGTGTAAATTATGAAGCTCCGTATTAAAGTAAGGGCTATTAACAAAAGTCCTGTGAGATTAATGTAAAAGTTATCTTTATTTGTTGAGCTCGCACTCGGCAATTTGGAACAAAAGGATATTTCAGAACCTTATTTCTGCGAATCTTTCTAATTGTGATAGTTTTAATGGATTATTATGTTTTGCTTTTGCTTCGCCTGTGTGGATGTCAAAAAAAATCCCAAGGGAACATACTACCGCTATTAAAAGTAGCTGAAGGTGTTAATCCTGGTTATTAACTAACTGTGAGCCAAACAACCAAATCCGTTCAGCCGTTTTTGCGCCAATCTGAAACGCATCAAGACAAACATTGCGATTACTCCTTTTTTTTTTTTTTTTTTTTTTTTTTGAATGTGGGAAATCATCCAATGACTTCTCCCGCTCTGGGTGGAGCGGAAGGGCGTGTCAGACTTTTACTGACTAAAACCCACCCGTGTTCCTTCAGTTGCCTGTTGCCAAGGTCCCGGTATCCCTTTCGGACTAACCCGCAACCCTGGCAGGCATCGGTCCTAGCGGACCCCGCCAATTGTGCTGACATCTCTTTGAGGCGCGCGTGGAACACGACGCGCCATCGACCCGGGCCTGGTCCTGATCGGACGGCGAGCTACCCATTGCTCGCCGTCCGCAAGCCTATGGTGGCCGGGAATCCGCCTGGGATTCCCGACGCCCAGGGCGTCTCCAGCGGCGGCGGCGGTTAGGGGCGTGAGGGCGCAAACTTTGCCTCTCCCTCACGCGTTCCGCCTCCTCCTTCGCGAGCATTACTGCTTCGCAGAAGGAGGTGACTGCTTCCCATGCCCTCTCGCTCCGTACCATGGCCTGGACCAGAGCCGGACGCGAGAGGTCACCGCCGCCAATCGCCTCCAAGAGGACACGGCGGGGCTCCGCCCAAGCGGGGCAGACCTCCACCGTATGCTCCACCGTGTCCTCCGGGCGATTCACACAGTGGTGACACCCGGGCGTTTCCTCTCGCCTTATACGAAACAGGAACCTCCCGAAGCAACCGTGTCCGGTGAGGACCTGCGTCAGGCGGAAGGTGAGGACGCCGTGGCGCCTCTCTAGCAGTGAGGAGTGCCTCAAAGAGGGGACTTATCGCCGCAATTGTGGCGTGCCCAATTGCGATTACTCCTAAGATATTTGTTTAAATTATATGGTGTAAAAGAGTAAAATAATGTGCATGAAATGCTTAACGCCTCTAACTTATTTAAAATGACTAGGATTAATACCGTATTTCATTAAAATGGGTAGACATTATTAAAATGGATATAATATGTTATCCTTAAGAGATGGATGTATGCCATCGCGGACTTTTCTACAGACCTATATAAGATACACAATTCCACCATACATCATTTTCTTATATTACAAAGGGTTTAGGCAGCGTTTTCGTTGAAAGCTCCCAGGCGGCTTATTCGACGTAATGACTCCTCCAACAAATATGATTATATTTTAGCCAATCTATACAAAAACTTGACAAATTATATACTAAAACCTTCCTCTTGAATCACCGAATCACTTTCAATCAGTGATAGAAGAAAAATAAAAAAAACAATTCAAATTACGACAGAAATACCATAATTTATTACTAACTTACCTACTTACTATTTTATTCTTCACTGATTCTTCTTTGTCCTTCTACTACGTTTTCCTGTTTTTTACTCATGAATTTCAGTCCACAACAAAGTACAAAAGGTAAAAGTCATTTATTTCACACGTCGAAGGCGTTTCCCCTCGTAAACGTTTCGACGCCATTTTTCTAAAAGCTCTCACAAGTTATTTTCTTCAGCGTTTTTTCAAGAATTGTTGTTGTTTCCTTTTAATTAATTTTCAGCTCCTGAAAACTTTTTTCTAACGTTTCACGAAAGAGAAATTCTAGAATTTTATCAGTTTTGTTATTTTTTCGACTCCTGCTATGCCTTTGACGAGGAAATTAAATAAGTAGGTACCCATTTACCCTATTTCTTGCTTCATTTAGTCTTGAGAATACTCAAGAAAAGTTTTCTTAAAAGTATCGAGACGTAAAATAAAGAAAAAAATGAAAGCAAGTAGGGAGCTGAGTACCGGCCTAATATTTTTAAGTTAAATAGGTGAGTTGAGTGAGCAGTGGCCCTCCGCAGGTGACGCGTTGGTGCCGTATTATGAAGTAATGCCATCATTATACCACTGCGAAAAAAGGATGGTGCTATCCGCCTTATATAGCTCCGTCTCTTTCTCACACTGGAAAAATGGTAGCATTAAATATATATATATATAGGCGGGCACGCCCTTTGTGCCTGGAGGCTTTTATTTAGTTAATTTATGTTTACATTTACTTTTTATTTCTGCTTGAGTACATATAGTTCTCGTTTTTTTTATATCTTTATAAAATAGTCCTTAATTCTGGACAATTCATGCTACTAAAATAGCTTACTTATTTCATCTTCTATCACTCATTTTCACTCACTGCCAGCTGCAGCATGATATTGAAATTTCAAATAAGAAATACCCACATTATCACGAGGAAAAAATATTCAAAGATGGTGCCGACCAAGATTTAACGTCTACGTAGGCCCAAATCATTAATCAGAATAACCTTATACAATTTATTTCTGGGCACTTTATCCAGAGTGGGACATCAATCAATCGGGAAGGGCAATAACCCAGGTGTTTTCGTCTGAGTCTTATTTATAACTCAATCTTGCACGGCCTTAACGAGCGTCCCTCATAAATTGTGTAGATCTTGAGGCGCACGTGGTGAGGGGTTCACTCTCTGATAGTGGCACAGATTTTTATGCCATTTTGGCTTACTTGTTTAATACATAACACATAACATCACATCTGTTTTCCCCCAAGGGTTGGGTAGAGATGTACCTAATAGTACACATATATTTCCCTAGTTATATTTAAGTCCCATGTAAAATACAGGCAGTCAAAACAAAATATAGGCAGTCGCTCCATGTAAAATATTGGTATTCAGCTGCATCCGGTTAGATTGGAAGCCGACCCCAACATAGTTGGGAAAAGGCAAGGCATATTGATTGATGTAAGTCCCATGGAGGCAGCAAGCCTATTGGCATCAACCGGGCACAAATCCACACTCAGGGTTGCTACTGAGAAATTCCAGATGGAAAAACCCAATATTTCGCCAGTTAGGTTTAAGTATCATAATAAATAAAATAAACTAAATTGAGAGTGGATAACGGGTCTTTTCGAGTAGGCTGCGGCCCCTCGAACATCTTTCTAATTTTTGGGAGCCCAGGATCCCGAGATATGTCAAAAACACTTTATAATAATAATTATTATCGTTCATATTTTCCTTGTACTTATTCATGAGACAAAATTCTTAAAAGGAAGTTAGTTTTCGGCTGTCAGAACTAATTTGGTTCTGGTTTTGATCTATGGACTATCCTAAACTAATCTCCGTTTCCTTGTAACTAATTGAAATAAATTACACAGGACTCTCAATAAACCTATTCTTAATTGACATTTAATGAGAAATCTTATTGAATTTAATTAATTACCTTATTGTAGTCTAACAGTAATATAATTACACGAAAACAAGCGTTAATTTTGTTGAAAAGCATTAAATGTGAGCATTGTTTAGCTCTTGTTTCATGAGGAAAAGTTACTCGACAAATGAATGATATGGGTAATTTGTTGAAAGATTTCCAAATAATACATATCAATCTGCCTAACCTTTTCCCAACTATATTGGGGTCGGCTTCCAGTCTATCCGGATGCAGTTGAATACCAGTATTTTACATGGAGCGACTGCCTATCTGACCTCCACAACCCAGTAACTGGGTGATACGATACCCCTTGGTAAGATTGGTTGTCTTTCAGGCTTCTCACGACCCGTAACGACTGTCAAAGATCAACGAATGACAACCGGGACCAACGGCTTAATGTGCTTTCCGAGCCACGGAGGAGTCATCATGTATTTCCAAATAATACCTACATGTTGTTTTTACGACACAAGTGGAATGTGTCTAGTTTTTAACAGACACAACGTTTGCGTGAAATTTCTAGTTTTAACATAAAATCTATTATCCATTATCCTCTCTGTTTTAGATGGTTTCTTGGTACTCTTCAATTAAACTAGTGGACTGTATAATATTAGGTTTATTTGCAAGGCGGGCGACGCTAACATGACATGCTCTATGGATGGCGATTTTGACAAGAAGTGGAAGTCCGCGTCGGTCGTCGCTGATTGGCTCGCGCCGCGTCAATAGCTAATTAGCTCGCGCCGCGTCGTCGTCCCGCACGTTTCGTTTCTCGCAGCACCGCGCCCGCGCGTGGACTCTCTCAACAATACTTTAGCTTCCCATTCGTGAAAGAATTTTCGGAATCGGATCAGCTGTTCCGAAGATTACCCACTAAATACAAACTCTGTAATTATTACGCAATTATCTTTAATATTGGTCTAAATTGAATTAATTGGGAATTCTTCGAGGCAACATTACATTTTTGTACGAAAAATGAATCCTATGTCATCTCATATCCCATTGCTCATGGTCATGAGTAATTTCACCCTCTGAAACGTTGCCAGCAAATGTAAGACACACGTATTTATTAAATGTATGCATAATGCATAATTAACAATTATATTTTAGTGTATAATAAAGCATTCTATCTGACTATCTTCCCCGTGGTACGCCAAAATGAAACGCAATTAACTAAAAACTTGTAATCTCTCACACACAGGTATTATAACATCTCGCCTGTAATCCCCGAAAGGTAAGGCAGAGGTGTAACTATACCCCTTTTCGCCAGTTATGTTCAAGTCCCATGTAATAGGGGGCGAGCCTGTACTCTCGTATCGACTTCATAAAGGTACCACTTAATTGCATAGCAGCATTGAAATATGAACCCATACATCTACCGAAGACATGGTTACGATAACATCATTACTTGAAACAATGCTTCTTTCTTGTGACAATCATGTTATGTAATCCATTTACATAGGGTTAATTGCCAATCATAAATTCATAACAAAATATAACATCACTCCCTATTTCCCCGAAGGGTTAGTCAGAGGTGTAGTACCTATAGTACACCCACATTTCGCCAGTTACATATAAGTCGTATGTAATAGGTAGCCATCAACCGGGCACAAATCCATACTCAGGGTTGCTACCGGGACCTTGGCTACAGGCAACTGAAGGAACGGGTGGGTTTTAGTCAGTAAAAGTCTGACACGCCCTTCCGCTCCGCTCAGAGCGGGAGAAGTCATTGGATGATTTCCCACCCTCAAAAAAAAGGGTTGCTACTGAGAAATTTCAGATGGAAAAACCCAATAACACTTTACTTGACCTAGGACTCGAACCCAGGACCTCATGCTCAACAGTAGCGCTTGCGACCACTAGACCAACGAGGATCAATCATATTTAATGGAAAGATGTAAAGTGTTTTTCTGCAGTAAGTTTAAGTATATTATAATATGTGCCTTGTAGCTAAATAAATGTATTTTTTTTCTTTTTAAAGGCTTTGTGCCCAAACGATCAAAGTCAAGTGTTGTCTACAAGCTAGTACAAATAAATTACCTTTGACGTGTGCTAGACAATTCTAGGACGTCTGAGGGTAAGGACGATGAAAGAGGTCAACTGTCTGTGAGTTTTTGAAGTATATTTAGCTCGAAATATCTTGATAAATAAATAGACCAACACCCTAATTGTGTAATACACGATGAATCACAAGCTGTTTCATTGTGACAGTTCAATAACATTCATTGCGTTATTTAGGTACGTTGTTGAGCAGACCAATTTTTCGAACTTATTTAATGATAATGATAATGATAATGTATTTATTTCCAAGTATATGGTATTTTGAGATCTTACACTAATAATGTTCCACATATACTACCAATGCTGGCGTAGAAATAAATTAAAAAAAAAAAGTTAAGCACATTCAAATCATCACTAAATTAATTAAAATGTCAAAAAGTAAAATAAAAATTATTTTTTTATGTCCAAAATACAAGTTCTAAAGTCAAAGTAATACAGTGATATTAAGATTAATTACATTGTCAGAAAATATAATTAAAATGTCAAAATAAACAATATTATGTCCAAAATATAAGCTCTATAGTAAAGTAATAATTATAGATATTATGCCAAAATACTGATAACATAGAATATTCATTACAATATCAAAAATTATGATTTAAAAATTCATTAACTGAATAAAAGCACATCTCTAATAGCCAAACAAACATTTTACATTTAAAGGAGATCATTCACCGTCCATACATTTTTGGGCTAAAGAGGTGAAAGTGCCAAACAAAAAAAAAACTATATTCCGAAAGAGTACGTTTTTCCCTTCATTTTTTATTACTACAAGCTATTACTTTAATTAGATTACTTTTTATTATTTTAACTACAAAATATACTGAAAACAGTATTTTCCAAAATCGTATAACAGCTCAGGGAATTGCCGTACAGGTTTGGCCCAATAGTGAAAAATTAAGAGAATAACATGTTCTAACGGAATAGATTATTTTTTTTATTTGGCCGGCACTTTCATACTTTAGCCCAAAATGAATGATCTCCTTTATCTATTGGTATTGAACTCTTCTTATGAAGCAATGGGTTATCAATATCCTTCAAAATGATTCAGATTGTGATTAATCGTGTGTTGTCTTCCTAAAATGAGTGTTCCCAAGTCTACAATAAATTAAAATCTCCGTAAATTCGTTATTAATTTTGAATCTAAACTGCTTTAAGCCCTATTCAATTTAGCTTTAAACTAAACCCATTGCTTACGATAGAATATTAATTATTCAATAGTTATCAGCGCGTCTAAAGTAATTTTCAGGACATAATACATTTTGATTGCAAGCCGTTTCACGAGCCCTGGAGCGAAGTTCGTCAATTAAACAGTCGTAGCTGTACTCTGATCCAACAATTTGTGAATTTCCATGAATTACTCTTGATGACGTCACTCTTCATAATTTTGTGGCGCGACAAAAAGGCGATTATCACAGATCAATTACATGACTGGATCAAGCGAAACCATATCACCAAATACAAAGGGCAAATGATTTTAAACTAAACTAAGTTGTGTTTTATGAAAGCTTATAAATATTATTTTGTGAGAAGAAATAAACTATTTAAAACTAATCTGTTTAATTAGTTTAACTTAATGCTAGAAAAAACTGTGTTTTTTCTAATATAATAATTAGTATTGATGACATGATTATTCTTACGGTATATTTTTCTACATTATTAATTTCAAAGATGATCCATCTTCTAGACGTAAAATTCAATCGAATTCGAAACGACCAAAAATTCATAAACAGCCAACATGAAAAGAAAAGTCAACCAAAAAGGGCTTTATACGAAGATAATCTATACGAATTTTATACAAAGGTAACTATGGGCTACCTTTGTATAAAATTCTTCCATATTGAAATATGACCGGATTTCCGATCAAGTTTTCACTTCAGTGCACGAACGAGTTTCAATGGTGGATGTGTAACAATGTAATCCCGTTATCGTGGCAGTCATCGGCGAATGACTGCCACGATAACGGGATTACATTGTAGTCAAAGATTTAAATCATTCAATTCGCCCACGTCAAAAAATTATTGCGTTTCTGTTTAGTTTTGACACCTCTGACACACATAATGACGCAGTGATTTGACTTGATTGTCATAGAAACGCTATCAATAATGTGAGAGCGCAATCTTTTCGGTATGGAGCTTTTTTGCGTGACTAAGTACGGTGCGGGCAAATCTAGCGATTTAAATTGTCGACAGTCCGATACGAAGCTCGTACATAATTTATTACCCATCAACAAGGGGATAGATGGATGAAATTCGATCATCGCAATCCAATAAGGTTAAAGCTTTGGAGTAATGGTTAATGAGAACTGCGTATATTTTCTGTCTTAATGATTACTAGCTTTTGCCCGCGGCTGCGCCTGCGTTGAGGTTAGATATTGTCCCACGGGAACGTACTACCGGAATAAAAAGTATCTCATGTATTAATCCAGGTTATAAACTATCTGTGCGCCAACATCTAAATCCGTTCGGCCGTTTTTTATTTAGTAGAAAACATACAAAATTTCATATTTATAATAATTCTAACTGTTGTTTGTGTGCAATCCAGAATGAAAAGTAGCCTATGTCCTTCTCCAGGTCAAGGTCTACCCATGTGCTAAATTTCAACCAAATTCGTTCAGCCGTTTTATCGCGACAAACAAACAAACTCACTTTCGCATTAAATAATATTATAAGTTAGGATTACGATTATAGTAGCATTATGTTTTCCTTATTAAAAGATTTTTAAAACATATAACACATAACTTTCTGATAAAACTATTCGCTGTCACAAAAGCTGCAGTAATATCAGTTACTAAATTCCATTATTACTTTTTGTTTCCATAAGTTTTATGTTAATTCGTATGTTTTAAATAAAAAATACATGACTCTGCTGAATTTCGCACCAATCTAAAATAAAGATAAAACAGATGTAGAAAAGGAAAACAAATATAGAATCTAAACGTTTATTTCTCTGTAGGATGGTTGCACAGATTTAATATTATGCAGAGAATAGCGTGGAAACATAAAAAACTTTACCGCTAATGTCGTCGGTCGTTTTTTTTATGGTAGTTAGATATCGTGTTAACTGTATCTTGAAGTTAAATGAGGATTTTATTTCTGTAAGTTTCTACAAACTTCTACGCGTCAAACATATTATAATGGCATATTTTAAGAACTAGGCGTTGAACTAGATATATTATATGAAAATTGTCGACCGTAGCTAGTCATTGCATCTAATGGCCGAGCTGTCGCAGTCGCATACCGATGTCTAAAGGTATGATAGACTAACCAATTTTAAACTATGACGACGAAATTCGAGAAAGTGAAATAGCAGAGGACAAAATGTTCGAGACGTGAATGATTTCCTTTGCTTTTGAAAGAAAAAAAATTAAATAAAAGTTCTTTCAGATTAAGGCACTCTTATCCCACTGCCAGCGATTAACGGGAAGCGAGTTGAGCTAGCAACTGATAAGTAGTCGGCAAGTCGGCGAGCAGCGAGTGCGCGACGGCGACGAGCGATTACTCGGTCGTATGCGTATGCCAAGCGTGAGTCTCTCAACGTCTCGTGTTCTGCCCGCCAAGCGAGAGTCGCTGAGCGAGACTCTCTTTGATATTCTACATTCTTTTGTATGTTTATCGAGCGAGAAAATCGACAGTTAGTTGCTTCCTCTTCAGCGGCGCGGCGGTGGGATCGGTGCCTTTATGCAGATATTTGAGATCACTTTATCTTTTTGTCGTCTTCTGAGAACAAAGCAGTAATGATAGCAATGAACTCATACGCCAAGTTCACTTTTAAAAATAACACGAATATTCTAGTGTTTAAATCATACATTATTTTCGCTGATATCATGAAACTAACATGAAAAGTCGCATGAGAACTTTCAGCTGAGTTCGCTTTCATGATCAGCAATTTTGCAAAAGATATATTACACTTGTTTTCTGAAAATAAACAATAAATCAGATTTTATCAAAACTCGTAGAATATGCAATATATAAGGTGTATCTTTTCATACACGAAATATTTTAAGGGGTCATTGTACTCATCATTATGAACAACTTTTACTATGGGACCAACCCTGAAATCGCGAAAAAAAAATCAGCTGTTCCCTACAGTTTGACGAGCTATGCGTACATAAATGTAGGGAACAGCTGATTTTTTTTTCGCGATTTCAGGGTTGGTCCCATAGTAAAAGTTGTTCATAATGATGAGTACAATGACCCCTTAAAATATTTCGTGTATGAAAAGATACACCTTATATATTTCTGCTGTGAAAGTTTGATCCGATGTTAATACATTAGATTCTAACTTCAATTTCTTTTAAAGCTATGTGACATTGATAAAATCTTTGAAAAAATATTTAAACTTGTCTAAAACATAGACAAAATTCTATTTAAATAAAAATGAAATGTTCGTTCGTTCTGTTCGTTCGGTAAGCGCATCACTTGCGTACAACTGGACCGAGGTGGCTAATTCCAACCGACTGCAAGAAAGGAAGAGGTTCTAAGTTCGTCTGTATGTATATCCTACTAATATTATAAATGTGAAAGTTTGTGTGTTTGTGCTTTTGGATGTTTGTTACTCAATCAGGCAAAAACGGCTGAATGGATTTGGATGAAATTTGGCAAACAGATAGCTTATAACCTGGATTAACACACAGGATACTTTTTATCCCGATATTCCCACGGGATCGAGACTTACGCGGGTGAAACCGCGGGGCGCAGCTAGTTTTTAATATTTGTAACTAGCTGCGCCCCGCGGTTTCACCCGCGTAAGTCTCGATCCCGTGGGAATATCGGGATAAAAAGTATCATATGTGTTAATCCAGGTTATAAGTTATCTGTTTGCCAAATTTCATCCAAATCCATTCAGCCGTTTTTGCCTGATTGAGTAACAAACATCCAAAAGCACAAACACACAAACACACAAACTTTCACATTTATAATATTAGTAGGATAGCCCGAAATAGGCTTTTATGCACAAAAAAATATATTATTTTTCAAATTCGTACTTTTTCTCTGTGATTTTTGTATGAACTCAAGACTATAACTCACGATTGTCTGTCTATCTCTAATCTGTCTGTCAGCTCGTTTACGATAAAATTGGATATTCGCAACTTTCGTCTTTAACTATCAAAAAAAAAGACGAACAAATAAAACAATATATTCCAACTGTTACTTATAATAAGAATTTAATCCATTATAAGGGTTCCATACATATTCTATCGAAATAAAATGGAGAGCATTGTTCCAATATTCATGTTTTCGTGTTTTAACATTACTGTATGAAAGGCTTGCATGCCAGGTAGTGGCAGTGGCATTGGGTTGGGAAATATAACGCTGACTCAGCGGTTATATCCGGTTGCCAATGGCTTTGGTACGTTGAGGTACAAAGTTATTGCTTTGTTAGAGAAACTACATACTTATGTACGTTTTTATTTTATTGACTTTTTATGTTTACATTATTAAATTGCTTGCAATGTTGAAGCTCCCTTTGAGGGACCATCAACAAAGGAGGATAGATATACTTATAGTCGCCAGTTATGTTCCAGTGCAGTTGTGCAGGTCCCCATGTAGGCCCCCAAGGGCGAGCCTATTGCCATCGACCGTGCAGTATTATTATACTAGCTGTGCCCCGCGGTTTCACCCGCGTAGGTCTCGATCTCATGGGAATATAGGGATAAAACGTGTCCTTTGTCCTATTCCAGGTCATGGCCTACCCGTGTACCCATCCTCTCCTCTCTAGAGTAGGGACAGTCACGGCGGCGCGGCGCCGACTTTGAACGGTTCGCGTATTACATTTTTAAACTCGTGATAACTTCGAAATTACATGTCCGATTCGAATGAATTAAAAAGTATTTTACTGCTACATAAATACCCTTGATGTTAAAACTATTTATTTGAATAAGAAAATAATATTATTATGTTAATAAAACTCCTTCGCAAGTAATGCATGAATTTCGAACTAATTTGATTACCATAAAAATGGTCATATTGAGTCAATCTTAAAATATAGACATATGCTGTCGCGGACTTTTTTTAGAACTTTTAAAGAGAAACAATTCCATCATACATGATATTTGCGTAACTTAAACCGTTTACGCAGCGCACGCAACGGAAGCTCTCGAAAAGGAATATTTTTTCCCGTTTTTGCAACATTTTTCATTTATGCTCCGCTCCTATTAGTCATAGCGTGATGTTATATAGCCTATAACCTCCCTCAATAAATAGACTATCCAACACAAAAATATTTTTTCAATTCCAACCAGTAGTTCCTGAGATTAGCGCGTTCAAACAAACAAACAAACAAACTCTTCTAGTATAGATAAGTATTTAGGATTTAACTAAACGACTCGATTACTCAACTGCCTCGTTGGTCTAGTGGTCGCAAGCGCAACTGCTGAGCCTGAGGTCCTGGGTTCGATTCCCAGGTCAGGCAAAGTGTTATTGGGTTTTTCATCGGGAATTTCTCAGTAGCAGCCTGCAGGCTTGGAGTCTAGAATTGTCTCTTGTTCATGTTTTTTTATTTGTTAATATGTTCGCCCACAGGCAGTCGCTCCATGTAAAATACTGGTACTCAGCTGCATCTGGTTAGACTGGAAGCCGACCCCAACATAGTTGGGAAAAGGCTAGGCAGATGATGAATATGTTCGCCCACACTTACATGGGACTTAAACATAAATGACGAAATGTGGGCGTACTGTAGATTCACCTCTGTCTAAACCTTCGGGGAATATTTTATTTAAATTATTTTTTTATATTTTTAATTTCCACAGTTTTTTTGTCGCCATTCTGAATACAGATTCCCTTTCCACTCCTGTGCATCATTTCATTCCGCTTACAACCCGTGTCTACGTTACGAGGTATGATTGCTAGTTCTTTGTTTTTGCGCGGGAGCAAACAGCGAGCGATCGAGATGAGATTGGCAGGTATATCCTAACGCCTCTACGCTATCAGATTGTGCGCGATTGCTGCGTCAGATACTGTGTGTTGATCAGATCTGGTTTTTATAGTTGAGTGTGGTGGAAAATGTATATCAGTTGCAGTGTGTTTGAGTTTTATAGCAGTTTTTCCACGTCCATAGTCTGAGTTTGTCGATGGCAATCTTCATTGAGGCGGTCCTGAATTTGACTACGTGTTTGGCGCTTTCAGTATGATGCTACTGAAGGCGCCAAACACGTAGTCAAATTCAGGATGAGGAGATCTTTATAGAGAAACAAAAACCCTGTTCGATCCGTGAGGGTGTTGTTAAGAATCATAATGAGAGTCTATTAATGTGGGTTCTATTTTTGGAAAAAAGAAAAAAAAAATCGCCGCCTTTTTTTTTTCAACGGGGAATTTTACCAGTTTATTACATGGGGCGCGGGTGGCCGTCATTTAGTGGGTATCTACAAGTCATAACTTATGACCTCTGTAGAAAATTTGCTAATTTATAATGATATTGGAGTAATTTTGGTAGGTACTAAAAATGTGAATTTCAAATGACATATTTTTTTTTTCTGTTTGTTTTATTGCAGTACCTATGTGACATCCGACAGTGTTTTTGTTACACGCTGTATAGAGGAGTCTTGTATTATTTTAAAGTTTAATAAAAAATGACCTCATAGAAACTCTTTAGATTTTGTTACTTTCCAGATTGTTGATCTAAATATTTCAGTCAATTTACATAATTTATAAAAATATAATCTCCCACTGTTGCATGACTAAGATATAGGACAAAATAAGGCAAAGGCACCACAAATAAATTGCCCCAAACCACATTTTCCTTCTAATTCAGATAATGGTACGTCAAATGTGCAATGTCAGCGCTTAGTCAGCAGTTTTACGTGAAGACGAACCTGCAGAATAGCAGAGACGATGTCGTTCACCAAAAACGTCGGTGATATTGACAAGTTAGGTCCTTGGAGTTTACGATAAAAATGTACTAAAATCTGCAGTTTAGGATCTTGATAATGATAGCCCAATGATCGTCAAAATAATGATGATAGCGCGATATGAAATGCTGCATTGGAAAGTGCTGGCTTGCACATGACAAGGATTACTTATTTTTAGGGCCGTGTGCTAAAGCAAAAAGGTTACTTTAACGGAAGATAAAAATGATGCAATCTATTTGAAATCATACTAATAATAAAACTGAAGAGTTTTTTTTAAAACGCTAATCTCTGGAAATACCCGTCGCTTTTGAAAAATTGTAACATCACGCTACGACCGCTAGGAGCCGAACAAAAAGAAAAAAAGCCTGAAAGAACGCTAAGCGAAAATGAAGTTATTGCACGGGTGGGCGATGCGATGCGACGCAGGGGGTCGGGTCGAGGGAGTTTTATAAAAATGTGGCTGTTATTTTAGTATATTGCTTACGACTTCCACGCGAACGAAGTCGGGTGCCGAAGCTAGTGTTTATATAAAATATCTGTAAAACAATTTTTGTCCCTCATCATTGCACAATCCTTGCAAAACCAAATATACTTGTACAAAATTCACAAGTAGACGAATGCAATATCGCATATGAACGCAGACGTTGGGAAGAGGATATTATTAGATGGAATGAGATTACTTTCTGCAACCATATACTGTATTTTTATCTCACGAAGCGACGCACGCTTTACTTGTGGTAAGTGAACAAATACGCCGTGAATGTGTGTGTAAGCGCAGGAGCTCTCAGTGTCGTCTGAGACAAGGGTGAAGTCGGAACCGTGTGTGCGTGTGTGTTATGAGCTGAAGCTACTTATCTTCACGTACAATTCACAGCGTGTTTGTACACTTGGTTACCATAAATAAAACGCGCGTCGCTTCTTGGGATAAAAATACTGTACGGCGAATTCTTAAGGGGATATGAACGACGCCAGCGCATATTGCTTTGTAAATAACTACGATATATAGTACTTTAGATACCTCAAATTACTTTTTAACGAGTAGATACATATGTACCTGTTTACGAGAGTTTTTTAGGCTATTGATATTCGGGCCAAGTCTATACGTTATTAAGAGCAGTGGTGACACAGTGGTAACGGCCCCGACTTACGAGTTAGGTCGTGGGTTCAAACCCAGACACCCGCTCTACTTTGTGTAAATAATTTAAACACCACTGCTCTCAAACGGTGAGCGAAAACATCGTGAAGAAACCGGCATGTCCTAGAACCAGAAATTTGAAGACTTGTGACATCTACGAATCCGTACTGAGCGCTTAGATAAGTGACAATCGCTTCCAAACCGATTCGTATCTCTACAATTGTAAGTAACGTATACATCCACCCTTTACATGTACAGCAATAAAAATGTAAGCGGAACGAAGGAGCCTGGATCTCACGACACAGGGAATCCTAGTGTGAGTTCCAGGAATCAACGCATTCGAATGTAATTTTTTAACCATTAAATTATTCTTATTCTTAATGACTTTCAACAGGATTGACATAAGCTTTTCGATAGCTTATGTCAGTCCTATAAATTGCTTTTTCCATCATCGTTATCGCTGATAGAATGACACTTTGTCTAGGCCCTCTGGGCCCGCTTGATAAATTATAGCCCACTCCCTCTCGAAGACAGGAGGCCTGTGTCCCAGCAGTGGGAACATTATAGGCTGACCATACTTATACTTTACATTATTATTGATATCGTACATGATTTTAATCGCAAAATACTTCACCTTCTACTGACAAAGTCAATTGCACTTAACCGTCACTTAACCCAATCGAACCCTCTTCTCAAAGACTCTACAATAATGATTAAATAACAACACCCTATATTATGTATGTCTAGACCCAAGACCTCAAAAACTCTACTAGAAGCACCCTCGAAACGCAATTTCAAACACAAAGAGTGTGAATCCTTTTTTCACTCACACACCCGCTTTTTTCACTAAATTCAGTCTCGTTTTACGGTAAAGGTTTTAGTATTTTCTGTTTATCGTTGAGTTTGTTCCACAAAGGGGCGGGATTGACGTGACAATGGAAGGTGTTCGTACACAGAACGTACGCGTTAGATACGCTTTGTGGGTCATATAGGCTTTTCTAGCTAGCTTTGTTTCAGTGGTGTTGGGGTGTGGAGCTGACGTTTGGTCGATCGTCTAAATCGTAGTTAGATTATTTTGGTATTGATTGATAAAATCTAGCACCTTGTTTCCAAGACAGTGTGGCTTCTGATTAAAATTCCGTCTTCAGATTCAGAAGGTTTGCACGTAAGTAAAGGTATTCATAACTAAGAAAAAAATAATGGAAACAGACTTTAACATACTTTGAGTATGTTTATAGATATGACGGCGCATTGCTAGCGCCATCTGTTAAGATATACGTCGGAACTAGATTTGACAACTGTCAGTCTGGTGTAGCGTCGAGGCGATGGTCAGCGCGGCCATGTTGAACGTCTGCTTTTCGAACGTCAACGGCGAGCGCACCACGTATCCGACGAATCGCTTTTGTTCCGAGTAATCTTGTCCCTTTTTGATTCAAACAATAATTAAAACCGATTGATTAAGAGATTTCCTAATTACTAGTGAATAGATTTTAGTGAAATTCTGTAAGGAAGATATGTTGTGTGATTAATAACTTTCGATTGTGATTTGAGTGATTCTTTGTTGGTTCCTACCCAAATTACCATTTATTGAACATTACCGATTCTGATGAAGACGGGCGCCTGCCTATAGATATATATAAATAGCATTTAGTTTATTTAAGTTTTTATTTTTACTAGCTGAGCCCTCGGTTTCACTCGCGTAACTCTCGATCCTGTGGGGATATTGGGATAAAAAGTATCCTATGTCCTATTCCAGGTCATCATAGTCTACCCCTGTGCCTTTCATCTAAATCCAAAGAATGATAAAAGAATGCACGTTATCTGAATAATCAGCTGATTTGGTAACATTCCTTCTCAGTCCTAATATGAACATCGCGGCGACGTTTGAAATGTTCGACGTTTGAATCTTCCCCAAAAAAAAATCCGACACACAACTTCTGTAGTCCACTTATCGAGCTTTTTTAAGTCACCATTTTCGAGTCTCGCCAACTTGGTACTCAAAAGGAAATACTCATTTGGACTCGGAAAGTTTACAAAGGAGTCTGTCGGACTTTTTCCGAGTCTAAAATTAAACTTCTCTACGTAAATATTTACGTTCAAGTCTAGTTACTGAAGCCTCATTCGCTACTCTTTTATATTTTTCCATAAACAGGTTGTGATTTCGTAATTAAGGAGATTTTCTCGAGTATAACTGGAAATATAACAGTATTGTTTATTACTTACTTTGTGTGGTTTCATTTACGTAGGAGAAATGATTGCGCACTAGATTTCTTTGTAGAGCAAGTTTCTTGATTGACGTGTTGTAAGCTTTTATTCCTATACTTAGATTGCTGCGTGTACTCCGCTGGCAATCCATAAAAAAAAATAAGCCTAGTAGGTACTATAATCAGCCTATAACGTTCCCACTGCTGGGACACAGGCTTCCTCTTTTAGAGGGCCCAGTGCGGGTTGGTAGATGTCACATGTCTTCGAATTTTTGGTTCTAGGACATGCCGGTTTCCTCACGATGTTTTCCTTCATCGTTTTGAGAGGAGTGGTCTTCTTCTTTTCGTGTGGTTAGTGAATAATCTGGTGTCAGAGTTTTGTTGAGACTGACTTGAGTCAGACTGACTTTGTTTCACATGCCGTCGAGAAATATCTCGAGGAGTGATGATGAAATCATTTACACAAAGTAAACCGCCCGGTTGGGTTCGAACACACGACCTCGTAAGTCGGGGTCGATACCACTGGACCAACACTGCTCTCTTCAAAGTGCCATTTGCAGCTTTTACTATAGTACTTAAACAATCAGCAACAACAGGTGAAGGGTGGGCGTTTTGGGAGACAGTCTTATGTAACTTTGACGTTCGAAAAGTGCTGATTCTCAGCCTAGTTTGACTAAATGACTTTTGATTATTGGAGCCCCCTTAACCCTTTGGGTACGGAACCCTAAAAAGTAGGTAGGCTCCTACGTAACCAACCATATTCACTTTCGCCATCTAGTACCATTCTTGTAGTTGTACCACACATGCAGACCATGTGTAAAACCATTTAATATACAGAAGTAACACACATAGACGATATAAAAGTTGGGTAAAACTCATTTCAGTGGGAGACGAAGCGGGAAGTTTCTGCTATAATCCATCAAAAGGCTTCCTCTAGTGATGTTAAGATAGTTCTACTCTGGACTTTATTATGGGACGGTTCTTTCATTTTTGCAGTTTCTTAGTGGATGGGGTAGCCAAGAGTTTTATGTGGGTTATTTCTTTATTTCTGTCGGTACATCATTAAATTATAATATATTGTGATTGAGTTACCCTTTTGAGGAAGAGTTTGAGCTTCTTTGGTTTATTTATGAAAATGTATGCACAAGAACAAAAAATAACTGAACAAAGGCGGATTTAAAGCCTTTTTTACACCGCAGCCGTCACCGGGATGTCACCGGGAACGAGGTGACGGCGCCGAAGTAGCGGTATAGCTTGCCAGTCTGAAATGACGCGCCCCTATACTGCATTTTACCGCACGCACACTGCACGTCTATCGCCCGAGCGCCACCATCCCGCCCGCGGAAGTTTCGAGTAGTTCGGCAAGCTCGCTAGAACTTGAACCATAAGATTGTGACGGACCGATGTCCCGCAATACAAAATA
Organism: Lithophane semibrunnea; assembly: GCA_947363905.1. Classification (NCBI taxonomy): domain Eukaryota; kingdom Metazoa; phylum Arthropoda; class Insecta; order Lepidoptera; family Noctuidae; genus Lithophane; species Lithophane semibrunnea. The sequence goes on from OX376205.1 coordinate 12,003,136, forward strand.
CGTTTAATCTTGTCTAAACACTGTCTCGCCCCGCCGCCGGCGCCGTTGGCCAAGCTTTTGTTTTGCCTAAAATAAGATACTGAATCGCCGAGTTCTGTCACGGTCAACAAACGATCGCCGTCACCGTGACGTCACGATCGGTTTGAATAATCTCGTCTCTCGGTGACGTCCCAGTGACGGTTGCGGTGGACAAACGACCTTAGGCATGAACTTGGCCACTCCTAAGAAACGGAAACATACATAATACTATTTAGCTCAACCCTATTTTAGCGAACTCACCGCTTGACTTACCGATGTTATACTTACTTACGGGTTAACAAACTCACAAAATAATAGAGTTATTAAGCAATGTGCGAAGTAAGCTTGATCAATAGTTGGAGATCAGCCCGCCCACACTAAACTATCCATTATCCCCCGCGGAAAATCCCGGATTTGCGCATTCTTTGCTTTTACGTAATAATTTCTGAATGAGGATCTAAGGATATTGCTAACTTAGTTATTAATGAGTTGTGTGCGTTGCTTGCTGTCCATTATTTTCATTCAGGAATTGTAGGTGATGGTTGAGGCAAAACTTTTATTACTATTGGTCATTGGAGGAACTCGTGGCTAAGTAATAACAGTCGCACGGATCGATCCATCAGGTTAAGCTACGCTTGCCGGGGTTGGTCCGGGGATGGGTGACCATCTTTAGATTACCGAGACTCCTCCGTGCCTCGGAAAGCACGTTAAGCTGTTGGTCCCGGCTGTCATTCATGGATCTTTTACAGTCGTTAGGCAGAAGTCCGAAAGTCCGTATTACCCAGTTACTGGGTTGTGGAGGTCAGATAGGCAGTCGCTCCATGTAAAATACTGGTATTCTTTTGTATCCGGTTAGACTGAAAGCCGACCCCAACATAGTTGGGAAAAGGCTAGGCAGATTGATTGGTCATCGGAAAAATCTGAGACAAGAAGAGGAGACATTTAAATATCAAAATGCTGTTCTGGTGAGACAAAAATGAGATGTGAACTACTGTGACACTGTTGATTAACTCTTTATCATGATGATCCATAGCCGACTTCACCCACTGCTGATAAAGCCTCTCTTTTCTTGTACCAATCCAGCCAGTCTTATCAATTAACCATTTCCCTAAAAATATTCCTCGGCACCAGTGACCCTCCCAAAATCTTGGGCTGCGACCGCGCCTGTCAGTCACACCTTGTTACTCCTATCATCACTAGGCCTTGCCAGCTTTCCTGGCCAACGTCAATTCCTTAATTTTTTTTTCATTGTTTTCCGTAACTCATCTTTCCATTTAGGTCCTTTCCTCACTGGTCGGTACGATATCGGTGCGGGATGGGTTTCGTTCGTTACTACTTTCGTTTCCTCATTGTTCGGTACGGTATCGTTTCGTCATCCAAATCCATTTATCAGTTTTAGCGTGACAGGGTAACAAACAAACAAATAGGTTTACTAAAATACGTCCATTTTTGCCTATACCAAGAGGAGGAATATCCTTTAGGGTTGTTTTTTATACGACTGAAAAAGAAATTAATACTAACTTAAGTACTAAATACAGCTCTGAGAAAAAGTCGACTGTTCTGATGAAACTAAAGCTCCTTTCACTACCTACTTTTAATTTAATTCGAAAAACATAAACACAAAAACATAATCTATCTTCATTATTACCTTTATTGAAATTGATACAGATGATTGTAGAACGAAATTATATTTGACAGCTAGGTAAAAAAAACTTACCTACCTAGCGTCGCGTCGTTGGTAACAGTCTGTTGGGGACGGACGATCTCATTAACTTTTTACTTATTTTTTTTTTACTTCAATAATAATTTTCATAAATTGAGGAGGCATTTTGACAGAATAATATGCATTTTTTATTAAAGAATGATTCGGTTTTTGGTTAACAAATGCTGGTGGTGGAACTGAGTTTGTTTCGGTGGATTATTGGATACAATACCAATCACAAAACAGGTAAACTCCAAGGGAAGACCATAGTTTAACAAAACGTAGTTCATACCTCTTTACAAATCTAATTTACACTACACAACCAAAATCAATTTCAACCCTAAATCTTGCCGTCAAACTCCGCCAGCAATCTTGATCCTTTGTTCTATTACTACGTCCAGATCTGAATAACAGGCTTGAGTTCTGTGTGCCACGACCGTCCACATCGTGTGGTATGTTGCCACTCTATCCAGAGCATTGATTAGTTTACCGACCGGCAGTGTCCGAGGAGATTCACTTGGCAGTCCTACTATGTGGCGGCAACTTAAATGGTTCGCTCCTTTGTATCTATTAAGTAGTCATTTAGATTGCTTTGTATGTTTTAAGGTTGAAAGCATCCTAGGCACCTATTTAAACTTATCCAAACTATTACGTCTAGGTTTTTTGTTTTTTTAAGAGATGCGTTTATTTACCCTCATTGCCTATTGCATATTCAAAGACAATCGTTTTAAGGAGAAAACTCTAGTCATGTGTCGGAGCTGAGACACACTTTTTTTATTTATTTATTGAATATTTCAAGCACTAAAATGTACGAAGGCGGACTTAAGGTCGATTCACACATACCAGTGAAGCCACAGTACCGACACAGTTCCGGCACAGTGCAAAATATTCTTTCATACATTCTTATGCCGGTGTCGGCACTGACAGTGAGACACTGACACTGTCAAGTGAGGATGCGTTCATAGAGAATGTATGAAAGAATATTTTGCACTGTGCCGGTACTGTGCCGGTACTGTGCCGATACTGTGCCGATACTGTGTTGGAACTGTGGCTTCACATAACGTGTGAATCGACCTTTAATGCCATAGGCATATTCTACCATTCCACCATGAATTGATTCAGTCCCCTACGTATGGATATCATAAAAAAAAACCTTTCTCAATCTTTCGTATACTTCTCAAGTGTCTTATCAAAGTTACTAAACCGAAACGCAACCGATACCACATTTAAATTCAACCTCCATACAAGAGTTATTGAATAATCCTATTGAATACACCGGATTTTTTAAGAACAATAAAAGCAATGTTGTGACATTACGTCCCACGAATGGAAAACGTTTTGATAATAAATTACATCTCGGTTGTTCTAACCCTCTATTGCTGTGTTTTACTGGTACGCATTTTTACCGAGTAAGGGTCGATACATACTAGCGTGGAGCCGAAGCGTCCGTCTATCTAAAAGATAGCATACCAAATTCACGTTAGTTTCTACAACGTGATGCACATATCGCTAATCAGCGCTTGTTGCTCGCAAACGCGCGTATTCCGTAGAATGCGCGCGAGTTCGCGCGTCTTTTTTTATCTCGACAGAAATATGTGTAGGTATTACGTTGTAGAGATAAGACTGAATTTATCTTTTAGATTTACGCTTCGCTGCGCTAGTATGAATCGACCTTACGTATGACGGGACGAAAGACACGCGGGGTCGCGACTAGGCCGCGCGCGGTTGCACAGTTCCAACGCGGGAAGATGCGACTCGCTCGCGAATTTAATAAATCACATCATATGTGAGCGTTGTCTTAAATGTTGTTCCATCTTTCCAATATTAGGGAAGTCTACCTTCACAATTAAGTTAAAGGGTACAGGTAAACTTTGAGAGTTATTGAATTTACGAAATTATACTGCAACCTACCTACGTTACATTTATGATATGATTTATTCTAAATGAATTTGTTTTTACATTAACCAAAATACGTGTATAATAAAAAACGTGTTTCAATTTGTGAGAAATTCGATTTGGGAAATATGTTCACAATTTAAATGCGAGGAATAAATAGTCAGTGATTTGCACTCAATTTCAATACCTACATGGGTACACTAACAGCATAGCATGAGTTTCACTTGTGAATTTCTCGAAATGTTTGGTTCAGTGGTTTAATTACAAAAAAAAAACGGTTGTATTGGTCTTTTATTACTACCATTTAAATTGTGGATGATCTGGCTCACATAGTTTTACGGGTTTAAATATAAAGCATGTAACCCGACTGACCCAAAAGGAGGGTAAAGGCTCTTACATACTGGCGCGATTCGCCGCGCGACGCGAATTTTAACAAAACAATTTCTGATAAAACTTCACTGCGAACAATGCGGCGGCGTCGCGTCGCGCGACGAATCGCCCCAATACGTAAGAGCCTTAATGTATTTTACTAGATAAAAAAGTTTAGGGTTATAAAAAATATTGCAGTTAGCTTGTCGGTTATTCCAGATTATGTTATGAGTTAGTAAGCCAAATAATAACTACATGATGGCTAGTATTCTTTTCATACAAAAAAGTAAAAAACAAAAATGCAAATTAAAATTAGCAAGACATAAAGAGTAACATAAGCCCTTTTGTAAGTGAGCCAAAGTTACGACTTCATTATCCCCTCTAGCGGCAAGGCTGAATCGGCGAGGATTTCAATTATCTCAGGCCTTTTAATAATAAAAGTAAAACTCAAGCGACCGCACAGGGACATGGGGAAAAATGTACCCTTTAAAATTACGTAGCAAACGCAGGGTTAATGGCATTCTTGACCCTAAGTTTGTGAACTGAGAAATAAATGTGTAAGCTTTTTGAAACTGAGTTATGACTCGATGTGTGGACGTCTCGCTACGAATTTAATGAAGCGTATTCAAGCTCAATTTGCAAAGTAGAGAAAATAATCAATCAAGCGGCGGCGACGTTTAAAAAATATTTAACAAGAAGATTAATAATCAGCCTATAATGTTTCCACTGCTGGGACACAGGCCTCCTCTCGGTGCGAGGGAGTGGGCCGTAATCCACCACGCGGGCCCAGTGCGGGTTGGTAGATGTCACATGTCTTCGAATTTTCAGTTCTAGGACATGCCGGTTTCCTCACGATGATTTCCTTCACCATTTTGAGAGCCACTGGTGATGAAATAATTTACACAATCTGTGTGAACATAATTTACACAGGCCAACATCTATGTGAAATAATTCATAAATAATTTAATGAGCTGGTCAGCAAATAGATTATTTTTGTATAAAATAAAAACATTAAATTAACCTTACTTTACCAAAACTAACCTTCAGTTGTTCTTAAACGAAGGGAATAACCGAGATTAATACATCTAACCTCTACATTCAGAACAAAACTTGAAATAAATCTACATAAATAATCCTTTTATTCCAAAGTTTACACGTAACTTTAAGCCAAATTATATTATGTATACAATTTACATAATTAAGTGAACCATTAGCACGAAAATATAGGTTTAAAACGTGCTGAAATATAGATTGATAATTGCCACGCCGAGAGCAGGACGCAGAGTCCAGCGTCCAGCGCTTGGCATGGCAACACGTCGTAGTCTGGTTCATGACTGGTTAATCGTCATCCTGAGGATGCCTTGAGAGGTGAAACACGTGTCGATTTCTTACAGGGCTTTTTATCGAAATATGTTACTAATTAAATCTACGTTAATGTTTTTTTTGCTGAAATTCACACAGACCTTTAGGTTAATCCATGTTCAATGTTCTAGTAGGACAAACGTAAGGTGAAAACGCAGTAGAATTTAGCGCGCTACTTCCTCCGATCCTTCCGTGCCTACCAAACTAAAAAGCGCATCAGCGACTTGTACCTACCCTTAAGGTACACTTCCGAAGATTTCCGAAGGCCAGTGTCGTTACGATAACTGCAAGCGACAGTGGTGCTTCACTTTTAATTCCGAACGTGACATCCCAAATCTCTTCCTCATTTTCGTGAAACACACTTATGAAACAAACAAAAAAATACGTCTTGTCGCTCTGTTAGTGACAGCAACTACTGCTATGCCATCTGCAGGGGCCGTTCGACCGTAATGTGGCCATCTACGGAAGCGTTTTCGTAGAAATAGAGTAGTGTCGCTGAGGTCTGCCGTCGCGTCGCTTTCAGAATTGTACCTTTATTCAACTTAACGCCCACCCAGCATGAATTTTTTATATCTATTCTTGTGACCGTCCCACGGCTAATTGGATATCTTTTTACTCGCTGCGCTTTGAGTCTTGGCTTTTTATAGACTTGCAAGATCTCTTTGGTGGAAAAGACATTATGGAAGCTTATTTAAAACATTGATTAAGACGGGAATGGGCTATCGCAGTGCTCTTTTAAAGGGGTGATAGACGTCGCGAGCAGGTACGCGTACCTACTTATGGCTCGGCGATGTTACTCACCCGTGTATTATGCAAAGTACGCAGACTTTAAAACTGCAGAGTAAGTTCGTCCGCGATCCAATAATGAAATTATGAGCAAGCTTCACGTGTGTCACCGACGGCGAGCCGAGTAAGGTCGCGAATTTAAAAACCGCATACTTTAAGTACCTACGCACTTCTATCACCCACTTTAGAAGATTAAGGTAAGGTTCGATAAGAGGTTTTATCTAAAACCAAGACAATAGGAGTAACTGGAAACTCATACGAAACAAGCAAGCTGGTTAAGAGCTTGTAAAAAGAATCATCAAAATCAATTCATAATTGGCGGAGTAATCGCGTAATGCTGCGGCTACATTGCCGCGTTATCGCGAACTATGCTTCGCGAGCTCTCTGTTGCTCAGCGAGACGTCGAGTGGTGTGCGAGTGAGAGCGCGCGAAGTTTAGTTCGCTATAACGCGACAATGTAGCCCCAGCATAACAAACATAAAAAACATGCAGATGAATTGAGAACTTTTTGGAAGTCAGTTAAAAAGGTGAATTTTTAGAAGATGTATGTTTTATTCCAATTCAATTTGATCAAGCTTGCTTCACAAAAACGCTACCTACTAGCCTACCTACGTAGCTAGTAAGCTAACATATCCTAACCTAAATTATAGCTGAGCAAAACCCACCGCCCTTTATTTTCAAGTTTATTGTGTAGAAATATCTAGTTTTATTATTAGTATTTATTATTCGACTTAGTTCATTAAACACTCATGAATTTGTGTACTTAATGCCATATTATGTTCTACTAACTAAATCAACAGATTTCCATAATCTTTACACCTTTTAATTCACATAATGATCTCTGATACCACTCATATTAAATACAGAAAATAAACAGCTAAGCCATCCCGAAAATAATAAATTAATAATAGATATATTTTATTCATTACACACTTTGCGGCAAGCTCTACAAATGAGTGGGTTTTAAAAATTCATGAAATTATGAATATACCGAAATGGAATGAACGAATTTTGAATATAAATTCAGTGGCTCTCATGATATAATTCAAGCACCATTTGTTGAGTCGTTTTTTCATTCTACATTATATTTTTGAATTAATTATATTTTATCGTGGTTGATGGTGTGAAATTTATATTTAGAGCTTAAATTTTTATTGCCATTAGGGTTCGTTTGTCTGATTGGTCGTTTTATAAAATGTAGAGCCTTGATGCTGCCTTATTTTATGGTAACAATAATGATCAGCTTGTATTATCCCACTGCAGGGCATAGGCCTCCCATTCCTTTTCCTTTTCACTCAATCTCAGCCAATAGGGACCAATCCTTCCTAAAAGTTTAAAGTTCGTCTTACCATCTACGCCTGGGACTAAGAAATTCCTTATTAAAAAACCAAACAACACTTTTCCCCACCCGAAGATTGATCCCAAATCCCATGCTTGAGACCAGAGACACATTGAAACTTAATGGTGGCTCGGAAGTTAGATACTCGCTGCGCAGAACCCATTGCTTACTGTGCAGCGACTTGCCTCATTTTCCGAGCCGCCATTAAGTTTGAACCGAACTGTACCGTAGACCAACTAAAGATTAAAAGTCTGCCTACTCTCATAAACTCAATGAGACGAAAATCCCTTTTTAGGCCTGCCCAATTATAAAGTGAAGTACTCGATGGACTAAACAATAATGTGAACCAAAGTTAATTAAATTGCATTTCGCCCGAAATTCTGTGGTTATGACTCCCAGATTTAGAGCGGACGGTACATTTTATTTTTGATTCGCTTTGCGTCCGCTCTCTAAACAGAGTTGACTAATTTTAATTAGAATTTTCCGAATGCTTTGCGGTGTTCCACGGTTTGTGGCTTTGTTTGTTGGCTCTGAATTTCAAGTTTCGCTTGTTTATTTGAAAATAAAAGATTCTCTTTCGTTTCTGAATAAAATTCATCTGTGCCTTTGTCTGCTTTATATTCTATCTTGGCATTCTTATACTAGTAAAAGACGGGTATTTCGTTTGACGTTTTGGGAGTGAATAGATAGATAGATAGAATACTCTTTATTATATGTACACCATAAAAAATACAGACATAAATTAGAAATTTTACATAGGGTGACACAATGGGCGGTCTTATCGCTAAAAGCGATCTTTTACAGACAACCTTTGGATGGATTAAAGTAAGAAGGAGAGACAATACTGCAGGTAGTCAGTGGTGTACCGTTTAGATATACAATAAATACATACACACTTAAAGCATTATCTTATCTATATAAATATAAATATATATAAAATATACATAGTTAGTCATAAATATATAAACGAATGAAAAAAATAAATAGAAATGAATGTTGTGGCCTTGTCAATAAAACTAGGAGGAAACCTTGATGCCTTGTGCGAATGATGTGAGAATAGTGGTGAATTAGGTAGGTACCTACTGGTGTCTAGTTATTTATTTTATTTTAACATAAAATGGCATAAATTGGCTAAGTAATAACAGCCGCACCAACCGATCGGTCAGTTTCAGCTACGTTTGCCGCGGTTAATCCGTGTGTGGGCGACCATTTTTACATACCAAGGCCCCTCCGTGTCTCGGAAAGCACGTTAAGCCGTTGGTCCTGGTTCTTTGACAACCAGTCTTACCAAGGGGTATTGTATTACCCATCAGTTACTTGGCTGTGTACGTCAGATAGGCAGTCGCTCCATATAAAATACAATACAATCTACACTAATATTATAAAGAGGAAAGATTTGTATTTTTGTGTGTATTGCTTGTAATGAATAAACTCAAAAACTACTGCGCCGATTTCAAAAATTCTTTCACCATTAGAAAGCTACATTCACCCAGAGTAACATAGCTATAATTTATAAAGATTACACGTGGGCGAAGCCGCTGCCGGCAGCTAGTATTTTATATTCAGCTGCATCAGATTAGACGGAAAGCCGACCCTAACTTGGTTGGGAAAAGTAAAGTAAAAAGTGTAAAGATTTTATTTGGAACAAAACAAATTGCCACAATTAATTACAATGGTAACGATAATAGCTGCAAATGTTAAAAACTGTGTCGCAGCCATCAACGAAGGCTAGGTAGATGACGATTCTATTATATGAAGGCTGATACAGCTGCATGGATGAAGAAATATTTCGACAAAGCCCAAAATACCAACCTAAGGTCAGTACCGTAGAAACGGGTTTTGTCGACCGAAGAATAGACAAAATGACAGATTGCCATTGTTTATCTGTCACTTTGTCTACTCTTCCGTCGACGAAACCAGTTTCTACGGTGATCATCATGCTACGCGTGCAGGGAAGATTATAGGTATACATATAAAATCGTTACAGCACATACAAATTAACAATACTCTGCTCAACCCTTCGGGAAAACAAGGCACAATATTATGTTATGTTATAAAAAACTAACATAATGAAGTATATCCACTCTTGATATTGCACGATAAGGTGATAACACAGCTCAACGTTATACTTGAAATATTAATTAATTTTAAAACAGAACTTGAAGCTTTAGACTGACCTTTATTATCTAGTGGAAAATTTTATCTGACCTATATTAAAGTAGGTCCTTTATTACGAATGTTATTATGTCAACATGATACTTTTAGTGAGGATACGGTACTCCCATTAGGCTGCGGTTCCACCAGAGATGTGCGATAGAAATGTGTCGTGAGAGGATGTCTAGCTGTGCTGTGAAAATTTGTGGGGGTTTCCGCCAAAGCTGTGCGATGAAAATGTGCCTACGAGGATGTGTAGCGGAGCTTTGAAAATGCGCATTAATGTGTGGTGCGAGGATGGATGGACTGGTTGGTACAGTATGCGCAAACCTCGCAACACATCCTTCTCAACTCACATTTCTCGCAACACATCCCTCGCACACATCCCTCGTACACATCCCTCGCACACATCACTCGCTTGTTTTGTATGCGCAAAAATCTAGCTCCGCTGAGCCGTTTCCACCAGAGCTGTGCTGACCGAGGCGAGATAAATGAAGCGCTTCTATTGGTTCTTTACATCTCTGGTGGAAACGCAGCCTTATACTCCGGTTATTATAAATGTGAAAGTTTGTGTATTTGGATTTTTGTTACTCAATAACGCAACAACGGCTGAATGCATTTGGATGAAATTTGGCAAGCAGATAGTTTATAACCTGGATTAACACATGTGATACTTTTTATCCCGATATTCCCACGGGATCGACGCAGTTAGTAGGATAATAATATTATGAATCATCGTAAAATGTCACAAACTGACAATTCTTAATATTATCTGCGTGCAATTCATCTGTTTGACAGTTTTAAATGGACATTCTTAAATTCAGGAAATGAATTGCTTTAGAAGAATTGCGAAATGAATGAATGAATTGAAATGTGGCCGTTTTAGGCCCCCAGTAACAAATTACTACCCTACTAATTAATCGCTCCGTATATCCATCTGAGTTTTCTTGTTTTCCCATCTCCACATTCCTCTCCCCAGTTCCAGTCTTTGATTCTCAGCACCGGTCTAACAAATGCTATACAATGTAAGGGTAAACACTCTTGACATTCAAACCATGGGTAGTTGACTTAAATATAAAAATAAATGAGCGAAAACAACAAAAAAAAAACGTTATTTCATTAAAAGATTTTTAAAAGTTTCTATCCGACACCGTGCTCGCTAGCGAAACAGCTGACTAACTGAGGGGAAGGGTCGCGCTCGCGGCCGGTCAGGTTACCCCCCGCACCCCCCGCCAGTGTTGAGACGCAACTTCGTTGCCCTAGCGCATAAGGCAATGAACTTGCGTCTTTTGTGGTTAAATGTAGTTTGTTAGTTAGTTGTAATTTTCCGTTGATTTTACGTTCTATAAATGACACCAAACTATTGGTTTCAAGGATAACGGTGTTTACCCTAACACCCTATATATTCACTTCCGATGTTCGCTGTCACAGTACTCCTAAATTATTTCACCGAAATCGCCGGAAATCACGAAAGCAATCCTGTGGTGTCTCACAGTGGGCTTTATTTCTTAATATAGACGTGGTTCTCATGGGAAATAGGGTAGTATGTAACTTTGGGAAGGAAAAGCGGACAAACGCAAGCATGGCGGAATTCCCCTTAACGATAAGGTTTATTTATGCAATCCTATTTATACTACGGTCTGATGGTTAGAGGGATAGAGTTGATTTGTTTCTAGGTTTTGGTGAAAGGAATTAAGTGGAATTGTCAAGCAACTAATTTCCACATTGGGTTTAAATTAAATGATAAAAAAGTGGCTAAACGTCTCTCAGTAAATCTTTTTTTTTTGTGGGTGGGAAATTATCAAATGACTTCTCCGCTCTGGGCGGAGCGGAAGGGCGTGTCAGACTTTTACTGACTAAAATCTACCCGTGTTCCTTCAGTTGCCTGTTGCCAAGGTCCCAGTATCCCTTTCGGACTTTCTCGCAACCCTGGCAGGAACTGGCTTAACCTAGGAGTATATTATGGTATACCTACCCCACCCCTTCGGCAAATAGAAGCGTGATGTTATGTTATTATTTACCCAATCGAGTATTTCATAAAATTTTCCTATTTAGGGATGCTACGTCACGTCCTGTTCGGGTCGGCATGAATCGGCGCAGTAATTCAGCCGCCTGTTCCAAGCCGTGCCGATTCATGTCGACCCGAACAAGTATGTAGGCCACCTTAGAGGTAAAATCTAAAGAGGTTGTTCGTTAGTGGGTGTCGTGATTTCCGTCAAATTGTGTTTCAAAGTCAATTTCGATGGTAATCACGGCCCCGAAGGCGGTGGTCGGGTCTTCTTGATTATTTCAAGTATAGGTGCTCGGCTACCTTGACTATTAATTATCTTTGGGTACAAGCCACGGAATAGTACCTACTTGGTGAATATTGGACGGAGTGGTAAAGCGTACCAATTTGTTTGACCTTTTCTAAAGCTACTGCACACGGAGCATGAAAACTATAGAAACGGGTTTTCTACGGGTTTTGTCGACGAAAGAATAGACAAAACGACAGATTGTGATTGTTTATCTATCATTTTGTCTATTCTTCCGTCGACAAAACCCGTTCCTATTGAGGTTATGCTAAGCGTGTTGGAAATGTTTGATGTTTCCTGGTGATGTTTGGTCTTCCTATTTGCTAGCTAGCTGCCTATCCTTATCCCAACTATAATGAAGCCAGTGTCCAGTGTAGCCGGATGCAGCTGAATACCAGTATTTTACATGGAGCGACACCTGTCTTACCTGTGTGAGTTGTGGAACTCAGTAACTTGGTAACACGAGTTGCTGGATAACCCCGTAAGTAACGAATGCGAATGACAGCCAGGAACAACTGCTTATCTTACTTTCCGAGTCACGTCCCAGTATGTGATCGATGGTCACCCATCCACGGACTGACCTCGGCAAGCGTTGCTTAACCTTGAAGATTGTCTCGTGCGGCTGTTATTATTATGCCACGAGCCCCACAAGAACGTTACCATCAGGTGAGACAGTAGTCAAACGCGAGCTATAGAACTATAACAGTATGACAGTTTTTTTTTTGTAAACTTCCTAGTCCTCGATATTCCACATGATAAAACAAAATAAAACAGTTTTTTCAACTCATACTTCAGGCAACAACACTACAAGCAGTTGACCTCTCAAAAAACGGCACAATTTTTTTTCCATGTCATGGTCTACTCGTATCCATGTGCCAAAATCCAAATCCGTTTTAGAGTGAAAGCGTATCAAACAAATAAACAATTAGACTCACCTTCGCATTTATAATATTAGTTAGGATTTTTAGATATCGATACCCATGACGTCTGGAGAGTTTTGCTAGCTAATTTAATTTGTATAAAAAAAAACCGATTAAGGTTTTCTTTTAAAAGCGTAAGCACTTAATTCAATGCCAGGTGTCTCTTTTCCGCAGCGTATTCAAGATGCAAAAGCACAACTTCTTTAATTCCCCAGTCAACTAAAACAATTGAACTTTCTCATTCAACTTAAACAATGAATTTTCCAGATTATTCCAGTTTCAACCAGTTAATGGCGGATTTCAGCGGTAACGATATATAAATGTAAGGATTATCCTTTACTTATATCGCGTAATTGTACCAAAGCGAGGGCGATAAGAATGGTTACACATTGTGAACATTCAATTGAGCGTTTATACGACTTTGTACAGTTTGGGGACAAACTTGAGAGTTTTCACTTAAGTGTGTTATTGTACGCGTAACATTTCATGGATGCTCAAACTTAATTCTCGATTTACAACCCCTAATCTAGTTTCAAATCTACGTAATACTTTAGCATCGTTCTCATATGGTTATTTTATAACATACTTTTATTGGGCAATTACAAACGACCAGGGGGCCAAGTCTACTAATTTACAAACGTGTCAGTGGTCTCACAATGATCAGTTTTTGACAGATATGCCATACAAAATCTGTCAAAAACTCATCAGTGTGAGACCACTGACACGTTTGTAAATTAGTAGACTTGGCCCCCTTTTGTCAAAAAAGCGGCCAAATGCGAGTCGGACTCGCACACGAATGGTTCCGTACAAAAACACGTTTCTTTTAGGGAACCCCTTTACTGTTTACCTTTATTTGATTTTTATAATTTGTTGTTATAGAGGACAGTTATAATACATACTCTGTGAAAATTTGAAGTGTCTACCTAAAGAAATTCAATCGCCACAACGAGGGTTGGACGCTGCGTCCAGCGCTCGGCGCGTTGTTTTCGGGTTCCCGACTGGGTCAATCTTCATCCTGAGTATGCCTCGTTGAGCGGTGAAACACGTGTCGATGTGTCGATTTCTTACAGTGTTTTTTATGACTCTTCAGGAATAGTTAAGCGGAATAGGTTACTAAATATATCTACGACTATTGTATTTTATAATGAATTTCCGCAAAGTCACGCCTGAATCAATTAACTAGATACAGCCCTGTGACAGACGGACGAACGATCAACTATTAATAATAATATTTTTTACTTACACGGGACCTACAATCTTTTGTAAGTACGTTTCTTGAGCAAGACAATCGTTGATAGCTAGTAGTAGTTTTAGTATCGAAATCTAAAATTGAAACTATACCTACCTCAAACCTGCCAAAGTTGAAATGCCGAATTCATTGTAACTACTGGATTAAGAGGAAGCAAACGTACGAGCCGGAAGCTGTGGGCTCAAGTCTATGATGTTTCGGCTTTATGTCGGAAAAGGAATGATTGAGAGATTGAAATAGATTTCATGATGACATGAATCACGGATACTCGATAGATTGTAACGTTGTTTTGGCAAGAGATGCGTTGTGATGTGTTGAATTAAAAAATTCAAATGACTTACGAGGATTTATATTGTTATAACAGAGTGACTTGTTTAATAATTGTTAATTTAGATGAAAATTGTATCGTTGGTTTTTATGACTGCATGATTTATAAAAAATTGTATTTTTATTTTTCACAACTTTGCATGTTTTATTTTATTTTATTTTATTTTAATAAGTACAGTTGACAGACTACAGACTAAGACAATCAACACAGTACAAAAATACAGTACATAAATCTGAAATCCAATTAAATGTTTCCGCTACATTATATCTAACGGAGAATGTAAACTAGTGATGTACCATCTTATACCTGTACCTAAATTGTTTGTAAATAAATAAATCTGATTCTGAATCAGACGAATATTTCCTCGTAGATCTAGCAGGAAGAAGTAGTAGGTAATTTTTGGGGTGCCGTACCCGAAGTCAGTTCAGATTAGTTACAGAGCTTTACTTTGTATGCATTAGTTTTTTTTTATTGAGGCGCATAAGGAAAACATTTTAAAAGTTAATATGTTATTAAATCTGACTATCAAAACGCAATTATTGGCAATACGGTACTATGGAGTTACCACACTCACCAGAATTAAGATATTTCTATTTCTATAAATATGCTAATCAGCAGAATTTTGATGGTAAGTAGTAGTAAGTACAACCATTTACAATCGAACTACATCTCAAACTGCACACATGTTTACGAAACCGACATCACGTCACTGTTGACAGCGCTCTGTCTACTATTACTCAGACATAAATGATATTCAATTCTATTCTAATAGAATAGAATAGAATATATTTATTCAGTATAAAATTGGTAAAATATTAACATAAAATCTTAGAAATAATTTACAAATAGATAGATAACTAAACTAAACTAGAACATCTTACGTACGTAGGCGAGACGTGGCGACCATGTTACTGTCAAAGAAGATTATACTCTAACTTCTGATACAATAGAACGAAATTGGATAAAAGGTACTCGAACTTTGTATCACGGATCAATTGGAGCACTACCCATAGTAGGTA
Organism: Lithophane semibrunnea; assembly: GCA_947363905.1. NCBI lineage: Eukaryota > Metazoa > Arthropoda > Insecta > Lepidoptera > Noctuidae > Lithophane > Lithophane semibrunnea. The sequence goes on from OX376205.1 coordinate 12,018,572, forward strand.
CATTATTGTAAGGATTATAGGAGAAAAGTATCACAAAGACTGACCTTTAGGATAAGCTCATTGTCGTGGGTTAGTAATACATTATAGCCGGAGATTGGTAATGGACTTGATGAAGGGAATCTTTCTTTTTTCGTTTCGTATTAATTAATTAAGTTTCTGTTAGTTTTATCTTGTCGTTGCGCGAGTTCTGTTTTCCCCTGGGATTCCTTTTTCTAGAATAATGCAAATGTATGGTTTATCGTTTAGCTCTCTTGTAACAAATATAGGATTTCATTTATTTCAACTTTCAATATTTCATAATAGAAGGATATGCTTGTGTAAAAAAAACAGAAATGTGTGTTTTACCCTCAGACCAATTAAAAGTTTTACCCAAATAAATGAAATGAAATGAAATTGTTTATTCTGTAAATAGGATATTGGAATCACTTTTACACGTCATATTAAAAAGTTGTAAAAATAAGCTAGATGAGGTCGGCGTTTCCTATCTGACTACTCTGAGAAGAAAGGCCGAAACAAACTCAGAGGTCACCGTCTCCTTTAAAGTCCAGACATAATCTTGGTCAGGCCATATGAGGAACATGTAGATAAGAGTCTGAAATGGTCTTTTGAGGAAAGAACCACACAGATTTGAGTGGACCTGTCCAGTCACAATATATAAATATGTCTCGTAAACTCGTCGAAAAAAATAGCATCCAACTGTTCTTGGAATTTTATACAGGCTGTAAGGCTGTAGGCCGGTCAGGTTACATCCCGCACACCCCGCCCGTGTTGAGACGCAATTTCGTTGCCCTTGCGCATAGGACAACGAACTTGCGTCTCTTGTGGTAGAATGTAGGTTTCAAAAAAAGAAAAAAAAAGTTGTAATTTTCCATTGATTTTACTTTCTATAAATGAAACCAAACAACTGGTTGCAAGGATAACGGTGTTCACCCTAACACCCTGTATAAGTAAGTCAAGTAAGTAACTGATAACTTCTCTTAGAATTTTCCTATTTTCACCACACTCCGACTGACCAAACATTTTTATAAATTATCCCGGCTATTCCTAGCTAAGAATGCGTATGATTCACTCATTCATGGCACATGTCATTCTGAAGTCGCCATGATTTATTTCAACAACAGCGGCCACCTTTGAGCGAACTCAACCGTTCCATTCAATAACGAACGGGACTCACTCAACTGTTTACTCGTTCATTCAGCAAAGTGCGCGTTGAGCTGAATGATTTTCTTTTGTTTTTCCTGCCTAGTTCACATAGACGAACGGCGGCGCCGAAGTTAGATTTTTTGGGTACACAAAACAACTGTATTTTTTCATTTCTGTGGACATTAGTATGCCAGTATTTTCTAACCTTTTGTCAACCATATAGTACATACTAATTCCATGCCATTTGTTGAGATAGATAATATTGGTAACATCAGTGAAGTAAATCCAATTTGAGAATTTCGGAAAAAGTGAGTGTTTTTTTTTATTGAAGTGCTAGTTTGTCTTCTAAGTTCATGTGAAAATGGTTATTTTCCTTTTTCGCGTCCTGCGAATTACGTATACACACGTAAATACGGTAGGTACAATTCCATCGGAGAATTTTGTAATTGGTTTGTGAAATATGTAAATGAATTGTTGTTTTTCCGTTTTTAATGAATTCAAAGGCAGTGTTATTTTCTCCAGTAACATCTTCTACCTTTCAATGACAATTAGTGATGTATCTACTTAGTTTAGTAAAGCTGAAAGAGTCACAAACCGTTTTTTAAATCGAATCTCTTATAAAGTTTCACACAACCACAAAACGATTATTACTTAGGTTTATCTCGACAGCCCAGTTGTTTGTCTGGTCAATTTTAGTTCTGGCTACTAGGGAATATGCATGTGATTCAAATATGGGTCAAATATTTTTTTTTATATACTATGTTACTTCAGAATGATGCCTCCATCAATATTTTTGAATAAAATTTCTTTTTGAGCGAGAAATTAATTTTTAAAAACTCCCAAAAAACTGTGGGTAATTCAAATACTTGAAAAGGCTAAGAGCGGATGTGAAGTAACAATCTGGGATAACAATCAAAATGTCAATGTCAAGTCAATCAACAAGTGTCAAGTCAATGTCAAACGCTCATAGAAAAAGGAGTGTTTGACGTTGACTTGACAGTTGCTTGTCTGTTTTCACGGTCTGTGACGTCACCACACCAAGCGCGCCAAATGGAGGGCGTTTAAATAGCCCGGATCGGTTGGATATTTTTAAACATTTTTTTAACTACTTTTAATTGCTTTTTTGCCGCCGAATTTCTTTTTACTATTATTTGACGATGTAAACTATCGAATAAAAATATTTAAAAAATACATGCATATTCTCTATTGGTGATGTTCGTCAGAAAGGGCAGGTAAGTACGTTAGGTACGTAGTACGTACTCGCAACCGGCGTGCGTGTATGCCCTAGACAAACTGACATTCTATCACCGTTAAGGATGATGAAAAAGGCAAAAATGTATAGGACTGACATAAATTATCGAAAAGCTTATGTCAATCCTATTGAAACTCGTTATAGAAATACGAAACGCTTTCGAAGCGATTGTCACTTGTCTAGGCTCTCAGATGTATGATCGTAAACGAAGCAAAAGGAGTATGTAAGGAGCGTAGCAGGTAGCGTTCTATAGTTTCTGCCTACCCCCATAGTAAGACGGCGTGAGTTTATGTATCTGGACAGTGTATCCGAACGCATAACTTCGGCAAAGCGTCGGTCGGCGAGTTCCCGCGGTTTTTCGTTCGTACCGGGACATACGATTTATAGTGGTTCCTTCGCGGCTTGTAGCGTATTTAATTAATGGTTTCAATATACGGCACTTCTGTATACCTGTGGACAAGGTTAAATATATTGCAGGTAAATGTGCCAGGGTCAGTTTTGTAATTATTGAAGATAAATTACAGGAGTGGGTTTTGTATCTACATTTTGCATTACTTCGCTCTACTACCAACTATTTGAATGTACCTAACTATAGTACATAATCGTATACTTAAATTTAATAAACGGTTTTTTATTAGTCTCTATTTCTTATTTTAGTAGGTACTTAACTGTACACCCAATGCTCTAAGCGTTAACAAGATGTTTCTAAAGGCCAATTCTCGTACATAACCTTTAACATCTCATCAAACGTCACATTTAAGTCGCAATCTGTCAAACTTGTCAGAAATGTTGGTAAATTTATTGTGTTTTTGACAGATTGCGAATGAGATGAGAATGCGGACGTTCTTAAAAAAAACGGGAACTGCGTCTCAGTTTGCCATAGAGTGATGTAATATACAAATTTTCGTGCAACGCGTGAAAGCAGAATGAACTGCCCATAATTTAGAATACCAACGTATATAAAAAGCACGACAACCTCTCCAAAATTCAGTAAAGTAACCCGAAATGTAACTGATACTTTCCCACAAGGGATCACAAGCTGCGCAGTGCAATTTTGTCGCCTCCGCGTTTACTTTTTTTCAATTATTATTTTGAATCATATTTTCTTTGGCGATGTTACACACTTTTAAATTGCAGCTTAGAATGCTAATTTTATTGAGTGGTATTCTATTTTCTAGAGTGAAAAGATGTGTGATTAACGGTTGTCATGGTATCATGTGATGCGCGGAGGAATGAGGAAAATGTCGTCAGGAAAGTTTTGTGTATGAATGTAGATGGTGATAAGTGTAGGGGAAGACTAAACAAATGACGGATGGACTGAGTTAAAGACGATATGGCTAGAAAGGGAGTACCGAGATGACACAACGACAAATAGAGAAGTATGGAAGAAAAGGACATGTTGCGCCTACCACAAATAAATTGGGATAAGGGCAGCGCTTATATCCTTCCTTACATATTATAAAACAAAGTCCTCCGCCGCGTCTGTGTCTGTCTGTCGTCCTGTTCGCGATAAACTCAAAAACTCCTGCACCGATTTTCATGCTGTTTTCACCAATGGATAGAGTGGTTCTCGAGGAAGGTTTTAGTATATAATAACCGACATCCACGCGGGCGAAGCCGCGGGCATCAGCTAGTGGAAATATAAAAGTCTTATTATTATTATATACAGATTTATTTATTATTTTTATGAAAGATTTAATTTTGACAACGTTTTATGACCAATACCTACCTACGTAAAAGTATGCAGCTATCCAAACTAATATTATAAATGCGAAAGTAACTCTGTCTGTCTGTCTGTCTTTCTGTCTGTCTGTCTGTCTGTCTTTGCTTCACGCCTAAACTACTGAACCGATTTGTGTGAAATTTGGTACAGACATAGTTTGGAACTTGAGAAAGGACATAGGATAGTTTTTATTACAAAAAATAAAATAAAAAATAAAATTTATTCCGGACATACAGCGCCATCTATTGGTCAAGAGTCGGCATCAATTCAGTACTGAAAATTCATCGGAAAAATGTAAATAAATAGTAAAAAGGTATGAAAAATATAATATAATACAACTTTTAGTACATAGAAAATGCTCTAACGGAGTATAGATAATTCTATTAGTACTATATGTCGAGTTGGTGATCGCGCAATGGTGTCGATCGTTACACGAGTTCGGTTCATGTTATTGTTTTAATTCACTGAAAAAAGTAAATAAATAGTAAAAAGGTATGAAAAAAATAATATCAATATAATAAAACTTTTAGTACAAAGAAAATGCCCGAACGGAGTATAGATAAATAATCCGAGTTGTCACTATGCTCGATAGATGGCGTTGGGATCGAAATAGATCGCGCTATGGTTTCGTTACACGCATTTGGTTGGGTATCGGCCGAGCGTTTCGGTACTGTCGTGGAATTGTGAATTGATCGTCGAAGGGAGAAACAGTATTTTTTTTCTGAAATGGCAAATCAAAATAATATTTTGAAAATAAGGGAAAAATAAATAACATTTTCGCCTTTTTCGATCGGCAATAACGGCTTTAATGCCCTAAGTGAGTATACATATCTTCAATTCAAACGCAGAGCTCATTATGTTGATTTTTGAAGAGTTCCCTAGAATATCTTCCACATTTCGTTTTTGAAGAGATACCGCGAGATCGGGAACTATGTGGGTAAAACCAAAAATCTGCCGGAAGTCACTATTCCACGCGAACGAAGTCGCGGGCAAAAGCTAGTAAATGTATATATACAGCCAGGTGCGTCTGTTCACATCACCGAAAGTAATGATAATGTCATATTGTTATTGGAAAATAATTAAAATTTTATGTCGTGCAATGTTGACCGTAGGAATGTTACACCAGCACATTGCGCATACGCAACCCACACAAACATGGCGCTCCCGCCACTGATACGAGGCATGCCTTTTAAGTTCTGTCGTTTCCATATTTCCCGGCAATTTTGAATTTGGAACTGTTCTATATTCGAATGTGTTTAAATTTGGAATCTCAAAACAGTTGAAAGTATTAGGATTAATGCTATTGTTTAGTCACAGCGTCAATTGGAATCTGTCAGGTTACGTACGAAACTGAATCTTTCTAAGAAAAATGTTCCTGCAATAATTTTCTACAACTTTAGAAGAGGCCTGACACGGCTTCAGTGTTTTGAAGAGCCAACATCTGTGTTCAGTGATGAAGCCCCATGTCTGCGGACTATCGAACGCTGGTATTTAGAATTCCAGCGTGGACATACTAGTGTTAGTGATAAATCTCGCGAAGGGCGCCCAAAATCCGCCTTCACTGAAGATAACATCATTGCTGTGAGACAACTAATTCTCGAAGATCGTCATGTGACGTATCGAGAGATAGAGGCTCTATTAGGCATCTCAGGGACAACCATTCAGAAGATCTTGCATGAAGCGCTTGGTGTGAGAAACTAGTTTGCCGTTGGATACCGCATCTGCTTTCCGACGATCACAAGGCGGCCCGCGTCAGATGGTGTAAGAAAACTCTGCAAAGGTTCAACCGAGGACAGTCAAATCACGTCTACGATATCATTAGTGGTGACGAATCTTGGGTCTATGCCTACGATTCTGATTCCAAACAACAATCTACAATCTGGGTCTTTCAAGACGAGCCAAAGCCGACTAAAGTTGTTCGTTCTCGAAGCACTTCAAAGAAAATGGTGGCCACGTTCGTTGGAAAAACCGGCCATGTTGCGACTATTGCACTTGAAGATCGTAGAACGGTTAACGCAGAGTGGTATACCACCTTTTGTTTACCACAAGTCATCGCCGAACTTCGAAATTCTAACTCAAAGCGACGCATCATCCTGCACCACGACAACGCAAGCTCACACAGCGCTCGTCAAACGATTGAGTATTTGAAGCAGGAAAAAGTAGAAATTCTTGACCATCCTCCACACAGTCCTGACCTAAGCCGTAACGATTTCTTTACATTTCCTAAAATTAAGAAAACTCTTCGTGGTCAAAGGTTCCAGTCCGGTGAAGAAGCAGTCGACGCTTTCAAGTCAGCCATTTTGAACACCCTCACTTTCGAGTGGAATAAATGTTATAATAACTGGTTTGAGCGAATGGAAAAGTGTATTAAGGCGCTTAGTCCCGTTTAGTACCGTAGCACGATCACTTTAAAAAGCCTACTCCTCATTAACGGCTTGGTTAAAAGATCTGAAAAAAATATATGTTTGCCATAAATTCATGTAAAACATTTTGTATTGAGCAATTTTTTCGTATGACTAATTCTTTTGCCTTAAAAAATATTTAACAAAATGCAATTTTTGGCTAATATTTCCCTACTACTTCTAAACGGCTTTGATGTTTGGAAATATTTTCATACTGAAAAATTGATGGTTAGAAGTACTACAGATTGTATTGAGCAGAAATGTAAATTAAACATTTTTTTTTTTTTAATTACCCCTCTTAGAGGTACAGGTTCAGAGGTGCTCTGCGCGGGCGCGCGCGGCAGTCGCGCGTTAGCATTGAGACGGGACGGCTGTGTCGCTCGCTGCTCCGCGCCGGCTATTGACCGACTACGTACGTTTGTGTATGTTAGTGCAAATAATCACGAACAAATTACAATAGTGTGCGTGTCTAGACTAGCTCGCTGCAGAGAGTCTTGTACGCGTGGATGCTTTATTAGTGCTGCGGTTTCTACGTACATACTGTTTTTGTTTATATGGTTTTTATGTAGGTCATCATCTGCCTAGCCTTTTCCCAACTATGGTATGGTCCATACTAGGTAGCTAGGGTAGGTAGGGTAGGTAGGGTAAGCAGGGTAGATAGGGTAGGTAGGGTAGGTAGGGTAGGTAGGGTAGGTAGGGTAGGTAGGGTAGGTAGGGTAGGTAGGGTAGGTAGGGTAGGTAGGGTAGGTAGGGTAGGTAGGGTAGGTAGGGTAGGTAGGGTAGGTAGGGTAGGTAGGGTAGGTAGGGTAGGTAGGGTAGGTAGGGTAGGTAGGGTAGGTAGGGTAGGTAGGGTAGGTAGGGTAGGTAGGGTAGGTAGGGTAGGTAGGGTAGGTAGGGTAGGTAGGGTAGGTAGGGTAGGTAGGGTAGGTAGGGTAGGTAGGGTAGGTAGGGTAGGTAGGGTAGGTAGGGTATGTAGGGTAGGTAGGGTAGGTAGGGTAGGTAGGGTAGGTAGGGTAGGTAGGGTAGGTAGGGTAGGTAGGGTAGGTAGGGTAGGTAGGGTAGGTAGGGTAGGTAGGGTAGGTAGGGTAGGTAGGGTAGGTAGGGTAGGTAGGGTAGGTAGGGTAGGTAGGGTAGGTAGGGTAGGTAGGGTAGGTAGGGTAGGTAGGGTAGGTAGGGTAGGTAGGGTAGGTAGGGTAGGTAGGGTAGGTAGGGTAGGTAGGGTAGGTAGGGTAGGTAGGGTAGGTAGGGTAGGTAGGGTAGGTAGGGTAGGTAGGGTAGGTAGGGTAGGTAGGGTAGGTAGGGTAGGTAGGGTAGGTAGGGTAGGTAGGGTAGGTAGGGTAGGTAGGGTAGGTAGGGTAGGTAGGGTAGGTAGGGTAGGTAGGGTAGGTAGGGTAGGTAGGGTAGGTAGGGTAGGTAGGGTAGGTAGGGTAGGTAGGGTAGGTAGGGTAGGTAGGGTAGGTAGGGTAGGTAGGGTAGGTAGGGTAGGTAGGGTAGGTAGGGTAGGTAGGGTAGGTAGGGTAGGTAGGGTAGGTAGGGTAGGTAGGGTAGGTAGGGTAGGTAGGGTAGGTAGGGTAGGTAGGGTAGGTAGGGTAGGTAGGGTAGGTAGGGTAGGTAGGGTAGGTAGGGTAGGTAGGGTAGGTAGGGTAGGTAGGGTAGGTAGGGTAGGTAGGGTAGGTAGGGTAGGTAGGGTAGGTAGGGTAGGTAGGGTAGGTAGGGTAGGTAGGGTAGGTAGGGTAGGTAGGGTAGGTAGGGTAGGTAGGGTAGGTAGGGTAGGTAGGGTAGGTAGGGTAGGTAGGGTAGGTAGGGTAGGTAGGGTAGGTAGGGTAGGTAGGGTAGGTAGGGTAGGTAGGGTAGGTAGGTAGGGTAGGTAGGTAGGTAGCGTAGGTAGGTAGGATAGGTAGGTAAGTAGGGTGGGTAGGTAGGTAGGTAGGATAGGTAGGTAAGTAGGGTGGGTAGGTAGGGAGTGTAGGTAGGTAGGTAGGTAGGATAGGTTGGTAAGTAGGGTGGGTAGGTAGGGAGTGTAGGTAGGTAGGTAGGTAGGATAGGTAGGTAATTAGGGTGGGTAGGTAGGGAGTGTAGGTAGGTAGGGTAGGCGACCGACCAACCGACCGACTGATGGACCGACAGACCGACCGAACTACCGACCGACAGACCGATTGACCGACCGACCGACCGACAGACCGACCGAACTACCGACCGACAGACCGATTGACCGACCGACCGACCGACAGACCGACCGATAGACAACGAAGCCTTAGTAATAGGGTCCCGTTTTACCCTTTGGGTACGGAACCCTAAAAACAGTGCATTAATGATAAGATAAAATTACTACGCAGTTGAAAGAAAAGACAAATTATTTATTTTATTATGTAAAATCGAGTAGGTACCAGGGCCAAGCCACCTTTAGACACCAGTGCCAAAAACCAGGGCTCGAAATACTTTAAAGTGTTCTCTTTCTGCATTGAAAATAGATCTGTAAAGTCATACAAATAAGGAGTACAATCGCGTATGCAAAAAAGGTTACGTCCAACTTCCAACCAAGACTTGGTGGAAGAAAAATACTTGCATAGAACATTGATCCTCAACACTATAGAAATAAAGATTACAATAGCGTTTACAAAAAAAAACTTCTAAACCTAAACGTAAAAAAATACTTTCATAGGAAATTGTTCCGTGCAACCTTACCAATAAGGATCATGATCGCATTTGTGAAAGAGTAACGTGAGTCCCATTGATTAAAAATCTTTGATGCGTTGCGCGTTGAAGTAAAAAGTTCGTTCCATTTTCAAATAACACAACACAACAGATAATTCCCCTAATGTCCGATTTCTATAATTTACGGATCGTTATTGGTTAATATTAAGGCTCTTGTATCTTTACCAATAATGAAGCCATGACCTCATAGCTTTGCATAGTAGACCCTCTCATATGGAAGTAGCTATCACATGTAAAATTAGCTTACGAATCTATTTATGTGCAGTTTGGCAATAAAAAATGCTACTATTGGTAAGAAAAACGATTCGTTTTTGTTTATAGGAACTTAGCATAAGACGACACACTGACCGTATCGTCACTTGTTTTTGACCAGTACAGCAATTTTGATTTATCTCGAAGAAGTTTATCAAAATAATGCTAGAATTTCCAAGCATGTTTGAGAAAAGATTTTATTTAAATTTCGATTTGTTTTGCAAATAGAGCTGTTTATGGAGCAGTTTGAAGATTGATAACGAATAATCGGTGGAGTACTTTGAGAATAATTCAAGATACCTATGGAGCAGAATGGGAATAAAATAATAAGTATTTTTTAATAATACAAATTCCTTGGAGTAACTTGGGAAGTAATGTATGAGATTTTTATCTTTTTAGATCAAAAGAATGGGGTACTTTGGGAATAACCCGTTTAAAATAAATAAGAAACAAATGAACATATTGGCGCGTGAAACATTATCCTTGTTCGTCATTAATTCTGGAAATTATAATTAATTTACTTAGTTTGAAATTCCGCGCATTGTGAGATTGAGAAAAGTTCTATACAAGACTCGGCCGCAACCAGGCATTGATGAACTCACGTATGTGTGCCTCGGTTTTGCCTCGGCCCACATTTTCACGATCGTCCATCAATAGCCCAGTTGCAGGCCGCGACAGTAATGTACGGAAGAAAGAATACTTGCATAGAAAAGAATACTTGCATAGAACATTGATTCGTAACGTAATATTAATAAGGAGCAGAATAAACCTTTAAAGTAAAAATACTTGCACAGAACATTGATCCGTAAATTCATATAAATAAGGAGCAGAATCGCGTCGAGGGTCGACGGAGCAAAATACTTTGAAGTCTTGCGAGTATTTCGGGTCGGCACTTGGTTGGCGTAAGTACCTACTTACAAGTAAAAACCTGGTGTAAAAAACCTGATCGCGTAAATACGCACCTTCCCTAAAAGAATAAACAAGTGAACATTATTGGCGCGTGAAAAATTATCATGGTCCGACATTGATTCTGGAATTTATAATTTACTCTGTTTGAATTTCTGCGCATAATTGAGAAAAGTCTTGGCCGCAACCAAGCATTGATGAACTCACTTATGTGTGCCTCGGTCCACATTTTCACGATCGTCCATCAATGCGTCAGTTGCAGGCTGCGACAGTAATAGTAATGTACTATTGTAATCATCTGGTGAGCGATTGTTTATTAATTCTTTCATATTTGAAGTTAAATAATTACGAATTGTTCTAGAAAATCTAGATCACATTATGTCGAAAGTAGGTAATAACATCAACGTGTGCGGTCGGGGGACCCACATCAACGTGTGCGGTCGGGGGACCCCCGTCAAGAACGAAGTTCCTTCTCACGTACGATTTAAAACAAAACACAATTTTCCCAGCCGCCATCCCGGATTTACATTTTAATGTCACTATCGGCATAGACACCATAAACAATTTTTTTTTAAATTTGGTTTACCATTTTGTCGGCGTGATTTATTTGTATACCTATACCAAATTACAGCTTTCCAGTACTAAGAGTCTCTGACCTAAGCCGCGGAGAGACAGACGGACCGATATGGCGAAACTATAAGGGTTCCTTGTTGACTACGGAACCCTAAAAACTGAAAAGTAAGAAGCACCGTTGCGAAAAAGTGGCTCTTTCCGCACAATTTGGCTGCCTGGAAAACGCTCTTTTCGAGCACATGCATTGTAAATATATTTTTAACCGACTTCTTCAAAAAGGAGGAGGTTCTCAATTCGACTGTATGTTTTTTTTTTTTGGTATGTATGTTACGCGATTACTCCGTCAATTATGAAAATACACCAGCAAAGACACCGACTTCCGAAACTAAAGTAATTTTTCACTTTTTTATTGTTTTTTGTGAAGTCGGTTGTTTTTTTTTTTACAAAAAGTTTTCTTCCACATATATGCTAAAAATAATGTCCTGTTAAAAACATAAAATATACATACGTATATTTTATACACATAAACATAAGTATAGATCTATACAAATATCAGCCTTGCATCTACCATTAATGAGGCACAAGAATCGTAGGCAAAAATGGCGACCTACGTGCGCATGTCTGCGCCCCTGCATATTCTTTGATCAACATTTTAGTGTAGCGCGCCACCGCGCGTGTCTAGAGTAGGGACTTAAGCTCCACCCACATGCGCAAGCTCAGTCAGGAAACTATGGCCCTTAAGTTGGATAACCTGTTTGACCGGCCATAAATCCAGACTCTGGGCTACCACTGAGAAATTTCAGATGGAAAACCCAATTGAAGAAAGAGAAAGAAATAGAAAGAAAGAGAAGGAAAGAGAAAGAAAGACAGAGAAAGAAAGAGAAAGAGAAAGAAAGAAAAAAGGAAATAAATCTGCTGTATACGTGATTTTACTCTATGTTTTTAATAAGTCATTCATCATACATATTTATCAACAAAACATCACGCGTTTATTCCCCGAAGGGTGAGACAGAGATGTACCTATAGTACACCCACATTTCGCCAGTTATGTTTTAAGTTCCATGTATTATATTACATGTCTGGATTACCTGTTTGAGAAGAAAGAAAAAAGAGAAAGAAAGAGAGAAAAAGAAAGAGAAAAAAAGAGAAAGAGAAAGAAAGAAAAAAGAAAGGAATAATTTATTTGCTGGTAATGTAGGAAAAGAGAAAGAAAGAGAAACAAAAAAGAAGAAAGAATGAAATAAATCTGCTGTATACGTGATTTTACTCTATGTTTTTAATAAGTCATTCATCAAACATATTTATCAACAAAACATCACGCGTTTATTCCCCGAAGGGTGAGACAGAGATGTACCTATAGTACACCCACATTTCGCCAGTTATGTTTTAAGTTCCATGTATTATATTACATGTCTGGATTACCTGTTTGACCGGCCATAAATCCAGACTCCGGGCTACCACTGAGAAATTTCAGATGGAAAAACCCAATTGAGGAAAGAGAAAGAAATAGAAACGAAGAGAAAGAAAGAGAAAGAAAGAAAAAGAAAGAGAAAGAGAGAGAAAGAAAGATAAAGAAAGAGAAAGAGAAAGAGAAGAGAAAGAGAGAAAGAAAGAGAGAGAAAGAAAGATAAAGAGGAAAGAGAAAGAGAAAGAGAAGAGAAAGAGAAAGAGAAAGAGAAAGAGAAAGAGAAAGAGAAAGAGAAGAGAAAGAGAAGAGAAAGAGAAAGAGAAAGAGAAAGAGAAAGAGAAAGAGAAAGAGAAAGAGAAAGAGAAAGAGAAAGAGGAAAGAGAAAGAGAAAGAGAAAGAAAGAAAGAAATAAATAAATCATTTATTTGCTGGTAATGTAGGAAAGAGAAAGAAAGAGAAAGAGAAAGGAAAGAAAGAAGGAAATAAATCTGCTGTATTACGTGATTTAACTCTGTTTTTAATAAGTCATTCATCAAACATATTTATCAACAAAACATCACGCGTTTATTCCCCGAAGGGGTGAGGACAGAGATGTACCCTATAGTACACCCACATTTCGCCACTTATGTTTTAAGTTCCATATATTATATTACATGTCTGGATTACCTGTTTGACCGGCCATAAATCCAGACTCCGGGCTACCACTGAGAAATTTCAGATGGAAAAACCCCAATTGAAGAAAGAGAAAGAAAGAGAAAGAAAGAGAAAGAGAAAGAGGGAAAGAGAAAGAGAAAGAGAAAGAGAAAGACAAAGAGAAAGAAATAAATAAATAAATCATTTATTTGCTGGTAATGTAGGAAAGAGAAAGAAAGAGAAAGAAAGTTATTTTTCACTTTTTAATTGTTTTTTGTGATGTCGGTTGTTTTTTTTTTTTGTAAAAAGTTTCTTCCACATATATGCTAAAAATAATGTCCTGTTCAAAACATAAAATATACGTATACGCACAAACATAAGTATCGATCTATACAAATATCAGCCTTGCATCTACCATTAATGAGGCACAAGAATCGTAGGCAAAAATGGCGACCTACGTGCGCATGTCTGCGCCCCTGCATATTCTTTGATCAACATTTTAGTGTACCGCGCCACCGCGCGTGTCTAGAGTAGGGACTTAAGCTCCGCCCACATGCGCAAGGTCAGTCAGGAAACTATGGCCCTTAAGCTACGTGGTGAATACTTTGAAAAACAATAAAAAGTACTATAAGGTTCTAGTTGTGTTTTTTTCTTCAAACGACAAAACTTAAAAGGCATGCCTCGTATACACGTCATTGTGCGTGTTCTAGCAGAGATGAGTTATAGATACCTATTGGTTATTATTGTGACCGCTTGTTCTTGTAAAAGTGGAATAGTCCTGAAGTTTATGAGTAGAACTATTTATGTATTTGTTTGTATTGTACAGATCCACCTTATACTGGGGTGTTTAATTCATGGGCATTCTTTTATTTTATTATGGGGTCATTGTACTCATCATAATGACCAACTTTCACATGGGAGCAACCCTGAAAAAGAATAAGCCGTTAAGATTGTGTACCTAAATGCAAAAAATCAAACCACTAGAGCTATCTCTCATAAAATAGAACTTTATTAATATTAGAATATTCTCGACGAAAATACAGTCACATTACCTACTCATAGACAGATTATCGTTCCGCAATTAGCGTGGGCATTATGCCACCGAACGTATCTATGGGTGCCAATGAGTTGCAATGGCGTTGAAAGTCTGTTGTTGTTGCATGTCATCTTACGTCATCGCACGTAAAACATTTTGAATTTAGAACTCGTTACCGCATTCTGAGCGAGGTGAGTTTTTTTTTTTTTTTTTCACACGAGATGGTTTTATTTTTTGTTATGTTATCTGTGGCTTGATATAATGTGGTACCGAATGGTTGATTCAATTCGATTTTAAATTAAACTTCGTTTGCGTGAAGTGCATATTTTGCGAAGTGCACATTTTGCGAAGTCCACATACATTATACACCTAATTTTTACAACGTCTATCAGAAATATGTAAGTCTGTCTTATAATCTCGTAAACTAATTTAACAGGTGTAAACGTCAAACTCCAAATTGAAAATACAAACAACAATCACTTGCTATGTCAAATTAGTATAAGAGATTAAAATTACTGCCGTTTCAGATACTTATTTATTTCGAATTTCAGAACGAACCAGTTAAATCTATTGTCGTCTAATGAGTTCTTAAGACGATTATTACTTGTCTGTACAAATATAAATATGATATTTTGTCTTCTCATACAAAATAGTCAGTTACGTTTTTAAAATCTTCAATGAAATACGTCATACAAATCCATGCCAACTTTCCTAGGATTATGACGATTTGCACTGACAATCGTTTTAGAAAACTACTCGGAAAAATGTTAAAAACGGTAATAAACGACTAATAATTCGTTTCGTACCTTTTAATAAATACACGCACTCATTCACGAACATTATAGTTATAGTTATTACAAAAAAGGAAACAAAAAAAGTTTGCAAAAACAGGCGGTGATTTTCCAGATTCTTCAGATTTCAAACGTGGAATTCCACCGTCATCCGTGTTTGTTTCATTCATAAACGTGCAGAGCGCTCATGCAACGTGACTGATTCCAAATTCGAACAAGGCTCAAGGCTGCCAGTTCCGAGTTCTCTGAATCGATTATTTTTAGTGTGACCAGCAATCGAAAACTTTTGTCATCCACTTGAAATCCGCTTTCCTCGCGATTTATCAAGAATCCGAACTTTTCCGAGCGGAGGAATGCTATTTACAGAGTACGGAGTAAGTCGAGTACCTACCGTTTAAATGTACTTACGTAGTCGCATATCTGTAGAGCTGCATCATTGCTGCTATAAATATACGTTGATAGTGTCCGTAAATAGCTCGTCGATTAAATTCATGGGAAATTTTGATACAACGCTTCCGTTTTAGGCACATATCCGATTGGCATTTACGTTGCCAATAATGCTATTTATGCAGCAAATGATGATTCTATTATCAAACATTTCCATAATCTCTGCGTTCTGTTGGTGAATTTTTTTGACGGATGCCTGTACCAAGTTTACTTAGCCCTTTATTACCTGAAAAAACAAAAACCATTACCTATATATTTAGAAACTGGTACAGTCAACCGCTGATCAGTTTAAGTACGAAAACCGTTCCAACTGCTTCTAAAACGCGCTGCCAAAGTAAAACCGGACACTTAACAACAAAAGTTTTCCGCTCAAACGCATTACATAATGAAAAAAAAATGAGATTTAAATTATGGAATTGTCTGTGAACTCCACGGAATGTCACCTTCAATGACTCTTGTTTTGCTTTCGTTCACAGGTTGGCGCGAAAATTAAATGAATGAATGAATGAGTGTACCTAGTACAGAATACTATTACATGCATGCGTCATTGAACATAGCTAATACACGCATTTGTATTTTGCAGATGCTTCTACTTAGATTATACTAATCTAGGTACTTGTGTGGATGTGGTAAATAATCAATCAATTTTATTTTTTGTTAAAGTTGGAAAGTACATATCATAGGGAATGGCTGTTTTTCGTAATAAAGTCATAGATTTTCACACCAATTGGTCCTCTAACGCCAAGAAATTGCCAATCAAACCTTGGTTTCTGCTACGTTTGTATTATTTCAATGTTGTCAAGTGCCTGTATTGACCAGTGTGTATTTCTTTGTTTCAGGCGGCGACTTTACACCTCAACACAACACGCTGCCGAAATGACAGGGCCCTTATGATATTTCAACTGGCAACCCTTACTTATAAACATTGTCATTTTAGTTATAATGCATCAAATTCTAGGATAGCAATGAATAATTATTAAATGTTTTGATATAAAAGTATTAAATTTACGCTTTAAAATTTATTTAGCAAAGCTTATTTTAGTTCAAAAAATAAAAATAAAAACCTAATAAAGCAACCATAAATCTTTTATACCACAATAACGAAACGAAAACAGTGTTTGTGAGTGATTTTGTACGTGATATAAAATGACGGTGTGCCATTAATTGCCCCTGCTTCCGTTCATATCCGACTGAGTATATATCGGCGGGAAATTCGTGGGGTGAGCCAAAATGTCGTCGCGAACGGGGCAGCGTGGTACGTCAGTTGCGACCAGCCAGCGGAAACACCGCTCGCGGTCCACCACAAGATACGACATGGAGAAAAAGCCAAAGAAGAAGGACTTCAGGACATCAGGCACTACCAGCCTGGTGTCCATCCCCAATAGCATCAAGCTGCCTATGCTCAACAGTGGCCTCATATCGCTTGGTGAGTTTTTTAAATTATTATTTATTCCGGTAAAATTTTATTTCCTTTCAGAGTTGCCATAAATAAAAACAAAACGAAGTGCACAAAATGCGGTGTATTCGATTTCAGAATATGAGATTTCAACTACTTTTAAATGTATTTTTTAAATCTGTGTTCGAATTTCAATTCCAATAAATCAAAATGTTTTTTTCAATTCCGATAAACGAGGTTGTGTTTCGAACATGATACGAAAATATGAGTAGCAATAGACAGAATTTTATTTATTGTAAGTATTTCATGTTATATATAATATTGTGTATTAATTGGCTCTCATGATAATTAACATGTTTCATAAATGCTTTTGTTTTCATTAACAACCAAAAGCAAATACCTATCTATGCGTTCATAATTCCCATAACCCGAATATTTTGCAAAAACGAAAGGAGACCCTGTTAACAAACTTAAAATTTATGTCCGCGAAAACTTAAAACGATAAAACCCATTCCTAATCTTTATAATAGGGAATATGCATGTATTTTTTTAATATTTTTATTCGATAGTTTACATCGTCAAATAAAAGTAAAAAAAAATTCGACGGCAAAAAAGCAATTTAAAGTAGTTAAAAAAATGTTTAAAAATATCCAACCGATCCGGGCTATTTAAACGCTCTCCATTTGGCGCGCTTGGTGTGGTGACGTCACAGTTCGTGAAAACAGACAAGCAACTGTCAAGTCAACGTCAAACACTCCTTTTTCTATGAGCGTTTGACATTGACTTGACACTTGTTGATTGACTTGACATTGACATTTTGATTGTTAGCCCGGATTGTTACGTCACATCCGCTCTTAGCCTTTTCTAGTATTTGATTTACCCACAGTTTTTTGGGACTTTTTAAAAATTAATTTCTCGCTCAAAAAGAAATTTTATTCAAAAATATTGATGGAGGCTTAATTCTGAAGTAACATAGTTTATAGAAAAAAATATTTGACCCATATTTGAATCACATGCATATTCCCTATTTATCGCGCGAGTTCACGCCCGAAAAACGTCTGGTGGAGTAATATCTCTGTCTTTGAGCGGGACTTCTGTCGTATTTGTACAAACATTTGGGTTACCTCATTCAAGATAATTACAAAATAAACTTTATGTCACTTTTTATAGGGTATATTTTGTAATGGCTACAAATCACAAATGTTTGGACAAATACGGAAACTGTGGGCGCTTCAACAGTTGAATATCAGCTATTTGGGGGCACGGCAGTGTCACCGCCAAGTCGAGCTTTTTTTTTACTCAAACCTTCTGTTAGAGATGACTTTAGCGGATTATGTGCCTGTCAGGCGGATAAGAACTCATTAATATAAAAGAACTCATTAATATAAATTAAAACGTTCAAAGTGCGTGAATTTATATAATTTTAGTTGAGTTCGCGGTTTCGCGGTATAAGTAGGTAGATATATAGTTTTTCCATTATGAAAAATTTACTAGGTAAAGACCGCTCCATTTTGTCTACAGCAAACTGTATTTATATCTTGAATCCATAATGGTGTACATAATAAAGAGTCTAGGCCTAATCGTATCGGTATCGTATTACCCAGTTACTGGGTTGTGGAGGTCAGGTAGGCAGTCGCTCCATATAAAATACTGGTAGTCAGCTGCATCCGGTTAGACTGGAAGCCGACCCCAACATAGTTGGGAAAAGGCTAGGCAGATGATGATGAAGCATAATCAGCCTATAATATTCCCACTGCCGAGACACAGGCCTCCTCTATGTGAGAGGGAGTGGGCCCTTATCCACCCATGTCTTCGAAATTTTGCTACTAGGACATGCCGGTTTCCTCACGATGTTTTCCTTCACCGTTTTGAGAGCAGTGTTGATGAAATAATTTACACAATTTAATAAAGCGCCTGTCAGGGTTGGAGACGCCCTGGGCGTCGGGAATCCCAGGCGGATTCCCGGCCACCAGGCGCGGGCTTGCGGACGGCGAGCAATGGGTAGCTCGCCGTCCGATTAGGACCAGGCCCGGGTCGATGGCGCGTCGTGTTCCACGCGCGCGTGGCGCCTCAAAGATATGTCAGCACAATTGGCGGGGTGGGCGCTAGGACCGATGCCTGCCAGGGTTGCGGGTTAGTCAGAAAGGGATACCGGGACCTTGGCAACAGGCAACTGAAGGAACATGGGTGGGTTTTAGTCAGTAAAAGTCTGACACGCCCTTCCGCTCCGCCCAGAGCGGGAGAAGTCATTGGATGATTTCCCACCCACAAAAAAAAAAAAACAGGGTTCGAACCCATGACCTACAACTCGAAAGTCGGGACAGTTACGACTGGGCCACCCTGCTCTCACATACTATTTTTTTTTTTTTTAAACAGTAACGGTGGAGTTTCTTGCCCATTCTTCTTCATACGAAAACTACCTTTTGGAAGGGGCAACTAGAATCAGTTCTATTTCTTTGTTTTTGACGTTCGAAAGTGCCTTCAATGTGGCTATTTGAAATAAGTTATTTGACTTTGACTTTACTTAAGAAACGGTTTCTTTTTCAATGTAGGTAACATTAATTTGAATAATAGGGACTGCGGTTGCAAGACCAATTCAGTAAAAAAAAAAAAAAAACACCGCGAATACGTAGGTGAAGAGAGCTGTCACTCCCCGGGTTCTAGGAGACAGTACCTAAGATAGGTTTTGTTTAGGGTAAACTATGTCTTTAGCGGCGATTGTTGAATAAGATCATAATATCATTTATTGTTTATTGTTAATTAAAACGGTAACACCAATTACATTAATTAACATAGAAATTTAAACAATAGTAAAGAGATATATCTCAAATACTAACTTATAATAGAGGACAACCTAGCATACTTACTCTCGCAAAACATCAGACATACACGCATAATTCTGCTCCATTCATCCGCAGACAGATCACACTCAGGATTGGTGGTCAGGAGGGCATTAAGCATCCTTAAGGTACGACACACAGGGGACTCAGCTCTGGCGACAGTTTTACATAACGGCGGCGCAAACAGATTGCGTCGACGGCATTGGCGATGTCCGATGTAATTGTCGGGAACAAATAGCCGACAGGAATTCGATGCGCCCTCTTAGAGTTTTGCAGGCTACTGTGAGCTGTAGAAGGCCTCGTCTAACCTCCAACGAGTTGAGGCCCAAAACTCCCAGGAGGCAGTTGAGCAGTTAGTTGGGTACATGAAAGCAAAGAAGTGAAAGGTTTTTTATACAGAAATCTAAGGAAAGTTTTCTGCACCTTTTCCAGCGCTAATGTAAGAGTCGCAGTGTAGGGATGCCAGATACAGGCACCTGCCTCAAGTTTACTACGAACCAAAGTGGTGTACAGAAGCTTAATTACATTTGGGTTGTGAAAATCACGGGCATTCTAACTAATTCATTTAATAATCCTAACTAATTCATTTGCTCGGTATGGGAATCGAATCCGTCCGCTACAAGTACCAACCAACATCCACCAATCTCATGTACGCCAACTACAGTGTAGTGATAGAAATGATTCCATTTATAATAAATAGTGGGAAGTGCTTTATGTACTAAAGATAAATAAACATTCGATTTACATGTTATTTCCACTACGGAAATCCCGGAGAGTAACAAAAACAATTCGCGGTACAAGATGCGAGGATGATAAATAATGGAGAAAAGCTTTGTCTATTTATAAATACATTACTGTATCATTGAACACGAACTTCAGTGGTTATATTTTTAGGGTTCCGTACCCAAAGGGTAGAACGGGACCCTATTACTAAGACTCCGCTCTCCGTCCGTCTGTCACCAGGCTGCATCTTACGAACCGTGACAGATAAACAGTTGACATTTTCGCAGATGATGTATTTCTGTTGCCGCTATAACAACAAATACTAAAAAACAGAATGAAATAAATATTTAAAGGTTCTCCCATACAACAAACGTGATTTTTTGCTCGTTTTTTATATGTACGGAACCCTTCGTGCGCGAGTCTGACTCGCACTTGGCCGGTTTTTGTTATTTTAATGTATTATTTACTTCAGCCGAAACGTCACAGCTGGTCCAATGACAACGACAGCTGGTCCATAAGGTCTCTCAGCGAGCTATGGAATGAAAGAAAGAAAGGAAATACATTTATTCGAAAGAAATGGAACGAGCTATGCTTGGAGTCTCTCTGAGAGATCGAAACCATAACAAGGTGATCCGGCAGAGAACCACAATTGAATTGACATAGCTCACTGAACAGGTAAGCTGAAGTGGCAATGGGCCGACTATATTAGCCGTAGAACCGAAGACCGCAGACGTGTTCTTGTCTGGAGTCCTTAAATCGGCAAACGTAAGGTAAGACGCCCTCAGGCTAGTTGGAGGAACGATCTTCGCAGGATGGCTGGTAACCAGCAGGATGAGAGTTGCCGAGAATCGAGCTGAATGGCGTGCAATTAATGATCTTACCAGTAAAATGCTTTTCAGAGCAATTTTAAGTCCTTTTGTAGATATCTAAAGCCTGTTTTTTAATCTCGTAAAGTAATATGACATTTTAAGTGATTGTTGTTTCAATTTGGAGTTTGACATTTGCATCTGCATGTTAGTCTACGATCAGTAAGATATTCTGTGAAACGTGTAAAATGTTTTCCGTCAGTAGTACCTTCAGCTTCGAAGCCACAAAACCATCGGTCCAACTATTATTACTCCTAAATCTCAACTAACTTTTAGTGGGCAACCATAATGGGAAATAACACATGTGCATGATCTATTCCAAATAACAAATAACCAGTCATGCCAAAACATATTTGGCTATTTGGCATAAACACTGTGAGTTAAAAGGCGATAAAATCCCACTAAAAGCTTTGTTAGATCGTTTATCTATTAACACAATAATTATGTGGATTATAAATCATCATCATCATCATCTTTACATAGAAAGACTGCCTATCTGACCTCCACAACCCACAACCCAGTAACTGGATAATACGATACCCCTTGGCAAGACCAGTTGCCAGACTTTCGGGCTTCTGACGACCCGTAACGACTATCAAAGATCCACAAATGACAGCCGGGACCAACGGCTTAACATGCTTTCCGACTCACGGAGGATTCTCGATATGTAAAGATGGTCACCCATCCACGGACCAGCCCCGGCAAGCGTAGCTTAACCTGATGGATCGACACGTGAGCTTTTTATTACCTATCCACGAGCTCCTGAGCTGTGATATAATTCACAGCTATAAGCTGTGAAATATCAGCCAGTAATCATCCAATGTTAAACATGACCTTTTTGATAGACCATCAAAATGTCAGTGAGTAAACGTTTCTTGGGGGGAAACTGTCTCCCAAAAAAGTTTCGAACTCTAACGTCCTTATTCTCAACCAATTTTCATGCAGGAATTTTAGGTTCTAAAACTGACACTTTCTACAAATATCTACTAAAATGTGATTTTAAATCGAGATTCAGGACCATTGTCCCATTCTTCTCGTGCGTTTCCCAACTAATGTAGTCCACTGTCAAAAAACGAGAGGATAATTATTATAGTCCTCTCCACCGTATCCACTGACAGCGACTCAGACTAATTTCTTTTTCTTTAGTTAGTTCTGTGATGACTAGCAAAACAAAATTTGATCTAAAAATTCCGGTTACACCGGTTACAAAGAGCTGAAGCCTAATTCGTACCTAAAAACTTTCACATTGAAGTCGCAGTCTGTCAAACTTGTCAAAAATGTTGGTAAATTGATTGTATTTTTGACAAATTGCGAACGAGATATGAACGCGAACTTTTTTTTAAATTGTATGTGTTGTTTATGAAGGCTTTGGACCCCGAATAGGATACGAGCCTGAACTCTAAATTCAAATCTGTTTTTTTTTTGTATCAGCCAGTGATGTTTATAAATATATCTGACAGCCGAACGTAGACAATCTCTACTCGAAAAAAAAAACAAACAAGGTGTAATCAAATTCAGTAATAAAAATCTTTTGGTATGTAAATTGAGTTAGTAGGTAGGAAACAAGAATAAATATAAACGTCCAAACTCATCCATGCGAGTGATACGTACATAGAACATCTCAATGGCCGTTCGAATACACATACATTTATAAATAGCATAGAATATGTGGAGCGAATTTTCCACTGCGATACATCCGCCTCTGGGCGCTCGAAGCTCAGTGTATCAACACTAAAGATAAGAACTAAAAGTTCTGTTCGAAACTTAAAATATTTTTGAGAATGTGTTCTTCGCTCTTGAAAATGGATGCATGCATTCATGATTTCACTAACCTCATAAAAGTTTTTATTTATTGCTACAAAACATCTACAAAATGTCTTATTTCAAGAAAACTTAAGGAACTCATTATTCATGATTTATGTTGAAAGAATTTTGGTTTTAATTCCTGTTGACGCCTAGAAAGTTATGTGTTAGAATAGTGTTAGTGGGTACCCATGTCATCACCATCTGCCTAGCCTTTTTCAAACTATGTTGGGGTCGGTAGTTAGTAACAAGATAGTAACGAAAAAAAAAACATGCGGGCCCGTTTTTGGAGAATATATTTGGACTGCCGATAGAAGTGAAAACAAAGTATATACATCCTTATAAATTACTATTATTTACTATTTTGATACGTATAAAGAAAACTAGAATAATGTATTTCCGAAACATTACAGTACCTACATAAATGGTTCAATGTGTAATTGCTATTGACTTGTTTAAAAAAAAAAAAAAAAAACGATATGTAATAGTACGCCGACTTTTTTCCTTTTACCCACAACACTGCGATAACTGTGTCTACTAGTTAACTTATTTTAAGTAATTCTTATATTTAGTTTTAAGATTACCTTGTATTTCTCATAATAAGTGAATTGTATTCTTTTTGAGAAAATAAATGTCTTAAACCGTAAGTAACTATCATTCATTTCTTCAAGCGATCAGTGACGATGACGCGAGTTCCATGATTTTTGTTCACCCAACAAGCGTTCGGTGACGATGACGCGAGTGCCATGATTTTTATTCACCCAAAAAGTGCTCAACGCTCCTAAAGAAGTTTTCACTTAAAAAAAGTCTATAGGGTTATTATTTATTTAATTGCTACTCAGTGATGATGAGAAATCCATCCTACATGATTTCTTTAATTAATCAACCCGCTAAGTATATTACGAGTAACAATACCATAAACAAAGTCTTGTAATCAACTTGTAATCATCAAAATTTCACAGATTGGCCTACTTAACGTCAGATTTGATCGGTAATTGCGGTAACGAAGATTAATATCTACGGGGGATGATAAATTGAATCCTTGTTACGAGGCACAAGGACTGCCAACCATGATTTATTACTGATATTAAGGATGAACGTACATAATACATTTTTAATAATTTTTGATACCGCTTGGGTATCATGATATCCAGTAACTGGGTTGTGGTGCTCAGATTGGCAGTCGCTCCATATAAAATATTCTGGTATTCAGCGGCATCCGGTTAGACTGAAAGCCGACCCCAATATACATAGTTGGGAAAAGGCTAGGCAGATTGAATAATGTTGTCAAAATTCTTTGCATGGTGGTTTTGCATTACCATGTCGCAACAACAGGAATACGTAATATTGTCTTTGGTCCCTGGCTTTGACATCAACCAATGAACATCCAAACTTTTATTGGTTGGATACGAGGCTTTTGGCTACTGTGAATATGTTTTTTTTTTTGTTGTTCCGTACGGATAGCACTGAACGCGAGCGAAGCCGCGAGCAAACGCTAGTTTCCCATACATTCAGAATAACCAAGATTCTCAAAAGCTATTTATAAAACTAAAGAGATGATGCTACATAAAAAAATCTTCCTGAAACCATTGTCATTTCAATTTGCGTATATAAATCTTCCAACAATTCGGAATATCCAAACATATGTTTCGCCTCAGTACCGGGTAGTGCTGTACCGAAATAGACTGAAAAGGCTGTTGGCCCGCTCTAGGTCAAGATGACGCCACTACGTGTTTGTTTACAATCTATGGCAACTATACGCGTTGTTCTACGGTTTTCGGCGCGTGTATCATCGCCATTTTGACCGTAGACAAATAGTTTTTTTGTTTTTTGTTTTGTTGGTATCTGTTGAAGGATATGACGCGGGATGCGTTAGCTAGTGAACTGTATTTATAGTTGAAATTGTAGGTTACTGAAGTAACATTCATTGACCTATCAAGTGTAAACTAATGAGGCACAGTTCATCTATTATTATATTACGCGACCCCTGGGGGCCAACAGACATTGATAACTTGAGAAACTTTCAGTGAAATTCAAACATTGTTTGAGAATGAAATACTTCAAATTGCTTAGCATGATCCTCCGTTATGTTGAAAATACTGCAGCATTAATTTTGAAATAAGTAAAGGTATGTTAAAGTTGAGGATTAATGTTAAGTAAGTACTTTGTTTTATTTTTTCAAGGACATACCGGTTTCTTCACCGTTTTGAGAGCAGTGGTTATGAAATAAATTACACAAAGTAAAGCGCCTGTCTGGGTTCGCGCCCACGACCTACAACTCGTAAGTCAAAGCCGTTACCACTGGGCCACCTCTTCTCTCACCACTGCTCAAATATGTAACACGGTGTAATAAATTGCTTTCTACAAAACAATATTAATAAATAATCTTAAACCTTCACTGTAGCTATTAGCTATAGTATAGTGTTAGGTACATAGATTTAGACATAAATAACGTTTCGTGGCGGTCACGTCTTGTTTGCTCGGGGTGGCTGCCTCCAATTAAGCTTGGCTGTATGTAATTGATTCTGTTGCGCGACGTCACTCTATATTCTCTATGGTTTATGATATTTTGTAAATGGAACTAGAGAAATGTTTGGCATTGTTTTTTAGTAATAGTTCGGTAGGGTGGAATTAGGTATTATTCAAATGTTGTGATGGCCCAATGGTTAAAGGCCTCCCCCTCATATGCAAGGGTTAGCTCCTATGTAATAGGGGGCGAGCCTATTGCCATCAACCGCGTACAGATACATCCTGGAATCGCGCAAAAAAATCAGCTGTGCCCTACATTTATGTTGGCTTAAAGTCTCTTATATACTGGCGCGATTCGCCGCGCGACGCGAACTTCACGGCGAACAATGCGGCGGTGTCGCGTCGCGCGGCGAATCGCCCCAGTATGTAAGGGCCTTAACTCGTCAAAATTTAGGGAACAGCTGATTTTTTTTCGCGATTTCAGTTTTGGTTCCATAGTGCTTGTTTATAATGAAGAGTACAATGACCCCGTATGAGGATGCCCATGTATCAAATTTCACCCTGTATAGTGTATCCGTGAGTGCCAATTTTTTCCTTCAAGATTGTTCCAATTTGTAAATTGATAGTCTTTACTTCCTTGGTAGGTAAATGGAGTGCTTAGTGTAGGTACGTCTGCGTAGTGCGTATTTCAACCTAAAAATATGTCTGCTTTCCTATACAAGAAATAGATCAATGAACTCAAAAATAAAAAAAAGTTCACAAAAGTTCGTTGTATTCAAACAAAATAACTTCGTAATGTTTCTTTGACACCACACAAGATAACACTTATCTTCTGAAAGACTGCAAAAAATGTACCTATTTATTTGTTTCCCAAGCTAAGTAATTAATTCAGTTTCAAAATTATTTAAAAAAGAATTTAAAAAGAAATAACAAAGAAAAGAAATATGTATCTTTATTTCATTTTTAATACATCCAAATTATATTTTAAAATATTATAATAAAAAAATATATAAAAACATTTAAAAATATAAAAAGTAGTAGCCCAAAGAAGCTGTATGTAGCCCACCGGTATCGGGAACAGGGTCCAAGCTACCGGTGGTCATGGCTCCAGAGAGAGGAACCTCCTAATAATGCGAGCCGTGTCCGCTTTCTGAATCAAGCCCTGAATCCAGCTCCCCAACGAGAGCCTCCATTCCATAGATGTACGTCGAGGCTCTTGGCAATTAAGCCATTGGCTGATACGACTATCGGCACAATGATCGCAGAGTCCACATCCCACATGTCGACAACCTCGTGAGCCAAGTCAAGATACTTGGCTTGGCAAATATGTATGATTATTACCTTCACGAAAACAAAATAGAAAAAAAATCAACCAACCACCGCGAGAAAAAATAAAACAATCTTCTTAAAAGAAAATGCGCCATCGCTTTATTTACTTTTAGGGGTGAAATGAAAAATGGTTCCGTACCTATATTTGGGGATGGGCGACACCGTTTTGGAACATTAATCCGTTTGTCCAGGGGGATCACTTATCCCTTTTTCGGCAATAATATTATTGGTTGTTCGAGCCCTATCTGAATTTCTACTGTGTAGTAAAATCATAGAGGAGTAAAAGGAAAAATTGTGTTAAGTGTTATTTGCAAGGGTCGAAGAGTGTTGTATTGTATGCAATGTGTAGCATTATGTAGCATTATTATTTTAGGGTGTAAATAAATACATAAAACATGATTTCTTACAAATTTTCTCGAAAATGTAAACGTATAGCATCATTTTCTGATTGATTTACCATTCGATGCTACGAATCTAGGGCTAACGGCAATATTTTCATTGGAAAAATAAAATCATTTTTCTTAATTATACCAAATTTATTAATATTTTATAATAAAACCTATGAGTTAATAACTTCTTATTAGCCAACAAATTAAAAAAAAGATTGTCCTTTTATCAATAAATTAATTACCTATACTACGTAGGCTTTTTTAATAATTCTTAAACATATATTCTCCATGAGGAAACCTTATTAAAGAAAATTAGATGTGCTCAGCAAAGCTCGGCTCTGTTAAAATAATATTTGAATTGTCTGTGTAATTAGTGAAATTACTGAAGTCTCGTGATTACGTCATATTCAGGACTCTGACAATGATAAATTTGAGTTTGTATTTATGAGTCGTGTTTGATTCTTAAGCATTTCGCTCATAATAAATCAAGGTGACATGAACGTAGTGAGCATTTTCTGATGTGGAGGGGATTACGCCAGATAGAAAATTGAAAGATAAAGCAAATTCTGCTAGGAAATAATTCTAGGCTATGATAATAATATCTACTCTACTATCGATTTTTTATTACTACACTGAGTAATTAAATGCAGAAAGTCCAGTTTTCAACAAAAATGTGAATAACGAGAGCGTTAAAAAAAAATAGTTTACTAATTATTTAATTTACTCTTCGCCAAAAACCAACAAGAAAAAAAAAATGTGAAACATAACTTTAATTTCATAATCGGTGTCTTTGGTTTTGAATTTTCGAACTTTGCCACCGATTTTTCTTTTGCAAAGTTTTTTTGGAAGTCAGTTGTTTTTTTTTGTAAAAAGTTTTAATTTTTCATTTTTAGTGGTGCTACGAGTAGGTGCCTACCCCATACACATTTGATTACTACTACCTGTACGTGTAGCTGTACGATGTAAATAATACTGACAGGAAGTTTTTATTATAACACCATCCACATAGACTAAGTGGTCAAAATACGTATTATTGAATCTAACTCAAAAACTACTCAAGCAAAGTAAATTAAAAAAAAATGGGACACCGCGCAAGTTTCCTCTACAAAATAAAGAATCAATTTACAAATCGATTATTGACGAAAATATTGATAGACATACATTAAAAAAAAACAGTAACTAACTCACCAACAACCTATAAACCATAATATCTTCTTAAAACTTACGATTAAACCAAACCACAGAAAAAAACCCAACTATCAAATCAAACAGCAGTAAAGAAACTACAAAACTCAATGAACTGCATAAATCTCCCTCTTACGATATTATATTTTCCGGCTCCTATATAATCCTTTATACAGGTCGTAGCTCACGAAGGGTCTCATATAAAGCAACCAGTTATTAAGTAATACATAATTTTGAGGGGTCCTGAATGAAATGGGTACTTTAACAGGGGATAAAACGGACCTCCAGAGGTCCGGTGCGGTGTTTCAAACCAATAGTCCTACTCCGTTATTGGACGGAGATATGAATTTTGGACTTATCCGATTGGACGGAATTGTGTAATTACGTCGTTTATGCTTGTAAGTATTGTTTCGGATGTAATCAGCGAATTTTCGAGAAATTAGGAAATAAAATCTGCTTGAAATACTAGTCTGGATTCTGGTTTTGAAAAACAATATAATTATAATACTTGTTTTTTGAGCTGCTGCTGAGCGGTCCTGGGTTCGATTCCCGAGGCGGGCAAAGAAATAAGAATATTGATATTAATGTTATTGGATTTCTCCATCTGGAATTTCTCAGTGGCAGCCCGGTGCCTGGATTTGTGCCTGGTTGATGGCAATAGGTTCGCCCCTATTATCTACATGGGACGGTCAGTGGGTCTGCTTAGGGGCGGAGTAGTAATAATAAACATAAAATTATAATAATAACTTAAAAAACATAACTGGCGAAAGTAGGTACACCTCTGCTTAACCCTTCTAGGATTACAGGCGTGATATTATACTATGTTATTTATTATGTTGACAATTAGAGCCTCAAGCCACAAACGATATATTATGTACTAGCTGCGCCCCGCGGTTTCACCCACGTAAGTCTCAATCCCGTGGGATTATCGGGATAAAAAGTATCCTATGTGTCCAAAGTATCCAGGTTATAAACTATGTTTGCCAAATTTCATCCAAATCCATTCAGCCGTTTTTGCGTGATTGAGTCACAAACATCCAAGCACACAAACACAAACTTTCACATTTATAATATTAATTACGAATAGGCTTAATGACGTAATACCGTCCGGAAGCTTAGAGTTAAACAATAATTTTAATTGCTCACACGAGACCACGAGGAGAATATAAATCAATAATATTTACTGAATGCCAAACAAACGCCCCAAAGTCTATTTGTTTCATACATCGCTGATTTTCATTGATTTTCCCAACGTAAACAAGGAGCCTTCTGTTGTTTGACATTCGCGCGTTTTCAGAGGCGACGAAGAGAAATGTTTTTATATTGTTTGTCGGCAATGGAAAGCTCGTATTCAGCCAAGCTTAACCTTGTGAGGAAAAAAAGCATTTACGTTCACATTTTATTCACATTTCTATGGAGCTAGAATGTACCACACATACTTTCCGAGTTCTTTGAACCAGAAAAGCCGATAACTACAAATACTTTTAACAATATTTGTTCGACTCAATCACGCAGATACATAAATCTCTCGCCCAACAATTTTAGTACAGACATTCATGGTCTATGGTATAGAGTTTGATAGATTATCAATCATTCTTATGTATTGGCCGATGACAGTGTCGGGGTTGGGCGATCGAAATCTAATAAAGTAGGTAGGTCGTTTGTTAGGGCGAGTCCATTTTCTGGGTGTCCCGTTTCACTTGTATGTAGTGTTGACGTGTATAGATAACTCCATTACGTGACGGGCTAGAAGGAATCGGGGCTCGGGTTTCAGAAGTTACTCCGGTTTCTAGATTGGTGTGCTATTTTTCTTGTGTTTGGTAAGTTTTTGTGAGCAGGATACGGCCACATTTTTTATTTATTTCTGAAAGCAAAAAGCTATGTGGAAATTATCATAATACGAGAAAGAGCGTCCGTAATCTTATAATGCGACGATATCGCAGTAATTTTTATGAGCCGGCCAGATCTCGCAAAAAGAAAGATCACAAAATCTTATCTAACGGAAAAAATAAATCATTTTATTACTATTTGTTTCCCCAATTACGTAGTCATCAACTTCATAAAAATCTCTTCAATTTCATTACATAATAAAACTATCACCATTTCCGGAAACCGATTCTCTGCTAACATACATCAAACGAAAGTTGAAAGCAATAAAACAAAATGGTTGTCAATTTCCGGCGCGAATTGGAGCTGTCAATGCAGATTTGCGCGCGCGAATGACGAATGTTACCGAAATAATCCCGTTCGTGTCTATGGCAGGATAGCGCGAGTGACATATCCAGTGACGTCATCACACGTCAATTTAAATATCCCGGCTTAATGACAACTCTTTTGTTTTACGTTGCTATTGATTTTGCGTGTCGGGTTACTATATTACGCATAAAAATGTGTAGCCTTTATACAGCTTCCCATTGTTTCAGCCTGTTTTGTAGGAATTTTAATTTAGATTTTCCATGAAAATCATTTTGTTTTGAAAGTTGTAACTTTGTTATGTTCGCTTATAGGAAAAAACCGGCAAAGTGCGGTTCGGTCATTGTAGTTGAAAAACAATCATGTTCTATGGAATGTATTGAGGCGCATGTTTTTGCAACTGCAAATGTAAGTTAGTCGTTTATTACTTGTTAACTTGTAGAGACTACTTAGCTATGATTTTTATCCTTTTAATTTCGTTACTTATATACTATTGTTGTGAAGTTTTTCACATAAACTGTATCCAAAACCAACCATTTAGCTGGCACAACTGATTCTAACAAAAATTAGCACTTTAAAGCTTATATTTCGCAAACGGATCCCTGAATCCAAAAATAATTTTCGCAAACTCTCGATATTTTTAAACCCCCTTTCCCCCCCCACCATGGGATAGATGAGAAAGAAGATGTAAATGTATTTCAATTTTTACCGATTTCATTAATATTGCCCCTTATAAAAATAAGTTCTAAATAGGTATATTCATGGGAATAACAATTAGATAAAGTTATGAGGAAACTTTAAATGAAAACCATCATCTGGCATCGGCTTTTCATAATTTTCTCAATTTCTAAGAAAATATTACTATTCCACGTATATTTTCCCTCAGCAATAAATCAGAGGGCATCTGTCAAAAACTCATCATTGCGAGACAACTGACACGTTTGTTAAATAGTACACTTGGCCCCCTGTTATCTCACCCTCGAATCAAAATAAACAGCTCTAATAGTGAATCTAGATACTACACCAATTCTGTATTTCATGGCTTTTCGCCAGTTATATTACCTGGCAATGTTTCTATTGGCTATCGATATTCAACCTACTTTTTTATTTCCTGCATCGAATGTCGGAATCCCGTATAGGTTTATTATTCCAGTCTGACAGTTATGCATATTGTGGCATAGTTTTGACGGCTGCGTTTGAACTCCTTGGTCAGTTTATTTTTGTTTATCTGTGGCCCGCTATATACAATTATTTTTTCTAATTTGGACTTAGATATTTAGTTTTATTTCTGAGCTAAATTACCTGATTTGCTAACAACTAAAATCATTATCAAACTTAGTATTTAATCACCATGGGTGATTAATATTCGTATAGTAGTTACATAAAGTAAGCATTAAAACTTTAGTTCCCTGTTCAGTGCCTAAATAAAAAGCACATTTTATAAACAATATTACAAAAACAAACCACGGAGTCTTCATTCTCATACAAAAAATAAACTACACACAATAACGTTTAGGCGACACTATTCGCCGGTCCTCACTTACCCAAGGATAAC
Organism: Lithophane semibrunnea; assembly: GCA_947363905.1. NCBI lineage: Eukaryota > Metazoa > Arthropoda > Insecta > Lepidoptera > Noctuidae > Lithophane > Lithophane semibrunnea. The sequence goes on from OX376205.1 coordinate 12,050,601, forward strand.
GGAAACAGTAGTATTGCGGTGGCTGAGAAAATAAAAGGGGAAATAACGGGTAGGGGGGAAAGGGGGAAGGAAGATTACGTCCTTGAGGTGGCACGCGTCATGGGATTTCCTGCTTCTCCAAAGATAAGGGCTTATGCAGACGATCGACTTTTTGTGCGATTGATTCGACTCGGCTACGACTAAAAAATCTGCATTTGCGGGCCGCACTTTTTCGTCCATCTAGGGGACAAAAGAATAGTCGGTAACGTACATCCTTTCAAAATTATTTGGTTTTGACATCACAACGATCTTTATTCTCGTTGATACAACTCTTGCTGTCAGATGTAAATTAACTGTGAAAATATTGTACAAGAATTTCTTTCGTTTTCGTGTGATTAGTAAGTGGCTAAATTGGTGTCAATGTTTTTATAACTTCACATGCCTTCGAGAAGTAATACGATTATATCTTAGGCATGCCGGTTTCGTCACGATGTTTTCCTTCACCGTTTTGTGATAATTATACCAACAATACGCACATGCATCTGAAAAGTTAGACGTGCATGTTATGGGTTCGAACTCGAGACCTATGACTTGGCAGTCCGATGGTGACACCACTAAGCTATCACTGCTATATATGAAGTAACATTCACAAAAGGAATGTGAACCTAACAGACTTCGCGTGCTGCAAACACGATCGACAAAAATATCGTCGCCAGGATTACCTACCCTTAGAGATGGGAACGCTTTAGGTTTTTCTTATTGGCCGAATATTCGGCTTTGCTATAGCCGAAAAGACGCGGCGCAGTTTCACTGCTCTGAATATTTATTCGTCGTTGATATTCAGACGAATTCACGTGTTGTGTGGATATTCTTGTTAATAACAGTCATGTTGGAATGGTTTCAATAAAATAAGACAATTGGGCCGATGATTTTACGATACATTTAAATGACAAACGAAAATAGTTCATTGTAATTTATGTTTGCTATGTGTTCAGCTCACAATTTAATACCAATCTATTTAGTGACGATAATTCGAATTTTGAAATCTAAAGCGGTTTTTATTTTTTTATTAAATTTTATGCACAAGTAAAAAAATACTGTTTACGACGCTGTGTGTATACTGTTTTTCTATTCGGCACATTCATTAGTCCTACTAATATTATAAATGTGAAAGTTTCTGTTTTTGGATGTTTGTTACTCAATCACGCAAAAACGGCTGAATGGATTTGGATGAAATTTGGCAAACAGATAGTTTATAACCTGGATTAACACATAGAATACTTTTTATCCGAAACCTACGCGGGTGAAACCGCGGGGCGCAGCTAGTACTTATATAGCTTGTTTGTGAGCATATTTACTACTGAATGTAAAACATAAACTATACTCTGTTATGACCCGCTCAAAGTTCACCTATCTAATTGCGTAGGTAACACATTTTCGTAAGCGATTAAGACTAATCTGTTTTATTTTGACAGTTCAACGACGTTGCGTGCGTTATTTACGTTGTTTGCGTTATTTACGTTGTTGAGCAGTTTTTTTTTTTCTATATTTTTCTTTCTTTCTTTTCATTACGCATCGTGGTACTTTAACCCGTAACTGTGTTAGTTCTACTCGATCCTGTTCGTGTTTCCCTTTGTTCTAAGACCTTCAACTCTGAAGGGAGTAGTGGAAACTTTAGTGGAACTTAGCTTGGAGTTCTGTTGGTAACTGATTGGATTTGGTTCGTGATATTACTTAAGTGTTTCATTTATTAAAAACTAGCTGCGCCCCGCGGTTTCACCCGCGTAAGTCTTGATCCCGTGGAAATATCGGGATAAAAAGTATCCTATGTGTTAATCCAGGTTATAAACTATCTGTTTGCCAAATTTTATCCAAATCCATTCAGCCGTTTTTACGTGAAAGAGTAACAAACATCCATCCATCCATCCATCCATACTTACAAACATTTGCGTTTATAATATTAGTTAGATTAGATATAATATTAGTTAGATAGATTAGATTTGTAGATAAGTAGGTATAGAATCCAGTCTTACCAAGGGGTATCGCATTTCCCAGTAACTGGATTTTGAAGGTCAGATAGGCAGTCGTTCCATGTAAAAGGCTAGGCAGTTGATGATTCTTCTCTATTGAGAAAATAAACAACCCTTTTTCACAGGTACTTACTTACCTTCTACTGTAAGATAACAAAGTGTTTTCAACAATTTAACCGTCACAAGGCCAGGGGTAGCCGACAATTAACCCTAAAATTTCTCTATGTACAGTCGAAAAAATTGAATTATGACCCACCATAAGCTTATTTTCTTACAGACATTCAAATACAATTAGCTCGACATTCGCGTAAACATACATTTCCTTGGTAACGAACTTGTCATCTGCCATCTTTGTTATTTTGACGGTTTCAAACGATTTATCGTCAAAGTGGGTCATGATTCACTTAGTCTGACTGTAACTACCTACTTTTAGTTAGTCTTCGCCTTTCTTGGCACCTACAGATTTGGCTTCCTTAGAAAGCGGTGAACGGTCACCATCAGCTGTCCAAATACAGAGCGTTTTGACACCTTAATTAGGGGCCTATACTACCCCAGCTCAAATTCACTTTTTATCTCGCTCGAGCTCCATAATACTCTCGGAATGAGTGAGAGCGAAACGGAGTGGGGTGCAGGCGGCTCCAAGCTTCGAATAGTTTAGATATGTAATTGCTTTTTACGTTGAAAATAATGGCAATAAAAAAAATATAAGTACACACTAGTACTTATATTTACTTTTTTTTTTTCAATTGTGACGTACATTCTGTACATGCACACTTGCATTTCAACGTGGAAAGGCAAGACCAATGTGCATGTACAGAGTGTTTCTTTTACGTATCAATATTTTTTGAGAATGTTTTACTACTTATGTATAAAAAAATAAAAAATAACTTATTTTTTTATTGTAATATTTTTTTTTAGCATGTATAGACGCTATAATATTGCAGGTTAACGGGAACGCTCTTCGTTAGATCAATCTGCCTAGCCTGTTCCCAACTATGTTAGGGTCGGCTTCCAGTCTAACCGGATGCAGCTGAATACCAGTATTTTACATGGAGCGACTGCCTTTCTGACCTTCACAACCCAGTAACTGGGCAATACGATACCCCTTGGTAAGACTGGTTGTCAAACTTTCGGGCTTCTGACGACCCGTAACGACTGTTAAAGACCCACGAATAACAGCCGGGACCAACGGCTTAGCGTACTTTCCGAGGCACGGAGGAGTGTCGATATGTAAAGATGGTCACCCATCCACAAACCAACCCCAGCAAGCGTAGCTTAACCGGATGGATCGACCTGTGCGGCTGTTATTACTTAGCCACGAGCTCATCACGCCCTTCGTTAGATAATATACTGTATATTAATTTCCCAATAGGTAATTTATTTCCGCTCCAATTATCTGTAACAAGATAATATCATGCCCATAGAAATATAAAAAATATACCTACGATCATGCTAATATAAGTTCACTCGTCTGTGGTCAATAGTATTAACCGATAACTCCAAAGACCAACCGGTTACACCCTTTCATAAGAAACCGTATTTAACGATACTATCCCTAAATCGTTCCTTCCTATCCGGAAATCATTCCTACGTCTTCAAAGATATGGCTACCCTTATAATTCTCCTAGGAAGGAACCAGTAACACGATCACCATGTAAAATAGTATGTATATAACAGGGACTTGAAACGTTATAAAATAACGTTACGTATAGTTCCAGTAACGATAATTTATACTGTTCTATCCGGATCGTAACTAAATTAATAGTTGAAGATTTCTTTCCGATAGATTTTCGTTATATTGCCAAAAAATTTGTTCGTTAATGGTTACTGGATCCATAAATAACGCTATTACGTAACGTTAGCATACCTCTATTTTGAGCCGTTTCAAGTCCCTGGTATATAACGGGTATAAAAAGATACTTAACGAAGCCGAAAGCCACTTGTTATTCACGTCATGGTGATATTTTTTTGTTTTGAACCATACCTGGGAACCTTCTGGTTACGGAGATATTGAAGGTAAAAGTTCCAACTTTTTCAGACGTTTTTTAAAGAAAGCAAGATTTAAATGTTATTTATAACTTAACTGTAAATAACCCCACGAACCCTGATCTGTTGTATCCGCCCATAAACACAATGTTTTGCGTGCGTTACGTTGCGTACTACCGTAAACAGCGATTTTTCACACCAAAAATAAAAGTCGTTTCCCAGAAATTATTTTTGTGCAATGTTACCTACATAATTTCATGGAGGAGCTCGTGGCTAAGTAATAACAGCCGCTCGGGTCGATACATCAGGTTAAGCTACGCTTGCCGGAGTTGGTCCGTGGATGGGTGACCATTTTCACATATCGAGACTCCTCCGTGCCTCGGAAAGCACGTTAAGCCGTTGGTCCCGGCTGTCATTTGTGGATCTTTGACAGTCGTTACGAGTCGTCAGAAGCACGAATGTCTGACAACCAGTCTAACCAAGGGGTATCGTATTACCCAGTTACTGGGTTGTGGAGGTCAGATAGGCAGTCGCTCCATGTAAAATACTGGTACTTAGCTGCATCCGGTTAGACTGGAAGCCGACCCCAACATAGTTGGGAAAAGGCTAGGCAGATGATGATGTTACATAATTTCATGTAGGTACAGAGTGCAAAATTGACGGCTATGTGATGGGTCTTTTTATACCCTGTATAATCATCATAAACCCAGGAGTATGCATATCCTGCCAGGGTTGCGGGTTAGTCCGAAAGGGATACCGGGACCTTGGCAACAGGCAACTGAAGGAACACGGGTGGGTTTTAGTCAGTAAAAGTCTGACACGCCCTTCCGCTCCACCCAGAGCGGGAGAAGTCATTGGATGATTGCCCACCCTCAAAAAAAAAAAAAAAAAAAAGGAGTATGCATATCAGTAACATGCACAAAAGTATGCAAGTATCTTGCCTGTCATTGTGACATACGATACCCATACCTACTCTATTGTTTTGTCTATACATACATAAATAAATTAAACACACTCACCCATCACGCCTTTATTCCCCGAAGGGTAAGCAAGAAGCGCTCCTATAGTACACTCACGTTTCGTGTTCGTTTCCCGGGTAGTAGACCGTGTTTATAGATTTTTCCATCTGGAATTTCTCAGTAGCAACCAGGAGTCAGGATTTGTGCCCGGTTGATGGCATAAGCTCGGCCCCCTGACTTAGACCTAACTGGCGAAATGTGGGTGTATAATAGGTACATCTCTGCCTAACCCTTCGGGGAAAATAGGCGTGGTTTTTATATTTTTGCATGCAAGCTACTTGCAAACTATGTGTAAGTTACATATGCTATCGAAAAGCTTATATGTCAATCCCGTTGAAAGTCGTTGTAGAAATACGAAACGCTTTCGAAGCGATTGTCACTTGTCTAGGCCCTCAGGTTGTATATATTAAAACGGCGTCATGTGAAACTAAACGGGATCAACCTCAAGGTTAAGTAAACGATGTGATGGAAATTGGTAGCGCAAAACTTTTTGTGACGTACAGTAACGAGTTTTACAAAGGCTGGCTTTTATTAAAACATGTTACCCTTTAAGTACTTTCGTCAAAGGAGTAGGTACGGTCGAGGAGCGTTAATGTCAAGCAATTATCAAACAAATTCCTTCTTCAAATAGCACACATGTCAAATTTTCGAACTATGGTTTTCATTCATAATGTTTACATTATGGGGGAAGCGCTAAGGTGGCCCGCGAAATTCAAATTTTCTTACGTTTTTTTCAATTTGCAGGTCAGTATCAGGTTGTATGTAGATCTAAATATTATTAGCGCTCGTAACAATTATGGATTTACAGAATTATAAACATTAGAATCAGCAATACAACTCTCTAAGTTCATTAGCATGGCGGGTTACTTATATGCCATCATTATTAGTAAGCTCCACTGTTGCATTACAATTCAATAAAAGCTCCCCCGACTCCCTAGGGTCCCTAGAACATTAGCTAGTCAAAGACCTACACAGCAAAGGGAATTACTGATCAAACATCGTTGCTGCATCGTTGTGAATTGTCTATAGTTGTACACAAATTGGTTCCGACATTGATCCCATTGCCCTAGCTGAGTGACAATATTACGATACTTGACGTGAGAATTAGCCCATCTATGTTCGCACGGGCGCTCTTAAAAGCGCTCGTGCGTTCATTGCACAGTACGTGGCGAACTACTGAGCACATCCGAGATAGCTCAGGTACCTAAACGGCATACACGCGATATGTTCGCGAACGAGTGTTTTGTCTCTTGCACGTGGACCATTCGCTATCGACTCGAACATGTCCAAAGGTGCCAATGTGTCGATACTGTGCACCCAAGATGCACGCGAGCCGTACTGTTCGTGCGCGTGCGCAGGTGGACCTTTACGCGCTTCACACACGACAGCTCTTGAACGCGGTTTGGATGACGTGCAAAACGCGTTTAGTTTCATTGGTGAAATCTGCCCTTAAACGTCATTGCTTAGCTTCACTGTCACGTCAAGTTTCATAGTATTGTTGATTGCATTAAAACTTTTTTTTTCAAAAATAGAATCTCTTAATTTTTTTTTTACAGCTTCTACTCGATTTTGATAACATTCGTTTTTTGATGAACGGTTATGACTCAATCCACGCACATAAACCATAGAGAGGCTCCTCATTAATTATGAAAAAAAAAAACAAAAATATAATAAAAAGGTGATTTGAACATTTTGTAAACAAATTGAAGACAAAGGAACTTTTGAAAAAGGGTTTTGGTCTTACTTTTTGAAGTATGCAGACAGCATCTTCATTGCCTTATATTCACAACCGACACTTATCTGGGACATCACCGTAACCGTACACCTTAATTTGCGGCCGGCACAGCTTGCCGGATTGCTACCGGATGCGGGTCGGACCGTGTGTCAAACAGCCTGTTTTGGCCGCGCTTACAGTTCAGTACGCCCTGTTTCATACCTGATGGGTATGTACCCGCCTGAAAGTTTATGAATGAACGCTTTGTAACCTTGGCGTTTGAAATAGGTTAGGCTTTGAGTTTTTGTAGGGAAAAAAATCCTCATTCCTCTAGCATTATCTAAAATTTAATTTAAAAAGTACTACAAATACATACATTTACCTAGGAGAATAAAACTACATATAAACAAACGAACAACAAAACAAAACTTAAGAGATAAATCCACCTGCCAAAAAAGAAACAACAGCACACAAAAAATCCCAAAAAAGCTGCTAACACCAACAAAAATCTGGCTGAATCTAGATTACTTCAGAACAATCCAGTGCAAACCGGCGCGCGGCGGTTCAATCCGCCTGCGGGTCTAATTGGCGGTACGGCTCCGGAACAAGGTGCTCGGCCGTCTTCCGTTCTACCCTCTGGAAGCAGGTTTTGCCGCTAGATACATTATGCCGTGGATAAATAGCCTTTGGAGGGCGTTATTTTATATTTTATGACGGTGTAAATATTGTGATGGATAATTTAGGTCTTGTAAATGAGTTTTTTGAACTTACTGTTATTTATCCTAATGCAAATGAATATCAGCGTCAGGTATATTTGCCTGACACATGGTGAGTTGGACTCCCATTTGGTGCAACGTTGAGACGCACACCGCACCTTGCATCTTTCGTTATTTTATAAGTGTGTCATAGACAATATTGTCACTGTGTCTAGTTTTCATACATTGTTTTTAATGATTTTTTATTTTTTTGTATCATGGCACCTTGTAGCTATTTATTTATGTAATTAGTTATTATTTAACCGTGTTTTTGTATGTTGTGCTGTCGTTTGTGTGCACCAAATAAACGTTTTATCTATCTATCTATCAAAGTACTCATGCTCAATGCACAATGTCTGTAACTTCTTGTAATTACGCATAACAAGATTAAATAGTGGACTTGTTTGTGTACTAATTTTACCAGGTTATTTTCGACTGACTATACGGAACAGTCAGTTGACTGAAAACAACGTGTGCGAAAGCTTATTTCATGATTTTTAGTTACTGTCCTTACATCCCTGTAATAACAGTCTGGCCGTCGAAAGAATGTGTTCTTGAGACCTGTCAGTTTCATGCTAACGAAGATGTGTTTTGCGAATTTGATCCTTATTACTACTAGAAATTGTCAAACTGATAGGTGTCAGGAACGCAGTCCCTCGACCGCGCGGCCTGTAGTATACATAGTTCAACGCGAGGGCCCTGAAAACCCTAAACCCACGTTTATCTTGTAACGTGGCGCCGCCGGCGTAGCTTAGAACCGAATCCCGCTCTGCGCGGAGATACATGAGCCCCAAATTGCTGGGGACAACCACCACAGCTTTAGTGCTAGAAGTCCAAAATAATCATGGATATCCTCCACCTTCCGGAAAAGTATCATAAACAGCCTATAATGTTCCCGCTGCTGGGACACAGGCCTCCTCTCTGAGAGGGAGTGGGCCGTAATCCACCAGTGCGGATTGGTAGATGTCACATGTCTTCGAATTTTTGGTTCTAAGACATGCCAGTTTTCTCACGATGTTCTCCTTCACTGTTTTGAGAGCAGTGGTGATGAAATTATTTACACAAAGTAAAGCGCCTGTCAGGGTTCGAACCCACGAGCTACAATTCGTAAGTCATGGCCGTTACCACTGGGCTACCACTGCTCGCACGCCGAAAAGTATAGTAGGTATATATCTATGAGAATTTCCATACATAAATACCCAACCTTTTAACCGTAAGAATTTCTGGAACAGGATGTCTGGTGTTGAAAGAAGAAAGAAAGAAAAATGGGTTTATTTGTCACAGAAACACGTGCATACAAGAAGATAACAGTAATCAACAATATTAAATATAAAAAATAGGTCAAAGTACAAATAATATGAGATCACGAGTAAAAATATAAATAATTGGCAGCATTGTTGGGGAACCAACAATTCTCCTGATGCATACCAGCAACTTTGCTAAGAATCGCTTCGAATACTACCCAAGATTCCTTCTAAACTTGCTATTAACGGCCACCAAGTAGTTTTAGCTGTAGAAATCTAAAATCTTCATGCATAGTCTCCACCTTCACGCCACGTAGGTTTTATGAGAATTTCCATACATAAATAGCTACCCAAAACCTTAACCATAAGGTAGCTTAAATCGATTAGTACCTACAAAGTAAGCATACGCCGATTAGTATCGTAGACAAACAGCTTTATTCGGGGACGGACGCATAAATTATGCCATTCTGCCTACACGGTGAGTAATGACCCTATTTACACTCTTGGAAGCTTACAACGATGGGCAATGTTGAAGTAAACATGCTATATCGATAAATGAGACTAATTTGTTTTGTGTCTGCCTGTTTGTGTAATAAGGACAGATTCGGGAATGCTTCAGCTTGATTGTTTGTTGTGTTTAGCAAGTTTTTGGTACAGCATTGTTTTTTTTGTCGAAATTTTCATGCGCCCATATTTTTTGCGCGCGGCGATAGAATAAATTACTAGTATTGGGTGGTATTACCTATGATATTAGCATTTTTTACTCACAAATAGAGAACCTCGTCACTTCTATGATTAAAAATATTCATCAATTGCTTGGTATTATATCGAATAATGACCATCATAAACAGCTACCAATAGTAAAAAAACCATAATACTTATAGTTTTCTAAAAACTGACTCCTCATTTTGTTAGCAGAATTGACCACATTTTTTTTTAACTTACCCAAAACTTGTTTTTGTCACTTAATCTAAGTGCACTAATGTTTAAAAACATTAGTGTTCATGGTTGTTATATAAATTATGAAAAACGTTGGTATGAAAAATGCAACTTCTTTAAAATTCCCCGTACAAAACGTTGATTTCATAGGTAATGAGAATAACCCAATAGTTCTGCGAACAGTAGACCTCGCGATCACAAACCTTTTTGCAACGGAACAAGACTTCCCCCCGGGAGATAGGGTCCGTGGGATCGCTACTGCTCAACAGCTCGCCACATGCAGCCCTGCATGGGTTCCTATATATCTCTTGATCTGGCTCCTCATCCTAGACCTGTCCCGCCAAAGAAATTTGCGCGCGCAAGCCCCATTTTCTAAACATTTTTAAATGTTTAGGAATTATATTTTACTTTTATGAAAGTTAAAATAAAAAATAAAATAAAAGTTTTTTTTTTTATTAGCCCTTACTGTCCCACTCTTGAACAAGGGTCCAAAATAACATTTTTTAATAAGTCAGTAACTATTTATTTATATGAATGTAATAATAATCACATTACAACACATTAAAAACGAATCCACACGAAAACATCGAAATATACAACTAGAAATCTTTCATCCAACTACTAATCTATTTCCAATTGCGCGTCAGTAACACTAACGACTATTTGAACGAAGGATATCTGTAAAAGTGTTTTAAAAACAATCTCTATACATTTCAGTCCTAATTCAATACAACGAAAGGCCTTCAGATGACCCTGAATCGGTTCCGAAGGCCTCAATCGAATCCACGTAATACCGGGGACTCTTTGTCCCCAAATGAGCCCTGCAAATCCGTCTTTGATTGGAAACTGTACTTTGGTAAAACTGTGGTAAGCCTGCTAGATTTTTGTGGGTAAATTGGCAAAGAGGTACAAAATGAAGGTAGGTAAATCAAAATCGTTGTTATTGTAAAGAAAATAAAGGTCATTTAGTCACTGGGTACTTGTAATATCTACATTTTCAAAATGAAGTAAGATTTAGGTAACCATTTGAATAACTTTTGAAATATAATTCATAATTTTAATATCGATTTTACTTTGAATCCTTACTTAATATTATAAATACGAAAGTGAGTTTCTTCGTTTGTTACTCTTTCACGCTAAAACAGCTGAACAGATTTGGATGGAATTTGGCACAGGGGTAGACCTCCTGGAATAGGACATAGGATACTTTTTATCCCGATATTCCCACGGGATCTAGACTTACGCGGATAATTAAAAATATCAAATACTTAACTCTTTATTAAATGTATTTGACAAGAAAATATAACAAACTTCAAGCCTGTAATCCCCGAAAGGTTAGGCAGAGGTGCACCACAGTACACCCACATTTCGGCTATAATCATTTCCATTTGTAAAAATTATTCAAAGTCACTCCGTGCTGTCATTGAACGACTCATTTCTACTGCTCCTTTTCTCTTCTCATGAAAAAAATGAAGGCAAATGTAGATTCAATCCACACAGAGTTTTAATTCATTTCGACGAGGATGTGCGAATGAAAATACGTAAAATAAAAAACTGAGCTGAGTTTGCTCGGTAAACGCGCGCGCTACGAGAGGGTTCCATATAGGGCGTGCAAAACCGGAAAGACTTCAAAACCGGTTTTGAATTACGGTTTTCAAGGCCCAAAACCGGAAACCGGTGCTAGCCCCGGTTTTGGCTACATTTTTATAGTTTTTGTATAGTAGAATTTTAGCAAGAAAACAATATTCTTAGATACCCACAAAATCTACAAATAAAACAAATTTTAGCATATACCTTTTTAATTATAATAAATTTAATCAACCATTTATGCGTACCAATTCGCGACCCATCCAGCGCAGCCCGCCTTTGGGCACCAAACTCCTTTGGCAATGTCCGGGCTCACCTGAGACATCGCCAACTCTCATGAGGGCCGTGTAATGCGACGACGATAGACTCCCCGATCTATCGCCCGCTGGCACTTCCTAGGGCGGCACCAGATCGCCATGGCACCTCCTCCGCCGCCCTGTTCTCCTGCGACGAATCGCGTCAGCGAGGGAGTCTTCTCCCTGTAGCGCTCCACCGCCTCCTAGCAGAAGGATGCTACCGCCTCCCATGGTCCCCTGCTGTCGGCCATGGCCTTGGCCACGGCCGGCAAGGAGAGGTCTACCCCGATTGCTGCTGCGAGAGCACGGCGCTGCACCACCCAAGCAGGACAATGCTCGAGGGTGTGAAGTGCCGTGTCCTCGCTGCAGCCGCACTGGTGACACACGGAAGTCGCCACCGAAGGACAACGACCCTTGTCGCTTCCGTGTCTACTCTTCCAATATCGGCTGAATGGCCCTCACGGTCCAGTGACCAGCACTGGGCGTCTCCAGCCTCACCCTCCATTCGCTCAGCGTCCCATACGCTCAGCTTCCCTACGCCATCTCGTAACCACTTCAGGCGGCGGGCGTCTGCCACTCTCCGCCTGCTGGTCTGCCCCACATCGGTAGACTACGGCGACCACATGCGCCTCCAGATCCCACGGGAGTGTACCCGCGAGGGCGCACGCCGCTTCTGCTGATACTGTGCAGTATCCGTGTATGACCTTGACTGCCAGGACTCTGTAGCCTCCGCAGTAGAGCTTTGTTCTAGGAAGACAGGGACTCCGCCCACACCGGAGCCCCGTAAAGCGCCATCGAGCAAACAACCCCCGTGTTTAGCCATCGGCAAACCACGTTCGGTCCGCCCAGATTCGGCAACAGCCGGCTGATGGCTTCCACGCAAGCTGAGCAAAGTTCTCGCCGAAGTTCCACCTCCAAAACAAAAACCAGGCCCAAGTCTTTCATGCTTGCCCGTACCGCTATTTTTGCACCACAAATGGTGAGGTGAGCGATAGCCGGTGGCCGGCGTCTGGGCGCATGAAATACCAGGGCCTCCGTCTTTTCGAGCGCTACCCTGAGGCCCAGTGCCCGGATTCGCCCTCGATAGCTGAGCGTGCCGCTTCCCGTGACTAGATTGTCATCAGCGTAGCAAATGACGCCCTGCCCGGGGGAGAACAAACAGCGCAAGGACCTGTAGCTTACGTGTGGGGGTCGCGGAGAGAGGAGTGTGTATAGGTTGCGTTCGGATATTTGATGACTCTAAATAGAATATTTCTTGAGTGCGTTCGAAAAAAGTTGATTTAAATCAAAATGTAATTCAATAACGGGAAAACCGGAGGCAACTCTGGTTTTGTCTCTCAACCCCGGTTTTAAAAAATCGGTAAATTTTGTCCGGTTTCCGGTTTTTAGCAAAACCGGAAAACCGGGTTCGCACGCCCTATTCCATACATACTTATAACTTGAGAGGTTTACCAACTTGTACTTATCTAAACGGGCGTCGAGGTTTTATGGTATAAATTCTTAGAACCTATTTTGTTGCTAAGAATAAGATAATTACTAACAACTACTAAAAACATCAGTAAAGGGGGAAATAACTAAAATACAGTCGTACACTACAAATTACATAATATTATAAAACAAAGTCCTCCTCCGCGTCTGTCTGTCGTCCTGTTCGCGATAAATTCAAAAACTACTGCACCGATTTTCATGCTGTTTTCACCAATGGATAGAGTGGTTCTCGAGGAAGGATTTAGTATATATAAACTTTTTAAAATCCTAATTTTTGAAATCGACGCAGTAGTTTTTGAGTTTATCACAAACTCAAACATACACATAAAAATACAAATATTTCCTCTTTATAATATTAGTGTAGATAACCGACATCCACGCGGGGGGCATCAGCTAGTACAGACATAAACAGTTACAAACTACAAAAAGAAAAGGGCTTAGACAAGTGAAAATCGCTTCGAAAGCGTTTCTTATTTCTTCAACGACTTTCAACAGAATTGACATAAGCTTTTCGATAGCGAGTCAGTCCTATATTTTTTGCGTTTTCCATCATCGTTATCGCTGATAAAATGTCACTTTGTCTAGGGCCTCTGTCGTGCTGCAATATAAATATTACTATCATCATCTACAGCCTGACTTTACCCACTGCTGGACATAGGCCACTCTGTTCTAGTACCAATCCGCACAGTGCGATGGTAACAATGTCGTCCGCCCATCTCGCCGTCAGACGACAGACACCGTCGTCCAGTCCTCGGACGCCACTCGGTCACTGCTTTATTCCACTTGTCATCACTGCACATAGCCAGGTCTGGTTTCCCCAACTCCATTTGAGTTCCTTATTTTCGACGACAGACACCGTCTTCCAGTTCTTGGACGTCACTACTTTATTCCACCTATCATCACTGCGCCTTGCCAGGTGTCCCCAACTACATTTGAGTTCCTTATTTTCCGATATCAAAAACCTTCGTACGTCTTCGGATCTCTACGATTAGAACAAGGTATATCAGCCTTATGCTAAGCATGGAACGCTCCATGGCTCTCTGTGCAACTCTTACCTTGTACACCCCGTGCGCAAGCGTCCATGTCTCAGTACGTCGTGGCGGGCAAAGCAAAACACACTGGTTATAGAGGCAGCACTTCAGACATAGTGGAATTTTGATTTCGGAATGTCGTCTAATTTACTTAATGCGGGCCGCACATCCACGCTGTATTCTTCTCGATATCTCTGTTTTTTATGCTCTTTGCTAAATGAAAAAATATTTCAAAAATTGTCTAATTTTCATCCCTGCTTTACTATAAGAAGCGAAGTGGTTACGAGAAGTGTATCCCACTTTTAGTAATAGACTGAACCCTAAAAACTAATACCTTCTCTTTTAGTCGGATCCAATTTATAATTCCAGTGAAAACTCGAATAGTTTCAACGACAGTTTGTGTTCTCTCTGCAAAATAAAGAAATGAGAAATGAGATTATGCTACCCATGCTTCGTTTGTTTTTCTTGAGAAGTTGAACAAACTTATATGAAAGAAACCCATCTAGTGGGAAATTCTTGAAATTGTGTTCACAATTGTCAACGTAGTTTTGTTTTTGCTTTTAAACTACGTATTTATGTAATTATAATTAGTTATCTACTACACAATCTGCCACAAATAAACAGGGTTATTGGTAAAACACCAACAACCTCTTAAGGAGTCATTGTACTCATAATTATGAACAACTTTTACTATGGGAACAAATAATATGAAATCACGAAAAAAATACAGCTGTTCCGTACATTTATGTTCGCATAACTCATCAAAATCTTAAGGAGTTAAGAGGTTGTTGGTGTTTTACCAATAACCCTGTATACTCACTTAAATACTTCTCAAGAAGAAACATATAAATAAATAAAAATAAATAATTTCTTTATTTGTATAGAATGCAGGTGTTACAATAAGGGTGTTCGTTTAACATATTCCCAGTACATTCTGCCTGTTGGCATACAAAAATATAATGGATAACTTACAGATAATTTAGAAACTAGGTACTTAAATTCAAAATTAGATCATGGATCAGCTAAGTCTGAAATTATTTGCTTATTGTATGAGATAATTAGCCAGCGTTAATTTGCTGGATTCGTTTTCTCCCCTACCTGTCGTTATTTCTCCCAACTAAGTTTTTTTTTTTTTTGTTCATATGTATGTATCTATGTATGTATTAATTATTATTCATTATTTTCAAGTTATATGTATTATCTTATATTGCACCTGCCATGTCTGTCTCTGCATCACCCTAAGGTTGACTGGTAGAAAATGCCTCAGGCATTAAGTCCGCCTTTGTACAGTAGTTTTTACTTGTGCATAAAGTTTTAATAAATAAATAAATAAATAAATAAATAAAGTGGAGGAAATACCATTACTCTGTCAGCAACGACGACAAGAGTTTCTTAAACTTGATTAAGGGCTGATCCTTAATACAATTTGGCAATTTGTTAAATAAAATAGGTGCCATACTAATAATGTTTTTTTGAAGCAAAGCAGTGTTATATCTACCAGTACACAATAGACTCTAATATTTTGATCTCATGGCAGCAGTTCGCATCCTCGTATCATTTAAGGCCGGAAATAGATGCTTGTTAGTTTTAACGAAAATAGCTACTTCGAGAATGTATACAGTATGCAAGGGTAAACACCGTTGTTACTCAAACCATGGGTAGTTGACTTAAATATAAAAATAAATGACCCAGTAACAACAAAAAAAAACCTTATTTTCATTAAAAGATTTTAAAAAGTAAATATCCTTCACTGACCCGATACTCATAGATACGCGTTCGAGAGAGCTGCGAAACAGCTGACAGCCGGTCATGTAACGTCCCGCGAGCCCCGCCCGCCCCCGCCGACCGCCCGCCGCCGTGTTGAGACGTAAGTTCGTTGTCCTTGCGTGTAGGGTGAAATATTCTTGTGGAAAAATGTAGATTTTCTTTAAAGAAAAAAAGTTGTATTTTTCCATTAATTCTACATTCTATAAATGAAACCAAACCACTGGTTTCAAGGATAACGGTGTTTACACTAACATCCTGTATACTGGGAAAAGTTAGTATTTTGTATTTCTTGAAAAAAGGAATGCAACTATCTGTAACCTTGAGATTAAAAATGGATCTTATGCACCGTTTTTGGGCTATAAATATAGACTCCCTTTCGGTACAATTACCCCAGAATACTACACCAAACCTTAGAACAGAGACCACTAAACCATGATATGCAACCATTAATAAACAACTGAAGTGCAACACACTCAAGTAAGAACATGTTAAAGTTCTCTTACATTTAAATAACTCCTGTTTTACTCGATCATATTAAACAAAACTTTACAGTTGCATACGAAACGAATTAAGCGATTTTCTCTACACTTTAGTAACTTTTCAAGAATAATTTTATAAAAAACTGTGCTTGGACTTTTCTTTTGAGTTCTTTAGCGTTACTAACGAGTAAATAATTTCTTTGAAGTTAGAAACTTCTTCTCGTGTAAGTATTGGTGTGAGTTTTATAGCTCGAGTGCCCTGGGCGACTGAGCTCTGCTCGGGTGAAAATAGCGAAAAAGAATTTTCCCAGGAGACCATTTTATGCCCCCGTAAACCCATATTGTACCTAACTTTCATCGAAATCGTTAGAGCCGCTTTCGAGAACGTCATTACAAATATATGTATGCAAATATGTTTCATTTAAGAGTAGGTATAGGATAATAATAGGCACGTTAAGCCGTTGGTCCCGGCTGTCATTTGTGGATCTTTTACAGTCGTTACGGGTCGTCAAAAGCCCGAAAGTCTGACAACCAGTCTTACCAAGGGGTATCGTATTACCCAGTTACTGGGTTGTGGAGGTCCGATAGGCAGTCGCTCCATGTAAAATACTGGTATTCAGCTGCATCCAGTTAGACTGGAAGCCGACCCCAACATAGTTGGGAAAAGGCTAGGCAGATGGTGAGTAGGTATAGGATAATATGTATAAAAATGGGGGCAGATTATGATGCAATGGGGGATAAATTAGTACTCAGAGAAGCAAAGCAGGATTAACTGTTTTTACACACGCCATCTGTGAGATTGCCATACTTTTTGTGTTTTAATTTTCTACTTATAATGTACTAGCTTACGCCCGCGGCTTCGCCCGCGCGGTATGTCGATAAAAAGTAGCATATATGTCCTTCCCCAGATCGCTATCTATCTCATTGCTAAAATTTGTCAAAATCCGTTCAGTGGTTTACGCGTGAAAAGGTAACATACAGACAGACAGAGTTACTTGCTACGTCCTCTTAGAATAATTTTAATGTCCCGAACAATCAAGATCAAAGAAAACTCAACTATTATTTGCTCAAATTCTCATCAAAACTTTGACCAATAGTGAGCTTAAGTAATTAAGTATAGCCACGCTTTCAATAGATATTATAACAGCCAGGTTTAATGAATATTTAGTGGTTGTATTTATCACTGAATGCCATGTCTGACTATAAAATACAAGGCCGTGAACTTCGTCGTTCTAATTGTCTGTGGTTTTGTGTTTATTTGGCGTGATAAGTTTCTGTGAGAACATAACTATCTTGATTTGTGATTAATTTTCCAAAATCCTAACTAATATTATAAATGCAAAAATTTGTTTGTTTGTATGCTTTCACGCTAAAACGGCTGAACGGATTTAAATGAAATTTGGCACATGGGCAGACCATGACCTGGAATAGGACATAGGATACTTTTTATCCCGATATTCCCACGGGATCGAGACTTACGCGGGTGAAACCGCGGGGCGCAGCTAGTAATATTATAAACCGCGGGGCGCAGCTAGTAATATTATAAACCGCGGGGCGCAGCTAGTAATATTATAAACCGCGGGGCGCAGCTAGTAATATTATAAACCGCGGGGCGCAGCTAGTAATATTATAAACCGCGTGGCGCAGCTAGTAATATTATAAACCGCGTGGCGCAGCTAGTAATATTATAAACCGCGTGGCGCAGCTAGTAATATTATAAACCGCGTGGCGCAGCTAGTAATATTATAAACCGCGTGGCGCAGCTAGTAATATTATAAATGCGAAAGTGAGTTTGGTTATTAAGCTTTCACGCTAAAACGACTGAACGGATTTAGAGGAAATTTGGCACCAGGATAGACCAGGACCTGGAGAAGGGCTACTTTTCATGCTGGATCGTAGACGAAGTGGCGGACAAGAGCTGGTGGAATCATAAAGTTTAAATTGATTTATAAGTAACATAACTGTGTGGGAAATAAGTTTCTAAAATAAAGTGCAGAGTAAATATTTACAAAGAAATGAAATACCAACCTCCACATTTTTATAACATAGCTGTTTAAACTGCCTTGGAGAATTACCTCATTATTTCAAGTTCAGTGCAGCGATACAAACATCATCATCATCATCATTTCAGCTGAGGACGTCCACTGCTGGACATAGACCTCCCCCAAGCACCGCCACTTCGACCGGTTCTGATACGCGTTCAGTTCGCGATATAATACTGTTACTTTATTATACTGTGCCCTAACACAGTCCATTCCACAATTTTATCCGTCTTCTTTTAAAAACAAAAGCAGTAATGCAGTTCATTTGTCAGCGCGATCGCGCCTTGTTGCCATCCGGGCACTGACTAATGCTGGTTCGTAACTAACTGTCCGGTGACAGCCGCCTTACTATAAAATAGCTTTAGTAAATTAAACAAGCATGTACTGCGTTTATCATGAAAGGTGGTACTTTATTATCTTTTATTTTTCCACGTTCGACTAGTAGTCCAAGGTCCTGGGTTCTATTCCTGGGTCAGGCAAAGTTTATGGGACTTAAACATAATTGGCGAAGGTGGGTGTATTATAGGTACAAAACTACAAACTCTGGCGAACCCTTCAGAGAATACAGGCGTGATGTTATTTGTTATAATAATATGTTTAAGGTTGATGCGCTAGGGTGGCCCGCGAAATTCAAATTTTCTTACGTTTTTTGCAATTTGCAGGTCAGTATCAGGTTGTATGTTGATCTAAATATTATTAGCGCTAGCAAGAAATGTGGATTTATAGAATTATAAACATTAAAATCAGCAATACAACTCTCTAAGCTCGTGTAAGTGTATTGAATGACTATTTCATGAAATCATGACATTTGGCACTTTCATGAACTTAGAGAGTTGTATTGCTGATTCTAATGTTTATGATTCAGTAAATCCATATTTGTTACGAGCGCTAATAATATTTAGATCAACATACAACCTGACACTGACCTGCAAATTGCAAAAAACGTAAGAAAATTTGAATTTCGCGGGCTACCCTAGCGCATCTACCTTAAGATATTAGCCAGTAGATGGCCACGACAACCGTGGCATTAGTTACGTGGTTTCGGTCCTCAGAAGTGCAGGTGTGTATACACTTTGGACACTCCAACCTACATAATTTATAACCGTGCGTTTGCACTGGCGAAACCATAAAGACCAAACATTTTGAAATCTCTAGTTCCTGTCAAAAATTGTATGGAACATTGACAGAAAATAGAGATTTCAACATGTTTTGTCTTGAATGTTTCGCCAGTGCAAACGCACAGAGTACAAAATATTGTAAAACATTTTTAAGGGGGAGTAGTTTGACAGCAAAAAATCATATTTCACCCGCGCAACCCTTACCTACCCCTCTCATTAAACACGACGAAAACAAAACACAATGCCTTCCCGCCAGCAGAAACTTTTCGTCTGGCGTTTATAGAATTCGAATTTCAATCTTCTGTAGTTTATTTTGCTTATACGATACGCTAAGCTTGAATTCAGAACTATAGATCATGTTCATGTTTTGGAACTAGAAACTCAATGTTGACGTGAAAAAGTTCAAATTTAAATGTTACCAAATTTTATTTAGGACCTTGTACAATTTCTACCTAATGACGTCTTTGTGGAAAACTGTGTTACCAAGTAATAAATATAATGCTATATCGTGGATTTCTCTCTTTGGAGGATCGTGCAAAGTGATACCCAAGTAAAAAATAATATTCGTATAATGAATTTTGCACTGTACTGTGCAACGAATATGGCATGTGTCATGAAAACCTTTCCTGCGCCAAACGCGAACAATCCCCTTCGAAAACATTTGAAACATGTGACAAAGAGGCCGAGTTCTGTACAAAAGAAATAAATGTAGGATTTTCGGCTTCATCACTAAAAGAATTGACATCTATTCATCTATGTAAATGGGTGCCAAGGGACTAATTATAACAAAGGTCCGAGGTACGCGCTCAGTACCGGCGCTGTGTTTAGGGCGCGCGCCCGGCGCGTTTTGGACGCTCGTCAAACGCAACAAGATTTCCACATTTTGTTGTAACTTTTGAACCGTGTTTCTTTTAAGTTTATTACTAATGCGGAGAAAATGACAAGGAAAAATAGTGAAAAAGGAACTCGCCTCCAAGCGTCAAGGGCACGGTTAGGCTTCATTTACGGAGACGCGAGGAGTCGCGCGTGACTTTGGGCGGCGCGGCTCGCACTGAATTCAAACATATGGCGTTGTATGAGTGCGTTTACGGAGACGCGATTTTACACGCGTTTGTTTGAAATGGAGCGTTTTTTGCGGCGGAGCCCGCGAATGGCATAGCCGCGTCACACGCGGCGTTTCATCACGGCGGCGCACGTAGCAGCAATTCTCGATGAAGCGATGCCCGCGGCATACCTTCTCCCAGTCTTATTTGTAAATCGCACAACGGAGATGCAAGTTGAGAGTGGCAAGTTGCAACATGTGCAAGCTTAACGGCGCCCGGCATGGGCGTTCGCTTAGACTGCAGCGCTTGATATAATTCGTTACATAGGAATTCATACAATTTTATTTAGCGCCCGAAACGCAGCATACAAAATGCGCGTCTCGGGCGCTTGTTATAACTAGTCCCTTAGTAGAAAGTTTAGTATGGTCCCTCTTTGTAACTGTTGAAATTGTAGCTTTAAAAACATGCCAAGTTGCATTATAACTTTAGGCCTCATTTACGGAGACGCGGGGCGTGGCGCGTCGCATGCAGTGTGGCGTCACGCGGCGCGTCTGACGTTTTTTCTGTTTACGGTGCGGCGGCGCGTGAAGCGGCAGTTATCATCCCACGCGTTAACATAAACATATGGCAATATACGTCTTGATTGTCGCGGTTTTTTTTGGGGTTATAATATATATTTTTGAAATGTGCTAATTAAAACCTTTCATTTGATACCCAACATGGTATGATTAAAAAATATTTTTTGTTGTTCATGATATGTCACCTAGAGGGCGCCATTTTCAATTTAATGTGTCTTCATATAGCCTATGACCAGCGGACGATCATGAAGCTTCCAACGATACCTCATTTGTCAAATTATGATGAGTCTTTTAGAAGATAATATGTGGGACAGACATAGATAAATACATAGAAACCGGTCAAAATTATAACCCTCCTTTTTGCTTCGCCGTAGTCAGGTAAAAACTAAAACCCAACTACGACAAAAAAGTCAACTAAAGAGATATAAACAAGACATCACGGACAGACTAATTAAAAATCCGGAGTCATACGGAATCTGTTCGAGTTCGTTCGTTCTACCAATAACCGAAGAATAGAGGTATTATTCTAAACAAGTTTTATTTAGGGGCGGTCAGTCGCTCCAATTGTTCGTCTAAGGGTCACCTTACAAGAAGTTTGTCAAAAAAAGTGGGAGTAAACGAATTTGGATCCTGAGTATATCGCAATAAGATTTAATCTCCAGTGCGAACTTTCAAATGAACGTGGAATGGGCTCGTTGGCTATGTTGTAAATTTTCTCCGCAAGAAAATTCACCGCAATATAGAGCAATGGCGCTAGTTTTACCTACTTCTTTCTATACTCCGTGCTACTATACCAGTCAAAAATCTGTCAAATAAAATGTATGTCATCTTGAGTTTTCAAATATCAACATTGAATTTTATATGTTTATTTAGACTCGGTATTTATTTATTTATCAATCAATAACACTTGTAATATTCGTTTTGGAAGTGGTTTTAGTGTTTTTTTCATGTTTTCTATGTCTCAGTTTCTTTTGTGGAATGTGATAAATTACGAAAATATTATTTACGAAAATAAATAATATATCAGCGCAGCTAAAAATTTGAGCGTAGTCCTCTCGTCTCAACAGAGCGACGCCGACTGATTTGTGAAACAAAAATATGCTTGAAGTTCCCGTAATGTGCGATGGAAGATGGCTTCTTCCACGAACTAAGAACGTCGTAAGTCCTACAAGCTTTGATTCGTAATAAAACCAAAAATAAAAGGAATAAAAAAAAAAGCCTACACATTTTTTTTTGCCTTGTTTTAATACATATAATCATCTAATTTTTATCATAATAGGCATTAGCATTTTAAGTACAAATCGAAAATACGTGAAAATTAGAGGTAACTTCGTGATATTTTTTTATCGAGAAAATTTTAATATTTTGTGTTTCTGTTACACAAAAAGTTTGGAAATATCATGTAGTTACTCATACTATTTTTATTTTACACCTAAGTCTTATCAATTTCATGAAAAATCAAATTGAAGACAGGCAATTTTGCTTCCAACCCGCCCTTAAAGGAGTACTCGTAACGGTGAAGTTTCTTGCCCATTCTTCTCCATACGAAAACTACCTTTTGGAAGGGGCAACTAGAATCAGTTCTATTTCTTTTTTTTTGACGTTCAAAAGTGCCTTGTGTGTGCCTAATTGAAATAAATTATTTGACTTTGAATACATAAATTAATAATATAATATTTTATTGACATAAAAGTATGTTACATTTATAAATGGAAACCCTGACTCCTTCGCTAGGTTGTAACCTGTATTACAGGAATCATGTGGCTTCTCCCAGTCACAGATTATGCAATAAGATTTAAACAATTTTAAATGATAGAATACCTGCTTGAGGGGTATGTGTGAGTGGGGTGTTGTGTATGTGTGAGCGTATGTGAGTGTGTGTGTGTGTGTGAAGCATGGGACAATAGAGATATCTCTATGTATGGGACATTGGTTTGGTCAGGAGCATTGTATTCGCGCTGGGTATCGCTTGGGTACTTAATTCCCTATAAAAAATGTGACCTACGGTTCTGTCGTCTATTAGCAAGTTTTAAAACAGGCACCTATTCCATAATATATCTTCATTACTTTAAGCTACGAAAACAATAAAAAAGTCTACTGCTACGGCTACACTTCGCGTTATCGCGAACTTTTCTTCATGCGCTCTCTCTCGCACACCCCTCGATTACTCGCTGAGCAACAGAGCGCACGATGAAAAGTTTGCGATAACGAGAAGTGTAGCCGTAGCATAACCGAAAATTATTTTTCGCATTTTTATGATCAATTTTTATTTAAACGGATGTTTATTATTTTCATGACGGCCTAATAAAATGAGGAACGCCATCAAATCAGCTATAATGAATAAGAATTTGCCAAATTATATTAATACTGCGACCTTGCGTGTTTCTAAACTATCCCAACCCACGATCCTATAAAACCTACTAGGACTACTCTTTGATACTGGGACGGAAAATATGACTACTACTTATCTAGTATACCTAATTTCATGATTTGGATCTTTATTTATTAAAATTATATTATGATATTATTTTACAGTTCGTTTTTCATGTCAATTAAGTATACTATAAATAAATACCTATAATTTATATAAATCTATCATCTGCCAATCCTTTTCCCATCTATGTTGGGGTCGGCCTCAGTCTAACCGGATGCAGTTGAGTACCAGTATTTCACATAGAGCGATAATACGATACCCCTTGGTAAGACTGGTTGTCAGACTTTTGGGCTTCTGACGACCCGAACGACTGTCGAAGATCCACGAATGACAGCCGGGACCAACGACTTAACGTGCTTTCCGAGGCACGGAGGAGTCTCGGTATGTAAAGATGGTCACCCATCCATGAACCAACCCCTGAAAGCGAAGACCTGATGGATCAACTCGTGCGGCTGTTATTACTTAGCCACAGGCTCTTCGTATGTCAAAATTGGTGTAGGTAGACAGTAAAATTGTTTTCTTAATCCGACTTCCCAAATTAAAGTGAGATTTTCAATGCAACTGCAAAATGACTCATTCAACACCGAAATAAACTTTCTTTAATTATTCAAGTATAATCTTCAAATACTTGGAAGTACCCCTAATGAGTGCACCTAATCTCTACACAATGCTGCTTATCATCAGCCACTTAAGAGCTCCTTGTTTCCACTCAGCTCGAGGCACTCAGACGCAATATGATCTATTCAGAGAGCCAATTGTGTGAGAGCTAGTTTGCGACGTGTTGAAGGATACGTAAACATTATAATTATGTAGAGGTAAACTGTTGCATGACAACAATTAAACCAACACGATCGCATAAGCAACGAAAATAAAATCACGACTATAGAATACTAGCCCCGCGGTTTCACCCGCATAAGTCTCGATCCCGTGTGAATATCGGGATAAAAGGTATCAGATGTCCTTCTCCAGGTCATTTTCTACCCATGTGTATCTCACTTTCGCATTTATAATATCATATAATTCTATTATAATTTTTTTATATGTTAGTACATCTCAGGACCCTGGGGTCCCGGACCTTCGGAAGGTGTGCGAGGGGAACCTAAGCCAACTCGCAGAGGCCCCTTAGACATTATTATAAACTTAATTACATAATAATTACATCTTTAAATGTAAAAATTATTATACCTAGTTAGGATAGTCAGCAATAGGCCTAAAGTGTGTGTGAAATAACAGATAAATATTAGACGTTTGTCTGTAAGAAGACCAAAGGACCACTGCTCTTTTGGTCTTAGGTAGATTTGTTGTTAATAATAGAAACCTACTGTTTGCAGGTGCCGTATTATGAATGTATTAATACCACCATTTTTCCAGTGAATGAGAGAGAGACGGAGCTAGAAAAGGCCGCTAGCACCAGCCCGTTTTCGCAGTGGAATAATGATGGCATTAATACTTCATACTACCCCTGTACCCATATAAAGTACAAAAAATGACATTATGAAAGTCATCTCCCATTTATCTCGTGATAGCAGCTTTCTTACATTAATTTTCGCAAATAAAGTTTCTTTGCCTCGAGTAATAAATCTTAATATTCTTTACTTGTTTGTTTTCCGTGTTTGCTGTATAATTAACTTAGCGAAATGGATGGAATTACTTATTAATTTGAATAGCTAATGGAAACAACTTTACAATATCCGTCGTCACTCAGGCGCCCAGGCTTCAGTTGTTATCTAAAACTTCTTGGTCAAAATTGTATGGTTGGGGAAAGTATGGTTGCTTGTTGCGGCAACCATGGTTGCCCCAACGCAAAAATGGGGTGCTTGAGTCCCTGAATTTTTTTGTTACAAATTGTAGGTATGTTTCTTTTAGACTTTTCTTAGCATTTCATGGATGTGCATCTTGCCAAACCGTCTAGTACCAAAATTTCATAAATCCCTACATTAAGTTTCATCAGAATTATTTATTTCTTTTTAAATAGGTACATATTTCCTACATTTTTAAATATTTTTATAAAAAAATATTCATGTCATCAGAATAATAATAATGATGACAAAACGATCAAAATTATTTGTGCCTTACTGTTCGGGGAAATACGCGTGATGTTAGGTTACTTGTGTACAGAATACGGACATAGGCTTTTTTTTTAATTCGACAAATATTTTTAACGTACCCTCCACGTTAAAAACAGCGCTTTTAACCTTGCACGAAGTAAACCCTACTGGCCCAACAACCATCCACGGCCACTTGTTGCTACGCAACGCGCCGAGTGCACGGCGCATGCGCCGTCCTTAACCTCGCTCAATCGTAATGAGACCGGCTTGTTTTCTTTTCCTGCATAAGTGTCATCTTTCCTTTTGTCTTCTATTCTTCACTGGATGGAAAGAAAAAGCAGGAATAACACGTACTTACCTGGGTGAATATTTGAAGATAGACATATTCAGGATTCGAAAATTAAGTTCAAATAATGCTTCCAATTACAACTTTTATGAATTTAACGTAAAGTTTATAGTGCAGATTAGCTAAATAAATCAAACGCACAGTATTTGAACTTCAATATAGGTCTGAATCTGAAGCTGAAAATTTTCGTCGAACGGTGATGAGATATGGAACACACGGTAATTAGTGTTTAAAAATGGTAATTATACTTCGTGATTGGTAATTGTAAATAAAATGAATAATTTACTTAAATCACATACTTTATTTATTATTTAGGTTACTTATTAAATGGCATCAAACTTAGCTATTATATCGACTTGACTGTATAAAAAAAAACTCAAAAATCAACCGGTTTTGCTAAAATTCAATAATATTATTTGTCTAGTAATTTAAATAAAATCAACTAGAACACTGGTTCAAAACTTAGTGTAAATAGAATTCAGACCTACATATACAAGTTCCATCTAAGATATTTCTTAAACTCGATGAGATCTTATACAAAAACTTGAGAATATTTAGGTATGCTTAAATCCGAATCAGTCTCACTTTCATGACCAGAAACCGCGCATGTAGTAGTACACATAACATAAACAGACTAAAAACTTTTTCCAAAAAAAAAAACTACCGACTTCCAAAAAAAAGACTAAAAAAGTGAAATATAACTTTAATTTCGGACGTCGGTGTCTTTGCTTTTCAATTGACTTAATTTAAAAAAATAAGTAAAATATCAATAATATAAACAAGTTTTCAAAATAAAAACAATACCTAATAATTATCATTCTAGTAGGTAATCTAAATAAAATCAACTAAAACATTGCTTCAAAACTCTGTGTAAATAGAACTCAGCCAGCTTCATACAAATGTAATATTTCCTCCTTCGATTGCTAATTTTTCCGAAACTGTTGTTTCGGAAAAATTAGCAACATTTTTCACTCTGAAAAAAAAATAAGTTAGTGGCTCAGACCAAATGTTAGTGGTAGGTGGGTAGTCAGTATGTAAGTTTATTTTATTGCGGAGGTGTCAGTTCACATCGAACGATAAACAATCGATCACTTCGCCCTTGGGCTGGCCTAGCGAAGTAAGAAGTTTCAGTATTAATAAGAAGCCAGCTTATACTGGTGCTAATTACCATTTTCAATTTCTCATTACCGTTCGCCAAAATACGAACGGGAAAAATGGTAATTATATAAACGGTAATTAGATTTTTGTACACTCTCTCACATTATACGTTCTTTCTGGAACTTAATAACTTGGGAACTTAATCAAAGCAAAGAGTATCCTATGGCGACTATAACAGTGCATAAAAAGGATAAATAAGAATAATAGACTTACCACGGGCAACTCGAACGGTAAGGAGATTTTTGTTTGCCAAACACGATTTCTGGGCGATTAAGGTACGCTACAGTTGGCGCCAAAACACTCTTTGATGCGAGACCTGCACCAGTCGTGACGTGGAACAGAGCGCGACCGCTGAGTTACTCTTTTAGATACCAATAAACTACGCGGTACAAAATAATCCTGCGACTATTTGAACAAATGGTAGTGAGCATGAAGTGTTGGGACAATTTTCAAAGTCGTTAAAAGTTACCTAAAAGTGTTCTTTAATGTGTATAGTTTTGCTAATTGGTAAAACATGTCGTGTACTATCTAAAATACTACAAAAAAATACGATCTTTAGGGTTTATTTATAACCTTTCGAGCATGAACTGCTAAAATTTGGAAATTGGGACACGAATGGTGATGAGATTTGAGGAACGTTTATGAATATAACATATTTGTTTATAACAATAGGAATATGTTATGTCCATCTGTATATAGTGCTGGACCTATGTTTTACGGGAAATAAACAAAAACATAACTTTATATCTCACTAAGTAGTTATTTGGGGAGGGCCGCGTAATATGCATATGTTCAAAGAATCACCCACCTAATACCTACATTCCGTGTAGGTCTTTTTTCAAAGCTAAGCACGAACGCGCGACAAAAATTCGATGGATGGAAAATACTCGTTTTACACAATATTTACTTAGTTTTAAGACTTTATTAATATCTATAGGTGATTTCAATTTAGTTTGCCGCAAAAAGTTAAAGTCATCATCATCATCTGCCTAGCCTTTTCCCAACTATGTTGGGGTCGGCTTCCAGTCTAACCGGATGCAGCTGAATACCAGTGTTTTACATGGAGTGACTGCCTATCTGACCTCCACAACCCAGTAACTGGGTAATACGATACCCCTTGGTAACACTGGTTGTCAGACTTTCGAGCTTCTGACGACCCGTAAAGACTGTCAAAGATAAACAAATGACAGCCGGGACCAACGGCTTACGTGCTTTCCGAGGCTCGGAGGAGTCTCGGTATGTAAAGATGGTCACCCATCCACGGACCAACCCCGGCAAGCGTAGCTTAACCTGATGGATCGACCCGTGCGGCTGTTATTACTTAGCCAAGAGTTGCAAGAGCCGCAAAAATTTAAAGTAAAAAAAAAAATCTTTTAGGATACTTTGTATTTTTCGATTAAAAAAATCGTTTGAATTGTCGTTACGTTTTCGCCGCGCATTTGTGTTCGGCGCACGGGTCTTTGTAAAAGTTGTCTTGAATTTTTACAGCTGTTGTAGGTCATGACCTTTCACAGTAAAAGAGTACTTACTTTTCTAGCTTAATGGAGTACTTATGGTGCTCTGTAATGTTCGTTACAGACGGTTTTCTATGGCTATTGATTTGATATTTAGCTGTTGTCGTAAATTCAGGGACTTGTGGCTAAGAAATAACAGTCGCACGGGTCGATCAATCCGGCTAAGCTACGCTTGCCGTGGTTGGTCCGTGGATGGACCATCTTTAGTTCGTTACACACCAAGACCCCTCCGAGACCCGAGTCTCGACCAATGATAGTTGTTACTGGTCGTCAGAAGCCCGAATGTCTGACAACTAGTCTTACCACGGGGTATCGTGTTACCTAGTGTCTGGGTTGTGGAGGACAGATAGGCAATCGCTCCATGTAAAATACTGGGATTCAGCTGCATCCGGTTAGACTGGAAGCCGACCCCAACATAGTTGGGAAAAGGCTAGGCAGATAATGTTGTTGTAAATTGAGTAGGAAAATATTTTAGGATGCACTTTTCTTCTCAGCGTGTCGATGGCAATTTATATAACGTCAACCTAGAATTTGGCGACGAGTTTGGTACCTTCAGTAGCATCCATCAGCTCCTGCATCGATATTATTTATTTAATACTAGCTTCCGCCCGCGGCTTCGCCCGCGCGGTATCTCGATAAAAAGTAGCCTATGTCCTTCCCCAGGGTGCCATCTATCTCCTTGCCAAACCATCTCGACTTTACGCATCGACCGCGTTCGGCGCTCCTATTGGACCTTCACTGGCTTAGTCGAAATCCGTTCAGTGGTTTAGGCGTGAAAACGTAACATACAGACAGACAGACAGATAGACAGACAGACAGTTACTTTCGAATTTATTATACATTCGAAAGTAACTCTGTCTGTTTGGATTTCAAGCACACAAATGTACAGAGGCAGGCTTAATGCCATAGGCATTTTCTACCAGTCAACCTTTGGGTGATGCAGAGACAAACAGTGGTAGGTGCAATAATTATGGCACCTACCACTTTAATTTTCTAACCTTAATATACTTAATAGTGATAAGAATGATATAAACTTAACTGCTCCGGTAGCAGCGGATGTACCAGAGTCAACAGGAACAGTTACCTTACTGGATTTTTCAAGAGCACCACACGCCTTTGCAAAGAAATACTCTTGTTTTTACTATTTATTTTGTGTGTCCTCAGCAGGCGTAGCATGACGCATTCTATCTCTACGAAGAATAGACATAGCTTTTTCTATACAAAGTGACATTTCGTTTCTTCATTTTTGACATCGCACCGTAGAAATCCTTCTACAATCTGTCATTTTGTCTTTCATTTCTAACGATCTTTGTCTAGGTCTTTTTACATGTAGACTATTTCGGAAGAAAGTTTTCTATCCTTACTGTCAAAATCACACTGACAACTGACATTTGTCTAAGGCCTAAGGTATTGAAGACAATTTAAATTATAAATAGTCGAATTGTGTAAAAGAGTGAATTTCGTAAAAAGTGCAGTTGACTGTCTACTTTGCTGCCGTCGTTCTGTCTACACAAAACGTGATTTTTGTCTACTCTTCCGTCGACAAAACGGTGCTCACGCTACGCCTGCTGGATGTCATCTATTTCCTTGCCAAATTTTATCGAAATCCGTTCAGTGGTTTAGGCGTGAAAAGGTAACATACAGACAGACAGACAGACAGAGTTACTTTCGAATGTATAATATTAGTATGGACATGGATTATTATAAACAGTAAAGTAAATAATCTAGTATTAATAATGGAAAGTGGTTATTCTTGCCGAAGTAATAACTGTATCCCATTACAAATACTCAAACATCTATCTCCGTATCTTTACGGCATCAAGTTTCATGTTATTAATTACTTAGGTAGATACCTACTCTGGTTTGATTAATTACTTAATGACGGCACTATTTATGTTGTTATGTAAACTACTTGACAAATTACTGGCATTGTAAATAATATGTCACATGATTTGTATGTTTAGGCTCTTTAGTAAAACTATGTGTTAGATATTAATTATAAATGGGAAAGCACATTTGTAGATCTTTGACAGTAGTTACGGGTAGTCAGAAGCCTAAAAGTCTAACGACCAGTCTTACCAAGAGGTATCGTGTTAGCTCCTGGGTTGTAGAGGTCAGATAGACAAGGTAAAATACTAGTATTCAGCTGCATCCGGTTAGACTGGTAGCCCACCGCAACATAGTTGGTAGAAGAATAAGCAGATGATGATGATGATTTCAAATTCGTATTTAAAAAGTGAAGTTAGACACCTACTTTTAAATACGGGCGTATTAAAATACTAGCTGCGCCCCACGGTTACACCCGCATAATTCTCGATCTCGTAGGATTATCGGGATAAAAAATATTATATGTCCTTACCTACGTCATAGTCGTTGAATGGAGAAAAACTGGAGTTTATTAATCAAACAGTTTTCTTGGGAATCACGCTAGACGAGAAATTACAATGGGGACCTCATATAAAATCTCTTGCGGGGCGGTTAAGCTCGGCCGCTTATGCTGTTAGAAAGATAAGACAGTTAACAGATGTAGAAACCGCGCGTTTGGTCTATTTCAGTTACTTCCACAGCATTATGTCGTATGGCATTTTACTGTGGGGTCGGGCTGCTGATATTGAATCCATTTTTATTTTGCAAAAAAGAGCTGTCAGAGCCATTTATAACCTATGTCACCGCGAATCTCTCAGGGAACTATTTAAAAAGATTAATATCATGACGGTACCTTGCCAATTCATTTATGAGAATATTATGTATGTAAGAAAAAACTTAAATCTTTTTAATAAAATAAGTGATAGGCATAATTTTAATACTAGAAATAAAGATAAAATAGATCAACCATTTTTCAGATTAGCTAAAGTACAAACATCTTTTATGGGGTACTGCGTTAAATGCTATAACAAAATACCTTGTGATATATTGCAATTAAATGAAAGAAAATTTAAAACTCATATAAAAAGTACACTTTGTAAACAAGCTTATTACAAATTAGAGGATTATATCCAAGATAAGAATGCTTGGAAACATGCTGGTCTTGCTCCATAGGACGATTTAGTGTCTGGACAAAATCAAACTGATAGCTAATTTAGTTTTTTTAATTTATTATTTGTATGTCATAGACTTTTACACTCTGTCATTACTTAAACTCACGCACTGACTTATTAGTACTACTTGTAACAATGTTAGGACTATTGTAATATCGTATACTTTTACAATCTTTGTAAATATGTGAGCACCATGTATCTGGTAATTAATTTATTCATTATTGCTCAATTTATAATTCTTTTTACCTTTCGTAGTACAGTAATCTTATTGTAGGTGCATCGTCTTCACATATAATTATATAATTAATGTATACAAAATATTGTAAAACATTTTTAAAAGAGTAACGATGGAGTTTCTTGCCCATTCTTCTCCATACGAAAACTACCTTTTGGAAGGGGCAACTAGAATCAATTCTATTTCTTTGTTTGACGTTCAAAAGTGCCATATATGTGCCTATTTGAAATAAATTATTTGACTTTGACTTTGAGTCTACCCATGTGCCAAATTTCATCCAAATCCGTTAACCTGTTTTAGCGAGAAAGCGCAACAAACAAACAAACTAAAATCTGTACCTAATCATGGACATAAAATACACATACACACACACACACATACACATATGTACATAAAATCACGCCTTCTTCCCATGGGGGTAGGCAGAAACTACAGATCGCCACCTGGTACGATCCTTACCAACACAGGTACACCTTGTATCTTTCATGGATATAATAATTAATTACATAATAAAGCATAATCAGCCTATAATGTTCCCACTGCTGGGACACAGGCCTCTTCTCTGTGAGAGGGAGTGGGCCGTAATCCACCACGCGGGCCCAGTGCGGGTTGGTAGATGTCACATGTCCTCGAATTCTTGGTTCTAGGACATGTCGGTTTCCTCACGATGTTTTCCTTCACCGTTTTGAGAGCAGATTAATTACATAAATCATTTTATTTAGGTCAACTAAGAGAACCATAAATTGAATGGATGCAATGGATGACCCTCATATAAACCAACTAAACCAACCAACTAACCTAACCTTTGTGCTTACATGAACTATCATAAATGTAACACGGAATAGAGCAAATATATATTCTAAGAACATTTAGAGCTCTATGGATTCTAGCCATTGGCTCTGAATGCCGCTAAGTCAATGAGAAAACTCGCTAAAGAGCGATTAGTGTGAAAAGGTAATGGCACGGGATTGGCACAGTGCTAGAAATGCACACGATTTTATACTTTATATCAATGATTTTAGGGTATGATTTCCTATGTTAAATACGAAGTTATCGACAATATAAGTTTTGCAGGTCTGATGTGCTTAATTTATCTTGCACTTAAATAGATTAATAAATCTATTTCTGCTGTAATTACGAAGATTGATCTTCGCCACTGGATTGCAGAGCTTTTAGTACAGTAAGCTAAGTCAGATTAAAATTTATTATTTCATGCGATTTATTATTTCGTTGGACTAGTGGTCGGAAGCGTTACTGCTGAGCATAAGATCCTGGGGTCAATTCCCAGGTCCGGCAAAGTTTTATTTGGTACTAGCTTCCGCCCGCGGTTTCGCCCGCGTGGTATGTCGATAAAAAGTAGCCTATGTCCTTCCTCAGCAGACGTAGCATGGCGCTTTCTATCTCTACGAAGAAAAGACATCTAATAGAAATCTTTCTACAATCTGTCATTTTGTCTTTCATTTCTAACGATCTTTGTCTAGGTCTTTTTATAGGTAGACTATTTCGGAAGAAAGTTTTCCATCCTTACTGTCAAAATCGCACTGACAACCGACATTTGTCTAAGGTAGTGAAGACAATTTGATTTTGGAAAAAAAATCCTATGACAAAACAAAGAATTCTGAGACGAATTATGTAAAAGAGTGAATTCGTAAAAGGTGCAGTTGACTCTTTGCTGCCGTCGTACTGTCTACACGAAACGTCATTTTTGTCTACTCTTCCGTCGACAAAACGGTGCTCACGCTATGCCTGCGATGCCAAAAATCCCTTGCCAAATTTTGTCGAAATGCGTTCAGTGGTTTAGGCGTGAAAAGGTAACATACAGACAGACAGACAGAGTTACTTCCGAATTTATAATTTTTCACATTTGGTACTTGCCCGGATAAGAACCCATAACCTACGCTTTCACAAAGAAAACTAAATCCCAAGCATATTACTACAGTCAAAATATGCTCTAACGTATCGGAGAAAACCTTCATTGACACTAGTTTACGCACAAACATTTCTCCCATATTGCCAGTAGGTAGGTACTAATCAACGGTCGGTGACGTCATGAAATATAATATGGCGCCGCCTGCCATGTTGACGCGATCATAATGTCGAGGAGATGGGCATTACTAGGATCATGGAATTCATTATATTAGCTTCATGAGATTCATCTTGGAATAGGTGAGTGTTATTAAGAATACTTTT